>PVHT021183691.1:5473085-5527444 GCA_004024745.2 Catagonus wagneri | reverse complement strand
GGCTTTTGTTTGTTGGAAGTTTTTTAATCACAGTTTCAATTTCAGAACTTGTGATTGGTCTATTCATATTTTCTATTTCATCTTGGTTTAGTCTTGGAAGATTGTACTTTTTTAAGAATTTGTCCATTTCCTCTAGGTTTTCCATTTTATTGCCATAGAGTTGCATATAGTAGTCTCTTCTGATCCTTTGTATTTCTGTGATGTCTGTTGTTACTTCTCCTTTTTCATTTCTAATTTTATTGATTTGTGTCCTCTCTCTTTTTTTCTTGATAAGTCTGGCTAAGGGTTTATCAATTTTGTTGATCTTTTCAAAGACCCAGCTTTTAGTTTCGTTGATCTTTTCTGTGGTTTTCTTGGTTTCTATTTCACTGATTTCTGCTCTGATCTTGGTGATTTCTTTTCTTCTACTAACTTTAGGTCTTGTCTGTTCTTCTCTCTCTAGCTGCTTTAGATATAAAGTTAGGTTGTTTATTTGAGCATTTTCTTGTTTCCTGAGGTAGGCTTGTATTGCTATAAACTTTCCACTTAATATTGCTTTTGCTGCATCCCAGAGGTTTTAGAGTGTCATATCTTTGTTGTCTTTTGCTTCTAGGTATTTTTTTAATTTCCTCTTTGATTTTTTCGGTGATCCATTGGTTGTTTAGTAGCATGTTGTTTAGTCTCCACGTGTTTGTATTTTTGGCCATTTTTTTCTTGTTGTTGATTTCTAGTCATATAGCATTGTGGTCAGAAAAGATTCTTTTTTTTTTTTTGCCTTTTGTCATTTTATGGCCGCGGGTTTATGGCTGCACCCGCGGCATGTGGAGGTTCCCAGGCTAGGGGTCTAATCGGAGCTGTGGCCACCGGCCTTCGCCACAGCCACAGCAACGCAGGATCCGAGCCGTGTCTGCAACCTACACCACAGCTCACGGCAACCCCGGATCGTTAACCCACTGAGCAAGGGCAGGGATCGAACCCGCAACCTCATGGTTCTTAGTCGGATTCGTTAACCACTGCGCCATGACGGGAACTCCCAGAAAAGATTCTTGATATGATTTCAATATTCTTAAAGTTAGCAAGGCTTGATTTGTAGCCCAGGATGTGATCAATCTTGGAGAATGTTCCGTGTACATTTGAGAAGAATGTGTATTCTGTTGCTTTTGGATGGAATGTCCTATAAATATCTTTTAAATCCATCAGATCTAATGCTTCGTTCAGGGCCTCTGTTTCGTTATTGATTTTCTGTCTGGATGATCTATCCATTGATGTAAGTGGGGTGTTAAAGCCTCCCACTATGATTGTGTTATTGTTGATTTCTCCTTTTAAGGTTGTGAGCAGTTGCCTTATATATTGTGGTGATCCTATGTCGGGTGCATAGATATTTAAAATTGTTCTGTCTTCTTCTTGCATTGATCCTTTGATCATTATGTAGTGCCCTTCCTTGTCTCTTAAAATGTTCTTCATTTTAAAGTCTATTTTGTCTGATATGAGTATTGCTACTCTGGCTTTCTTTTGATTCCTGTTTGCATGGAATATTTTCTTCTGTCTTCTCACTTTCAATTTGTATGTGTCCCTAGAAGTGAACTGGGTCTCTTGAAGACAGCATATATATGGGTCTTGTCTTTGTATCCATTCGGCTGTCTATGTCTTTTGGTTGGGGCATTCAGTCCATTAACATTTAAGGTAATTATTGATATATATGTCCTTCTTGCCATTGTATTAACTGTTTGGGGTTTTTGTTGCTCTTTTTTCTTCCCTTATTCTCCTATTGTCTCCTCTCACAAGATGGCGATCTTTAATGTTGTATTGAGTTGATTTTTCTTATTTGTTTGTGTATCAATTGTAGATTTTTGGTTTGCAGTTATCCTGAAGTTTTGATATAGGAGTCTATGTATAAATGAGATTGTTTTAAGTTTTTGGTTTCTTAATTGCAAGTGCATCTCCAGTGACCTGCATTTGTGCTCCCTTCTCGTGATTTCTGAATCTAGTAGCATAATTGTGCATGGATGATTTAGTATCTTACTGTATATATGCCTTTACTGGTGAGCCTTGTCATTTGTGGTGTTTTTGTTTCTGGTTGTGGCCTTTTCTTTTCTGCCTAGAGAAGTTCCTTTAGTATTTGTTGTAAAGCTGGTTTAGTGTTGCAGACATCTCTTAGCTTTTTCTGTAAAGGCTTTGATGTCTCCTTCAAATCTGAATGAGAGCCTTGCTGGGTAAAGTAATCTTGGTTGGAAGTTTTTTCCTTTCATCACATTTAGTAAATCATGCCACTCCCTTCTGGCCTGCAGAGTTTCAGCTGAAAAATCTGCTGATAACCTTATCAGGTTCCCTTGTATGTCATTTGTTTCTTTTCCCTAGTTGCTTTCAAGATTTTCTCTTTGTCTTTAATTTTGGTCATTTTGATTAATATGTGTCTTGGGGTGTTCCTCCTTGGGTTTATTTCATATGGTACTCGTTGCGCTTCCTGGTTTTGAGTGAGTGGTTCCTTTCCCATATTAGGAAAGTTTTCAGCTATAATCTCCTCGAATCTTCTTTCTGTTCCCTCTTCTCTCTCTTCTCCCTCTGGCACCCCTATAATACGGATATTGGTGTGTTTAACATTATTCCAGAGCTCTCTGAGACTCTACTCATTTCCTTTCAATCTTTTATCTCTTTTTCTCTTCGGCATTAGTGATTTCCACTAATCTGTCCTCCACCTCACTGATTCATTCTTCTGCTTCCTGTATTCTACTGTTGGCTGCTTCTAATGAATTTTTTATTTCAGTGATTGTATTTTGCATCTCTTCTTGTTTAGTTTTTACAGCTTTTATTTCTTTGCTCGGTGTTTCCTGTAAATGATCAGTCTTTGCCTCCAGTCTGTTTCCAATGCCTTGCATCATCTTCAGCATCAATGGTCTAAAGTCTCTTTCTGGGAGGCTGATAATCTCCTCATCACTGAGCTGTTTTTCTGGGATTTTCTCTTTCTCCCTCATCTGAGTTATCGTTTTCTGTCTTTTCATTTTTATAGGTTTTTGGTGTGGTGACCGTTTTGCCAACAGTAGAGTTATAGCCTCTCTTAGTTCTGGTGTTTGCCTCCCCTGTGGCTAAAGTTGGTATGGTGGGGGGGCTTGCTGTAGGCTTCCCGATGGGGGGGACTGATGCCTGCCCACTGGTAGGTGGGGTTGATTCCTATCCCTCTGATGGGTGGGGCTTTGTCTCTGGAAGAGATTAGAGGCTGGCTGTGTGCCTGAGGGGTCTTTAGGCAGCCTGTTTACTGATGAGTGGGGTTGTGGTCCCACCTGGATTATTGTTTGGCCTGGGGCTTCTCAGTGCTGATGGGAGGGACCGTATTTTCCCAGAAATGGCCCCCTCCAGAGAAATGCAGGCTGATGAATATTCCCGAGAGCTTCACCTCCAATGCCATTCCCCCAGAAGAAGCCACGGTCACCCCTGTTTTCCCAGGAGATCCTCCAAGAATTGCAGTCAGGTTCCACCCATATTCTTATGCAGACTTGACTTTTCCCTGGGACCCAGTGCATGTGAAAGTTTGTGTGCGCCTTTGAAGAATGGGGTCTCCTCTTTCCCCCAGTCCTGTGGAGCTCCTGCACACGAGCCCCTCTGGCCTTCAATGCCAGAAGCTCTGGGGGCTCTTTCTCCCTGTGCCAGATCCCCAGGCATGGGGATTTGACAGGCTCAGAACTCTCAGTCCTGTAGCTGAGTCTCTGTGATACAGTTACTTTCCAGTCTGTGGGGCTTCCCACCTGGGAGGTATTGAGTTGCTTCTATCATGTAATTGCCCCTCCTATCTCTTGATGTGGTATCTTCTTTGTCTTCTGGAGTAGAATATCTTTTTTTGGAAGTTTCCAGTCTATTTGGTTGAAGGTTGCTGGGCATTTGATTGTAGTTTTGCTGTTTTTTTGTGAGAGAAGTAGAGCTCCAGTCCTTCTATTCTGCCATCTTAATCCAGTCTCCCTATTCAGCATTTTTTTGAATGTTACAGCCAGAGTAATAAGAAAAGAAAAAGCAACAAGAGAGCTAAGAAAGACAAAATCATCACTGTTTGCAGAATATCTATTTATCTAACCAGAGAACACTACAGAGACAACTAAAAATTTGTTGAAACAACACCAGTTGAACGTGTGACCAGTTGAGTAGGGATAAATGGAAACAAAAGTCAATAGCTTTCCTACACCGGTGGTAACCAGAAAGTATGAGAAAAAGATAAGTCAATTTGTAATAGCAACAAAAATATGAACCACCTAGGAATAGACTTAGCAGGAAATATGCAAGACCTATATGAGAACACTTCAGAACTACTGAGAACATAAAAAGAGATCGTTTTCAGAAGGAAAAACTCAACACAGAGACTCTGAGTTATGTGTAGAAGCAGCTCTCCAGGATAACACATTTTACAGCAAACAATCTTACACAGCTTTAAAGATCTTCTCTTCCCTTTGGCATTCTGAATTTCACAAGGAAGTATCTAGGTGAGATTTTATTTTTCATTTCACCTTGCTCAGTACTGAGTGGGCTCTTGGAATTGAAAGATTGTTGTCTCTTGAGCTTTTAGAAATTTTATTCTTCAGTGATTTCCCCCTCTTTGTTTTTTTTTTCCTTTTTGGAGGACTTTAATGCTTGGTGGCTGAACCACCTGATTAATATTCTCTGTTTTACCATTTATAACAGTAGCACAATAGATTAGTTACCCAGGAATACATCTAACAAAAGACTTATGTAAGACATTAACGCTAGGGGAAACTGAGAGGGGTAAACTGAGACCTTTTGTGTTATCTTTGTCACTTTTATGAAAATCTAAAGTTATTCCAAAATAAAGCTTTATTAAAAAAGATGTAAAAGAACTATGTGGAGAAATATAATACTTAATTAAAGACATTAAAGGAAGTTAAAGAAAGAGATATATCATGTTGTACAGGACCCAATAATGTAGATGTGTCAGTTTTCCATACATTCAGTGGCAATTTTAATAAAAATCCCAACTGGATTTTAGAAAGAAGTTTGACAAGCTGATGCTTAAATTTATAGAGATGAGCAAAATCTCAAAAATAGCAGATGCACTCTAGAAGAATAAGAATTTGAAGAGGGAGGACTTGCCTTTCAAGTATCAATAATTATTATTAAAGGATTAAAGCATGTGAAAGTAAGACAATATGGTGTTGGTTCAAAGACAGAAAAGCAGATGAATGGAATAGAACTAAGGGTTAAGAACTAGACACTTCATCATATGGAAACTTGATATTGACCCATTGACCTCGGAATGTGACCTTGCTTGGAAGATCATTGTAGGTATAATTAATTAAGGATCTGGAGATGAAATCATCCTCAGTCCTGAATCCAATACCAGTGTCCTTACAAGAAGAAGAGAGGACACAGGCACAGGGAAGAGGGTGATGTGAAGATGCAGGCAGAAATTGACGTGATGCATCTACAAGCCAAGGAACACAAACGATGCAGGAAACCATCAGAAGCTAGGAGAGAGGCAAAGGGTAATTTCTCCCTCAGTGCCTCAAGAAGGAACTGACCCTATGGACACCTTGATTTCAAAGGTGAAATCAAGTTTCCAAAACAGACAGTACCTTTCCATTGTTTTAAGCCACAATGTTTGTGGTAACTTGTTAGTTATGGCAGCCCTAGGAATCTAATATACTCATATTTCAAATCAGTAGAAAGAGGACAGGTTGGTAGGAGAATGAAAAGGTAAAATACTGCATATTTTCATAATATAATATTTTGCAGTAGGAGAAGATGACAACTACAAGCAACAAAAATGGCAAATCTGAGAAACATAAAATTGAGTGAAAAAAATCACAGAAAACAAAATACAAAATCAGTGATAACAGTTAATATCCACATAGCAGTTACTCTGTGCCAGACTCATTCTAAGCAGTGCACGTGTATCACTTCATTCAGTCCTCATAACAGTCCTTTGAAGGAGGTGCTATTATCTTCATTTGGCAGGTAAGGAAACCAAGATTTTAAGAGGTCTGTGACTTGTGTAAGTTGGCCTCACTTGGGAATGGTAGAGTCAGTGTGAAATGGCAGTCTGATCCTTAATGACTATGTATTGCTGCACCTCAGTCTAGCCTTATGTCTATATATCCCTCTCTATCAGTCTGTCAGTATGATGACTTTTTTTTTTTTTTTTTTTTTTTTTTTTTTTTGCTTTTTAGGGTTGCACCTGCGGCATATGGAGATTCCTAGGCTCAGGTTTGAATCGGAGCTGAGGCTGCCAGCCTATGCCACAGCAACACAGGATCTGAGCCACATCTGTGACCTACACCATAGCTCATGACAATGCCGGATCCTTAACCCACTGAGCGAGGCCAGGAATTGAACCCGTGTCCTCATGGATGCTGGTCAGGTTCATTAACCACTGAGCTACGATGGGAATTCTGATGCCATTTTTATTAGGTTCAAAAACAAGTAAAACTATTGTTTAAAGATCATTCATATGTGCACAAGGTAAAATTTCAAAAACAAGGTTACAGTCAACACAGAATTCACAATTGCACTTACCTCTGTTTGGGAGGCAGGAGATGGGACCAGAGAGTGGGTACGTAGTTGGTGATGCTCTCGTTCTTGAGCTGGGTGGTGGGCCCAGTGGTGTTCACTTAATTACCACAACTTTATCTGTATTACATATATTCTTTTGTATGTGTCAGATACAAATTATAAAAATAGTCTCTCTTGACTTTCCAATTTCTTTTTGTCCTATATCGTAGGCGATTTCTTTTTCTTCCAACTGTTCTGTAGCACTTTTCATTCTGGCAACCGTATTTTTTTCTATTTTCTTTTTAAAAAATTTTATTGAGGTATAGTTGATTAACAGCGTTGTGTTAATTTCTGCTGTACAGTGAAGAGATTCAGTTATACATATACACATATTCATTCCCATATTGGTTATCACAGAATATTGAGTAGAGTTCCCTATGTTATACAGCAGGTCTTCATTGACCATCCATTCCATATACAATAGTGGGCATACTGGCAGTCATAGTTTTGATTAATAAGATTCCTCTCTTGTTTCCTTGTTGCTTCTTCAACGTTGCAGCCTAAACTTACTTCACAGCTGCAGCATCTTCTCAAATCTCCCTAAGAAAAATCATTGGGACTTTTTTTCCTTTTTTTACCACTCTCTGAATTGTTTCTGCTTCCCCTGGGACCAGTTTTTTTGACTTGTCAACTCTCATTCATGCTGTTGTTTCCTTATCTATCTGGTGGACTTTGATTATCAAGGAAAAATTAGATGATATGTGAGAGATCCTTTATGGGCCATCCTTCTTAGGGGTAACTTGCTTAGGTCTGATTCCTGGGATTCTTGGAAGAGTATTTCTGTCCAACGAGAGGACAGCTCTTTCCTGAGGGTTCTGTTTTAAACTCTTTTCCCTGGCAGGCTCAAATCGCATACCCAAAAATAAGCATATGCTCCCATTTTCTCATTTATGATCTGTAGAAATTTCCATTTCTTTGTTTCTTTTGAACTTGGTGATGTATTTTAAAGTTTATTTTTAACAATTTTTAAAAAATCTGTTTTATTTGAAGTGGTAGCAGAGGTTCCCTTATATAATT
This sequence comes from Catagonus wagneri, assembly GCA_004024745.2. Lineage (NCBI taxonomy): Eukaryota > Metazoa > Chordata > Mammalia > Artiodactyla > Tayassuidae > Catagonus > Catagonus wagneri. The sequence goes on along the minus strand of PVHT021183691.1, from coordinate 5,519,899 downwards.
TCAGTAGACTATCTTAGCAACAAATCTGCACTATGACTTCTGTAATTTTTTTAGAAAATGCCTCTGCTTATGTGGTATTTAGTCTGTCTCCATGCACGAGGAACTTTGGCACTTGTGGTGAAAAAACACATCAGAACAAAGCAGGATTCCTACACATCCTCTAGTTTTAAGTCCCGTAGTTATCTACCTAGCCAGAAGCTAGTTTCTACTCTTCTTCTAAAAGAAGACTCTTATGTCTGGAACGTGGCTTGTCTCTCTCTCTCGTTCTCTCTCTCTTACTGGCTCCTGGCTCGTAGTGCCATATGTTAGTACACGATTTTATACAAATGATGCTGAAGCCCAAAGCACAGAGACTTTCTAACCCGTTACCATTGCCTCAGACCTGGTCCAGATTTTGCTCCACAGGCAAATATAGAGTAGATGTGGTTGTGCTTCCTCTTGTCTGCTGTACTAGGAACAGATGCTACCAGGGCTATAGCCATTCTCCCATGCCCACCAAGCCAGTCCATCCACTAGTCTAAGCATCTTGTCTGGTTTCCTGGCCTCTCCAACTTGAAGTGTCTTCTGTGACACTTGGCCTACATTTTCCAGCCCATTCTTGGGGCTAAATATTATACCTCATATCCTCAGTTCCTGAATAGGTTACTGTTGAAAACTCATCAGCTTTTATCTTTACTTATTCAGAGATAACTCCCAAATTGGTTCCTCTAGTTCAGCCTATTGGGTTTCTCCACTAGGCTACCCAAGAGTCCATCAAAATCAGTATTTCAAAGCCAGAAAAATAATCTTTTTCCAAGCTCTCCTTTTTTCTGGTGTCTCTGGTAATCATCAGATTTTCCCAAGCCAGAAAGGTAGGAAGCATCATAGACCATCCTTTAATTCAATCCCTACATCTAAGTAATCAAGTCCTCTGGAATATAACTCCTCATTATGTCTGTCAGTCTCTTTTCTTTTGTCCTTACTATTATAGGCCTTGCTGAGATATCTTACTAGGAGAGAAATCTCATCTCTTCTTATGTAAAGTCTCAGGAGCTCCCCACTACCTACAAGTCAATTCCTCAGCTTCTTGTAATGGGATGAATTGTGGGTCCCAAGAGATATGTCCACTTGGAACCATGAATGTGATTGTATTTGTCAAAAATCTCTTGGTAGATGTAAGTAAGTTAAGCATCTTGAATTGGAATTAAGTTAAGCATCTTGAAATGAGATTGTCCTGGATTAGGCTGGGCCATAAACCCAAAGATGAATGTCCTTAGAAGAGAGGTAAAGGGAAACCATAGAGAAGATAATGTGGAGATGGATGTAGGGACTAGAGTGATGCTGTCTACAAAGCAAAGAATACCAAGAGTTGCTGGCAGCTACCAAATGCTAGGAGAGAGGCATAGAACCTATTCTACTTCAGAGCCTCCAGAAGGAATTAATCTTGATTTCAATCTTCTGGTCTCCAAATTGTGAAAGAATAAATTTGTTGTGTTAAGTTACCTAGTTAGTGGTAATTTTCACAGCAGCCCTAGCAAACGAATGGCCTCCCCAACATCGCGAACTTGGCCTTTCAGTTCAATTTCTGCCCACTCTTGTTTTACATTTGCATTGACTGCATGGCCCATACTTTTCCAAAGCACGGACTATGTTCTGTGCAGTTTGTGGTATTCAGTCTCTCTCCATGCACAAGGAACTTTGACACACTTTGTTTCCATGATTATACCCACTTCTTACTGAAACCCTGCTGCCCTGAAATACCTAGACCCATTTTCCTGCCTCACATTTTTCCTTCAGGGTCTGGCTTGGACACTTTCTCTAGGAAGCTTGCTGGACCCTCTCAAACAAGGTAGAGGCTCCCTCTCTCCCCTGTGTGAGTCACTCACCTACATGGAGGGACTTGAAGGAACTGCTATTGTTGCGTGTGTCTCCTCTTCACATCCATGTTTGGAGCTCATTCTCACTTGAAAACTAACAATGAGAATTCATGAGGCAAAGGTGCATTATTTTTTTGCCTTTTGAAATGGATGGTGTGAAAGGCCAAAGCAGGTTTCTGAAAGAAGAAAACCGTAAGCCTTTTGGAAATTACTCCAAGGGAGAGAGCGAGTCTGCAGACAGCCACCCCCATGGAGATGCCTCGGATAAATTTAGCTTCCAACATGAAGAATAATATGATTGCAAAATAAGTAAGTGTGGGAAAGGTTCAGAAATATACTTCCCTTTGTCAAGAGGGGAAAGAACAAAAAAGTAGAGCATCAGAGCACTGGCTGACACTAGATATTTAATTTCTTTAAATGTTATTCTAAGTTATGTGTTATCTACTTCTGTAGTGTATGGATTATTATACTAATTGAGAACTATGCTTATCTGTCCCATTGGTTCTATTTCTGTAAGAAATACACAATTGAGAAAAAAAGCATGCCCTACTTTTAACTCCGTTTACCACCCATATGAGAATAATGGCTAATTAAAAAAGTACTGTGTCACCTGATACTGAATTTCCAATGTGTAAAGAGAATTTGGAAGGAAACGAATTGATTTCTAAATGTTTTCTTCATAGTCAGTACTCTGTTGAGTTATGACAGATATCATGACTGTCATACTTATAATGGTAAAGTTGGGAAATGTTGAAAGTGGGACCAATATCTTGTTTTTTCAAAGTAGCCATGTGATGATATAACTTTGGGGTGCTGTCGGTTGTTATTCAAAAGCACAAGTGGGTATGTTGTGTGTCTTAATTATTTTGGAATTTCTATATTTTAATTGTTCCTTGTGCCAGATTACCTTAAAGCTATAAACTGAAACAGGAGTACTCTATATGTTATAAATCTGTGAGACCTGAAATTACAACTTGGGGCATCAGTTTTCTTCATTTCTTCATTTTTTGAAGTAGAACCAACAGGATTTCCTGACAAGTCATATGTGCGTTGTGAACAAAAGAGTGGAAGCAAAAAGAATTCCAATTAGGGAATAATAATATTATTTCCTGAGATCAGGAATATGGCTGGGAGGGGATGGAAAGAAGTCAAGGACTTGTTTTCTGCATTTTATTTATTTTTGTTTTTATTTTTTTGTCCCTTTTGTCCTTTTATGGCCACATCCATGGCGTATGGAGGTTCCCAGGCCAGAGGTCGAATTGGAACTATAGCTGCCGGCCTGTGCCACAGCCACAGCAACGCAGGATCCGAGCCTCATCTGTGACCTATACCACAGCTCACGGCAATGCCGGATCCTTAACCCACTGATCAAGGCCAGGGATCAAACCTGCAACTTCATGGTTCCTAGTCGGATTCGTTTCTGCCGCGCCACAATGGGAACTTCTGTATTTTAAATATGAGTTTCCTATGAGATACCTGAGCAAAGATGTCAAGTGTTAAGTATGGAGTTCAGGGGAGCAGTTGGGCTGGATCTTTACACTTGGAAGTCATTAGCCTAGAGTTGGTTGTTAAGGTCAGGAGACAGGCTGACATTACCTACAAAGGGTGTGAGACTATATAATGACTAGGACTGAGCTCTGCAGTGTCCCATATTTTAGAGTAAAAGGGGAAGGATCTATCTAAGGAGAACAAGAAGGAGGAACCAATGCCAGGAGATATCGTGCCTCCAAAGTCAAGTGGCAGAAGTTTCAAACGCCACTGAGAAGCTGAGTTGAGACCTGAACGCTTTATTTGGCCAGGTAGAGACTACTGGTGAAGTTGACAGGAGCAGTTTCAGTGGAGTGGCAAAACAAAAGCCTGACTGGAATAGGTTCAAGAGTATCTATGCAAAGAACTAGGATATACTACATAATTATATTAACAATATTATATTATTATAAAATATAGTGCCATATAATATTATATAATTTATAAAATATATGTGATTATATTAATATGCAATAAAGTAATTATGTATATACAGATAATAATGAAACAAATGTGACAAAATGTTGACAGTTGGTGAATCTGGATAAAAAGTAACCAGAATTTACAACTTCTCCGTGTTTGATTTATTTTAAAGTGAAAAGTTGAGCAAAGTAAATATAGAAGGATGTTGTATTTGTATATCCACATATCAAATATACAAGTCATGAAGAGAAATATTCAGAAATTTGATTATGTTCAAAATTTCAATAACATCTGTGTAAGAAAAAAAAAAGGAAGTACAAAAATAAGTCACACATTCAGGGATAGTTGCAAAACTTGTAACCAGTTAGGATCCAAAATGTATTGATAATCCCAATAAATTAGCAAGAGAAAACTAACAAGCTTATGTATGTAAACAGGCAATTCATAGAAGAAGAAAGTTTAAAAGCCTAATAGGAACTAGGGAAATGAAAATTGAAACAATAATTTCATATCAACCATATAGGCAAAAATTTTAAAATTGGACCATACCAAACATTAGCAAGGATACTGAGTAGTGTGAACTCTAGGACAGGGCTGGTGAGTGACTGATTTATTATTTCTAGTTTTTGGAGAGCAATTTGACCAACAAACCCAGTCTCACATTTCTATGATAATGCCCAAACAGATGCATAGGTAACATGTATAAAGTTTATTGCAGCACTTTTTGTGATTATGAAATGAGAAGCAACAAAATGCCTATAAAAGGAGAATGAGAGTTCGTGCTATGGTGCAATGGGTTAAGGATCTGTTGTTGCCATAGCTGTGGGGCAGGTCTGCAGCTCTGGCCCAAAAACTCCCATATATTGTATGGATGCAGAAAAAAAAGAAAAGTAATCACTAATCGCAGTATGCTCATACAGTGAAATGCTATACTTTTGTTAAAATGAGCAAATTACAGTTACTTGTACTGAGACAGATTAATCTCAAAATTATCAGTAAAATAAAAAAGGTCAGTGGTGGAATAACATCCCTGATACGAGTTTTAAAATGTCTAACCAGACGATCCCTACTGCTGCTGCCCAGAGTCAATCCCTGGTCTGGAAACTGAGATCTCACATCAAGCTGCTGCTTGCCACAGCCAAAAATAAATAAATTAAAAAAAATATTCAGTCAATTCTAGGTTTTATTTATAGATATTATTATGGGTTGAATTGTGTCTCCCACAAAGATTTGTTGAAGTCCTGACCTACAGTACTCAGAATGTGACCTTATTTGGAGATAGTGTTGTTGGGGATGTAGTTAGATAAACTAAAGTCATTAGGTAAAGTCATAATCCAATATGACTGGTGTTGGAGTTCCCTTCGTGGCTCATTGGTTAATGAATCTGACTAGGATCCATGAGGATCTCTGACCTTGTTCAATGGGTTAAGGATCCAGAGGTGCTGTGAGCTGTGGTGTAGGTTGCAGACTTGGCTCCAATTCGAGTTGCTGTGGCTGTAGTGTAGGCTGGCAGCTGTAGCTCTGATTTGACCCACAGCCTGGGAATTTCCACATGCCGCAGGTGCGGCCCTAAAAAAAGCAAGCAATATGACTGGTGTCTTTATAAGAAGAGAAGACAGACACACATAGAACGCCATGAGGTGAGAACACTGTGAGGCTGGAGGCAGAGGCTGATGTGGAAGCTGCCACAAGCCCAGGAATGCCTGGGGCGGCCAGAAGCTGGAAGAGGCGAGGAAGGAGCTTCCTCTAGAGGTGTGGAGGGAGCAGGGCCCTGTCAACACCTAGATTTTGGACTTCAAGCCTCCAGAACTGTTAGAAAATAAATTTCTATTGTCTTAAGCCACCAAGTTTATGATTCTTTGTTATGTTTCAGCAGCCCTCAGAAACTGTTACAGATAAATTCGTGTCTATGGATATAAAATGTACATATCACACACGCAAGGGGATGGTGAGACCAATCAAGATGATGTTTATTTTTGGGGAACAAGGAGAGATTCTCTCTAATTCTATCCAAAATTTGTTTTTTTTTTAAATACAGCAAAAAGAGATTTGACAAAATTTGGTATAAGTTCTAAAGGGGGTTATTATAGTTTCCTGCATGTATAAAGTACTACATAATACAAAAAGAAAAAAAATGAAAAAAAATTTTTAGCCACACCCGTGGCATGTAGAAGTTCACAGGCCAGGGATCAAACCCGAACCACAGCAGCAGTTTGAGCCACAGCAGTGACAATACTGAGTCCTAAACTGTTAAACCACCAGGGAACTCCAAAAATTATAATTTTTAAGAAGTATCTGGGGTGTATGTGAGTGGGGCATGGATTCTCTTGGGGTTGGTGTGGCAGGGTTGATGCCCCACTGGATGGGGATAATGGTTGGAAGGATGTGGTGGGGAGGAGTTATTTGATATAGTGGTTTGGTGCCCGTTTGTGGAGACTGGTCAGTGGCAGAAATTAAATGATGTTGGTTATTCTCCAAGACTGGCACTGCCTTTAAGACACATGCAGACCAAGTGAAGGTAGATCTTTGTGAAAAGAATTATCAGAAATTAATTTTTATTCATTACCTCAAGAGAGAGGCCCGTTTCTTGTTAGTAATAATTTTTGATTGGACAAGTCTTTAAAGTTTAAAATGTAATTAGAAACCAGTTAAAATATATTGAACTGGATTTTTCCCGCCTGGAACTTCACCTCACAGTTCAAATTCTGTCTTTATGAGCAGGATCCTTCGTTGCCTTCGCTTGGTCTCCCTAGATCTCCTCTCAGATTTTCTCTCCCCACACTCAGTGCCCTTACTTACCAACCCTTTTTCTTTGGTACTGTGAATCTCTAGTTGCTCTGAGCAGACTTTTATTTATTTATTTATTTATTTACATATTTATTTATTTATTTTTAGGACCTCACCCGCAGCATATGGATGTTCCAGGTTAGGGGTCAAATCGGAGCAATATCTGACAACCTACGCCACAGCCACGCAACGCCAGATCCAAGCCGCCTCTGTGACCTATACCACAGCTCATGGCAATACCACAAGCGAGACGTTAACCCACTGAGTGAGACCACGGATAGAACCAGCAGCCTCATGGATACTAGTCGGGTTCTTAACCTACTTAGCCGCAATGGGAACTCCCATGAGCAGACTTTTTTATTTTAACAGCCTCTAAGATAAAGATCCATCTTCAAACTAATAAGGCTTTAGGTGTATTCAAAACTTTCGGCATGCAGTTCAGAAGCACAGAGGCTTTTTCCACTTTCTTCTTATTTACTGTTGTTTGCTGAGGTGAGGACCCAGGGGTCTGAGCTGGCAGTGCCATTGTGAGGAGTGCTGGCCCTCAAGCCATACAGGCTCTGTGGCTTCAGGCAGTTTAGCTCCTCAGATTATCAATCTCCTCATCTGGAAAAATGGAAATAGTTTAAGCTAATAGAGTTTCTGTGCTGGGTAAATTAGGTATTGCAAATAAAGTGTCTGGTGTCTAGGAAGACTTTGTAAATGTAATCACTGTTATTCATTTTACTGGCCTCTAATTTCACGAAAGTAAGTCTTCTTGAAGGGTTGGCAAAATCCTTATTCACTCAAGTGGACTATCCTAGGAAAAGTACCACAGGGAATTTTGGTCTCTAAAAGTGAATTTATCCCTTAATTTCATTTTTCAAAATATCTTAGGGTGTTCCTGTTGTGGCTCAGCAGAACGAATCTGATAAGTATCCATGAGGATGCAGATTAAATCCCTGGCCTTGCTCAGTGGGTCTGGGATCTGGGGTTGCTTGGATCCCGTGTTGCTGTGGCTCTGGTGCAGGCCAGCAGTTACAGCTGCTTCGACCCCTAGCAGGGGAACTTCCATATGCATGGGTGCAGCCCTAAAAAAGTAAAAAAAAAAATCTTAGAGCACAAAAATTTCTTTTTTTTTCCCCCTCTAGATCTACTGAGATGTAATTGACATATAAAACATGGTGTAATTTTAAGGTAGAAGGGTGTTGATTTGATACACTTTCATATTGCAAAATGATTGACACCATAGCATTAGCTAACACTACCATGAGCACAGACATTTTTTATAATGAGGCCAGTGCCAAAATAGTATGATTTAGGTCTTGTGTCTGTTTTCTTCCTCTGAATTATTCACCAGGTGTTGGTTCTATGCACAAAACAACAAGAAGGTACAAGGTTTCTCATTATAATTCAAGACTTAAATTCTACCTCCTCCTCAGAGTTACATTAGAGGAAAGTTTTTAATCCTTTCTTGTAGGTGAAATGGCCAGCATCTTCTAGTTTCTGTGGTATTTTCCTTTTGGACTAATATTCTTGTCACCAATTTGGAAAATTTTGAAAAAATCCTGTAAACCAGCTATAATGAAAAAAATAAAAATCATTGTACAAAATAAAATCATGGGGCAAAAAAAAAAGGAAAAAGAAAAAAAATCCAAGATTTCAGTAAAAACTGCTCCATTTTACTTTAGGTTTGGTTTTAATTTCTTTTCTTTTTTTTTTTTATAATGAGAAAATCCTGTGTCAGCACTGGATTTTCTCATTATATATTGCTGGTGACAATATCAATTAGAAGACTTTCTGGAGGGAGTTCCTGTCTTGGCGCAGAGGTTAAACGAATCCGACTAGGAACCCTGAGGTTGTGGGTTTGATCCCTGGCCTTGCTCAGTGGGTTAAGGATCCGACGTTGCCGTGAGCTGTGGTGTAGGTTACAGACCCGGCTCGGATCCCCCATTGCTGTGGCTGTAGCTGTGGCGTAGGCCAGCGGCTACAGCTCTGATTTGACCCCTAGCCAGGGAACATCCATATGCTGAGAGTGTGGCCTTAAAAAAAAAAAGACTTTTCTGGAGAGTAATTTAGTAATTTGTGCCAAATACCTCCAAAATGTTTTCACTGTTTGACCTAGAATTCCTGTATTTACAGGAATTCTTTCTAGGGAAAGATAATAAAGCACTGGGAAAGATCAATGAACAAATACATTTAGAATAGCATAATTTATAACTGGGATTTTTTTTTAAAGAAATCATCAAAAATATGGCATTAGTTAAAATTTGTCATATCATCAGTTAGGCTATTATGGAGCTAATAAAAATGCTTATGAAAAATGTTTAAAGATGTGAAAGCCTCTTCTTATAAAATATCAAGCTGAAAAACATATAAACTGTATTCAGAGAATGGGCTTATGTTGTAGAAAATAATATACACAGGAATAAAGAATAACTAACAATAGATGACATTGGTTGGATAGTTTTTAATTTCCTTTTCTAAATTATTATGTATCTTCCAAATCTTAAATAAGCCTGCATTTCCTTTGTCATCTGAAAAAGTCAATATAAAAAAGAGTAAAAATGTGTTTATCAGCCAAACTTAACATTTATATTTATTAATATAGTACCTTAAATAGTCGAATAGTGCTAAAAATCTTCTAACAAAAAAGTAGCAGTCATCTGCTCCTCTCTTCCACCTTCCTCCTCTATCCCATAAAGAAGCAACCACTCTAAAATTTCTAGCTTCTTTTTATGGTATTTAATCCATATATCTACAGAGATTCCTTGTTTCCTCACATTTACGCACTGAATTTTTATTATGGTAGATGAAGATTTTAGGATGGTCAAGGTCAACTATCTCCAATAGCCACTCCCTTTCTTCCCTATGTATATGTACCACAATTTTCGGTTAAATTCTTACTCAGGGTCTCTATTACTATAACTTTGGAAATATTCTTCCTTGCTTTGCCAGGCAAATTTATTGTCTTATTTTTTCATTTGCTTAACTTTCTTTGTCCTGATGGGTATATTTGCTAATACCCTCCAATTACTCAGTAAGCCATCTCTCAGTACAGCTCTCTACATGGTAAAGTTTTTAGATCATCTCTGCTTATCTTACCTGACTCCTACCTAATATCTATATCCTAACTGAAGATAAGACATCCTACTTGAAACACTGTTTTCCAGCTCACCCTCGACTGGTTCCTCTGTAGTCCTATGGTCTATCCTGGCAATTTCTCTGCTCTCATAATAGGATCGCATACCTTCCCATATCTTTTCTTCATTTTGTCAGGGTACATTCACCAGAAAAAGGCTTCATGAAAGATAAAAATTTGATACTTTGCATGTGTGTAAATATACTAATTCTGTCTTCACTTGTGATGGATATTTTGGCTAGCTATAGAATTCTATGTTGAAAATCATATTTAGGAATTCCCATTCTGGCTTAGTGGGAATGAACCCAACTAGTATCTATGAGGATGCAGGTTTGATCCCTGGCCTCGCTCAATGGGTTAAGGATCCGACATTGCCGTGAGCTGTGGTGTATGCCGCAGATATGGCTTGGATCCCGTGTTGCATATGCCAGCAACTGTAGCTCTGATTTGACCCCTAGCCTGGAACTCCCATATGCCACAGGTGCAGCCCTAAAAAGAAAAAGAAAAAGAAAAAGAAAATCATATTCAATCAGTTGCTGTTGAGAAGGCCCATGGCTTCTTTTGTTTGATTCTTTGTAGGTAATATACTTTTTCTTTTTGGAAATTCTTTGGGTCTTCTTTGTATGTTCTTAAATTTTAATAATGTGCCTGCACTGAGTTTTATTTTTTTCATTGGTCAAGTACTGAGCAAGCTCTTTGGTCTAAAACCTCATGTCCTTTAGTTCTTAGATACTTTTTGGCACTTAAAAAAATGATTTCTCTTCCACCGTCTTATTTGTTCTCTCTTCTTTAAATTATTCTTAGTTGAATACTAAATTCCCAGAAGTGATTTTCTAATTTTCTTATCTTTTCTCATCTATTTTTCCTTTCTTCATTTAGTTCTGCTTTTGATTATTTTACTAACTTTCTAAATTTGAGCAATCACATTTATAAGTTCTAAGAACTCTTTCCTTCTCTGATTATTATTTTCTAAAATATGTTGCTTCAGGAGTTCCCATTATGGCTCAGTGGAAACAAATCCGACTAGGACCCATGAGGTTACAGGTTTGATCCCTGGCCTTGCTCAGTGAGTTAAGGATCCAACATTGCCGTGAGCTGTGGTGTAGGTTGCAGACTTGGATCCTGCGTTGCTGTGGCTGTGGCATAGGCCGGCGGCTACAGTTCTGATTAGACCCCTAGCCTGGGAACCTCCACATGCCATGGGTGCGGCCCTAAAATGAAAAAAGGCAAAAAAAAAATTGCTTTTATCTCATGGATATAATATTTTCACCTTATGATTTTTATAATAATAACAAGGATATTAATTATGATTTGTTGGGAGTTTTCTTCTATTTCTAGCATTGTCGTCTTTTCCTTCACATTACCTTTTGGTTTGCTTTTGATCCATGCTTTCATGTAAAACGTATATATCCATATATATCTAAAAGTGAGTTTCTTAAAAGTTTATTGAAAGTTCTGTGTGTGTGTGTGTGTGTGTGTGTGTGTGTGTGTGTGAAGCCTTGCTTCTGGGGTAGTTCACCTCTTTCTCCACAGAAGAGTCTTTCCGTCTTTTGCCTGCGTAATAAGTGTCTGGCTGATAGCATCCTGGAACTGTGTGGGAAAAAACACTGGGGAGGAGTTTCTCAATTTCGTTGTTTTCACTTAGTCTTCCCTTCCCATTTTCAGTTTGGTATCTCACCATCTACCTCCTGCATTCAATCTGAACCACATCTGGAGTTCTCATGTTCATATTTTTCTAGTACACTAGAGATAGGGGACTGATCACGTGACTGTGAAGTGTTATGAGTGTGAAGATTCTAATTGCTTCCTCCTTTCTTCCTCCCTTCCTCCCTTCCTCCCTTTTTTTCTTTCTTTCTTTTTTTCCTTTTCCAGGGGTAGGGGGTGGGGGCGGCTACACCTGTGGCATATGCAGATTCACAGGCTGGGGTCGAATTGGAGCTGCAGCTGCTGGTCTACACCACAACCACAGCAATGCGGGATCCAAGCCGCGTCTGTGACCTATACCACAGCTCACAGCAATGCCAAATCCTTAACCCACTGAGTGAGTCCAGGGATTGAACCCGCATCCTCATGGATACAAGTCGGGTTCATTACTGCTGAGCCATAACAAGAACTCCTCTAATTGTTTCTAATTTCTAAACAATCCCTCTGTTTTCAGGTCCCCTCCACCTTATTTCTGAAGTACATGATACTTCCTGAGCCTTCCTGGCTTTCCTTGTTAGTTACTCTCTGCAAGTGATTAAATTGACCTTTCCATTTCTCTGAGTAATTTATTTTACTTACTCATTTTCTTTCCCTCTCTATTCTACTGCAAATGTCAATGAAAATGAAGTTCCTTTGCTTATTTAATTTTTCTTCTTGGTATTTGGAAGTGATTTTCAAGCAGGAAGAGAAGTGAAAACATCTTTCTTCTTTTGGGGGGGAACATTTGTCATTTTAGGGCCGCACCCGCGGCATATGGAGGTTCCCAGACTAGGGGTCTAATCAGAGCTGTTACTGCCGGCCTTCGCCACAGCCACAGCAACGCCAGATCTGAGTTGCGTCTGCAACCTACACCACAGCTCACGGCAATGCCGGATCGTTAACCCACTGAGCAATGCCAGGGATCGAACCCGTAACCCTATGGTTCCTGGTCGGATTTGTAAACCACTGCACCACGACGGGAACTCCGAAAACATCTTAATCTTACTTTTAAATATAAGAAAATATATCCTCAAAATGGACACCAAGGTGTCCTAAACAGCCACAGTTGGGCTGTTTTCCACACACCTCCTGCATTTTCATGGGGGCAGCAGAGGACCAGCTAGTGCAGGGTAGAAAGGTAAGGACAGGGGGCATGCTCTTTGCTGACATGTTCCTAAACGGTGTGAATGTGTATCCAGTGTTGGACAAAAGCTGCCTTTTCTTCAGTCTCTCATTTTTTAAATGCTCAAATTCATAAGAACCTATATCCCAAGTTTGCATGTATCCTGTAATATATATAACCAATTCTGTTTAGGAGGATTCTTGTAAATAAAGTGAATAGGGCAAGGAAAGTGATTTTTGTAGATGAATTAGCATTTTGAGATGCCCAAGGGAACTTGCTTGAAGAGTAGTAAATCCTTGCACAACATGGGGATGGAATTTTTAAAGGAAAGATTTTCTTTAAAATATGCCATGTTCATGCAAGTACAGAAGAAAGACCCAGTAGCCATTCTCTTTCTCAACAAAATTCCAAGCTGGGATTTCTCTTTGGTTCTAAAGCAAAGACTGTTCGTTAGTAGAATGTGCATTTGTCTCACACAGGAGAAGATTTCCCTTAGAAGACACTTCCTAGTAACTGCTCTGTATGGATTCTGTCAAGGTTGTCCTATATGAATTTCTCATATGACTATTAAATAGTAGCCTCATATCTACGTTGGGGATAGAGATTCTTTATTCTGAATTATCTTGAAATGGTTTGTATTATGAGACCAACAGAACATATTTTACACTTCCTAAGAACTTTCACATTTATCTGAAACTAAAAATAAGAACATTAAAATAGACCTTGCTGTCTCCATTGACTTATTTCTGTACATGGGATTCTCAGATCATGTCCCGTATTTATTTCTCTCTATATCAAAAGAAAGACCACCTAGGTATTTTGGAAAACTCCAAGTTAAGAGAAAGGGATAGGGCCTTCAATATCTCTAAATAAAATATTTTCATTAATGCCTGTAAATAAAATCTCACATTCCAGTAGCAAAAAGTAAAACAGGTGGAGGAAGGTAAGAGTGGAGAAAGGACCTATAAAGGTCCTAACTGTACAGTATAGGGAACTATATATACTCAGTATCCTGTGGTAAAACAAAATGGAAAAGAATATGCATATATAACTGAGTCGCTTTGCTGTACAGCAGAAGTTAATACAACATGGTAAATCAACTCTACTTCAATAAAATTAAAAAAAAAAAAAAAGAATGGAGAGGAGTTCCCATTGTGGCTCAACAGTAACAAACCCAACTAGTATCCATGAGGATGTGGGTTCAATCCCTGGACTTGCTCAGTGGGTTAAGTATCTGGCGGTGTTGTGAGCTGTGGTGTAGCCCAGCAGCTGCAGCTCTGATTCCAGCCCTAGCCCGGGAACCTCCATATGCCACAAGTGCAGGCCTAAAAGGCAAAAGAAAAAAAAAAAGAGAAAAGGAGAAGAGAAATCCCTTTTTTAGGAAAGGAGTTGTTTTGCCTGGGAACAGAAATTGAAGCTGAATGGATATCCAGTTGATTCCCACCCTGGGGCAAGCATTTCTCTCTTCACTGTTTAAGTCATTAAATCCACGCAGGTTTCTGGAGACAGGTGTTCATTCACCAAGTTGTAGTTGAGCAAACTGAAGCTAGATATTTTAAGTAAACTGGCTATAGTGATTCAATGCACCTTCTATGCAAATAAAAACAAACAGACAAAGCAACAAGAGCAACAACACTAGTCAGGTTTCCCTAAGACAAATCAGGGCACAAAGGAATAACTTGGTTCATTTAAATTATATTATTCAATGAACACCTTAACTGCGTAGTACGAATGTTGTTTATACACTCCTAGTACCTAGGAAAATGCAGGTGTTGATGATATTGAGGTTGACAGTATTTTCTTGACCAAATGTTTATATTATCACTGAGCATAATTAAAAAAAATTTCAAACCCATGTGTTGTTATACGTTTATAGCATTAGGATCTTGCTGTCATGGAAGAGACTTGAACCCTAATTATCTATGAATTGCTGTTACAGAAAGGGGAAAAATTACTGGGTCATGGTCAGGACATCTGAATTCAACCTTGACTCTTACACTTAATAGCTACGTGATTATTATGAAATTGTTAGCCCTCTTTGGGTATTGGCTTTTTTTATCTGTATAATAAAGACATTGAAATATGAGATCTGTTCCAGCTCTTATACTGTTAGAGTATATCCTGCCTGCTGAAGAACTTTCATCAGAAAGAGTCCATAGATGATAAATTTGTCCTTACCTTTCTGAAGATGTATTTATTTTGCCCTCACTCTTGAATGATAGTTTGGGTGAGTATAGCATTCTATATTCAAAAGTATTTTTCTTTAGAACTTTGAAGGTATTGATTTACTGTCTTCCTCCATCTAGTATTATTGATTAGAAGTCTCATTTCAATTTTTTATGTAGCAATTATATAGACTACATGTGCCAGACATTGTTTCTATGTGCTTTCTATATATTAACTCATTTATTCCTTTACCCACTCTATGAGGGAGATATTATTATTATATCTAATTTTACAAATAAGGAAAATGAAGAACTAGGAGGATAAAGAGCTTGTCCGAAGTCACACTGTTTGCAGATGGTAGAACTAGGATTCAGATCCATGCATCTCAGCTCTTAACTAGTGTGCTTTACTGGATCTTTTATTCTTGCTTCTTAGTACATAATCTATTTTATTTGTTTGTAATAGCTATTAGGATCTTCTTTTTTTCCTTGCTGTTCAAAACTTCACCAGGATGTGAACAGATCTGTATACATATGTTTAATCTTTATTCTTCTTGATGCTCAACCCTTTTAATCGAGTGGGCTTATGTCATTTTTTTCAATTTTTGGAAACTCTCTCTCTACATTCATGTATCTGCTCCTTTACATTCTCTTTCTTTCCTTTTTCTGAATTCCTTTTAATCAGATGATGAAACTTCTGGATCTTTTGGCCCCGTGTCTTCATTTTGTTTTCATATTCTCACATTTTTATTCATTTTTGTTTCATTCTGGTAAGATTCCTCCACCTAAACTTCCAACTGATTAATCATTCTTCTGCCAGGTGCATTTTGCTTTGTAGACCATCTACTGAATTTCTTCAACAGTCTAATTTTTACTATCTATTATCTTGAATGGTTTCAGGTATATACATAAGTGTGTATATACACAGCCACTATATTTTTTCACATGTTTTTGAGGACATTAATTGAAGTGAATCTACTGTCCTACTACACTGATTCTATTAAGTATTCTTCCTTAGGTAACATTTCCTCAGTTGAGGTTACTGACTTGTGGCATTGGGTTTCATCAAATATTTAGCAATTCCTGTTTGAAAATGCCTTTTTGTATTGCAATAACATGTTAGTAGAGTATCTTCTAATAGTTGTGCTGGAAAAGATTACCTTGGTGATATTAGAAACTGTCAGATATTTCCTGAAAGATGCAGGTCCCACAAGAGCATATTGAAAATGAACCATGTTCCAAAAATATGCACAGAAGAAACAACTGCAAAAAGTAGGTGTGGCAGGCACTAGGAAGTCTCCTCACACACTGGGAATAAGAGGGGCAGCAGGGAAAATAGGAAGGTAAATTTCCCACTGGGGTCCTTCCTCCTTGCAATCTTATGATGACATTTTAATGATGACATCAGCCTTCTCTGGTATCTTGTCCTTGGACCCAGTCTTAGTTCTTGATAATGTTTAGCTCTTCTTGATGCCTTCCCTACACTCTTATGCCCACACCCTTAAAGATGTGCATTTTCACTGTGTTATCATTTTTAGGGCAACCCCTGTATAACCAGAGTAAAAATGCAAAGTAATGATGCTCAGAGAGGAGATTATTTGGCTGAGAGCCATAAGACCTACTTCTCAATCTCAGAACTGAATTGAATTTTTGTTAGGCTTTGAGTTTCTGATTTTTTTAATTGAATGTAGTAAATGTACTTGGAGGATAAAGGTTTATATAAGTTTTATGTTCAGAAATTTTGAAAACTGTAATTGTCAAACGTTCCCTACTTTGTTCCAGCAGTATGAGACTTAAAATGTGTGTTTTGCTCAAATGGACCTTTAATATCTTCAATCCAAGATATATAATAAGATAAATGTAAGTGTGAAATTAGGGAAAAAATGAACTGTGTATTAAAATTAATTACAGCTTCTTTAGAAATGTGTCAGTTAAACTGTCAAATTATCCTTCAGGATTAATCACATAGGAGCTAAACATTGCTAAAGTAAATTTAGACATTACAAGTAAAGTTATGAAGATAATCAAATAATAGTCTTTAAAAGCAAAAGTCACTCCAGCTCCAGATTTTGAATTTACAAATTGAACAGATTCAGGTCAAGTCCTCTGAAGGGAAGGATGAAAAGAACGATGAGCTTGGGGGGAAATCTGGTGGAGGGGAAAATGCAGAGAGCAGAGCCCTGTACAAAAGACTCTGCTCCTTGGTGGAGTTTTTTCATTTATTTGTTTGTTTGTTTTGTCTTTTTAAGACTGCACCTGTGGCATATGGAGGTTCTCAGGCTAGGGGTCAAATCAGAGCTGCAGCTGCCAGCCTACAGCACAGCCACAGCAACGCCAGATCCGAGTCATGCCTGTGACCTACACCACAGCTCATGGCAATGCCAGATCCTCAACCCACTGAGCAAGGACAGGGGGAGAACCTGTGTCCTCACAGACACTAGTTGGGTTCATCACCCCTGAGCCACAGTGAGAACTCCTGACACAGTGGAGTTTATGTCTGCCTCACTTTCCTGCTTCATACACATGGAGAAAGCTTCCCTGGGATGTATATCAGGAAACTGGTTGTGTCTTGAAGAGCTCTGGACACAGACTCAGGAGCTGGAGTCCAGTTTTTACTCCTCTACATGGTTGCAGAGGGAGCCTGGGCATATCCTAACATCTTGGGACTTATGTTACCTTAAGCACAGCATGAGAAGACAGGGCCATGTGACTTTCCTTCTAGGCTTGAAAACCCTGGCATAGCCAAGTGAAAACATCCCTAAACGTTTTAGAGAAATTATGAGACCTAATGTTTCCTTTTAGTTTAAGTGAAGTACAAATGAAAGACGTCAGTCACTGTCCCAGATTTCAGAAAAACAAAAATTATTTCAACTCTCCTTCCACAGCTCTGTCAGTGTGCTGTGTCATATTTCAAACCCCAGATCATTTTTGGTAGCCCCCGGCAGGAGGATTAAACACTTTCGCCTAATCTAACACTGAGAGATAAAGTAGAATTCAAGCCTTCAATGACCATAAGAAACCCCATCCGAAGTTGATTATATGTAGAGTATATGCTGTGTAAAGGATGAAGGTGATAATGACGAATACTGTGCGGATAAAGATGACCATTCTTTCTTTCCAGTGCTTTCAGGCCTCTGCCATCATTCTTCTCTGTCTTCCCCAAGACATTATCTTTCCACTGCCCTTACCTTCATTTAAATCTACCTCCCTCTCTGACAGATCTCAAATTTCTAGCAAAAACATTTTGCCGGGATTAAAGGCAAACACATTTCCATACCAGTCAAACCCCGCTCAGTGGACTTCATAGTGTATCCAAGTTGTTTAGTTGGAGTGGAGTTCTATAATGTGCATAGAGCTGGAGACCTCAGTCTTGTTGTGCAAAAGCTAGAGGAGACGGTGAACTGACAGCTGTATAACTCTCATTGAAATGGCATGTTTTAAAGGCTGCTTTGAAGCTAATAGAAGAAACGAAAAAACAGTACACATGTGCTGCCTCTGCACAGTGCACCTCAAAACATTAGATATTATTATTTATTGGGGTTGGCAAGGGAGAGAGAGGGAGAGAAAGGGAGAGAGAGGGAGAGAGAGGGAGAGAGAGGGAGAGAGAGGGAGAGAGAGAGAGAGAGAGACACTTAACAGGAGGGGTTTAAATATTCTCTGTGTTAAATGTGTTAAGAGATGAGGCGGTTTAGAGGGTCCTGAAACTCTGCCATGAGCACTGTATCCAACTTAGCTTCCTAGTTTTTCCCTGCTCTCCTTTCCTCCATCCCACGAGAAATGCAGTAATCACACGATTGGGCTCTTGTTTTTTTTTTTTTTTTTTTTTTTTTTTTTTTTTTTTTTTTTTTCATATTTCTACTTGGTTTGACTGCAAATGCCGAACAGACATTTGAAAAGAGATTCAACTTCACTTGACCATTTCACTAGCCAGATCGGCATAGCTTTTAAAAGTGTTACCCAGTGTGCATGAGGCACAAGAAAGTAGGCATTCTTCATACAGTGCTAGTGGAATTCCAAATTGTCATAACCTTTTTGAAGGGTAATTTTATGTTTATATCAAAAGCCTGAAAGACTTAGGACTACACTTGACTCAGCAGTTAATCAAATGTCTAAATGTGCACAAAGATTTAACTTTAAGAATGCTTATCACAGTATTTTTTTTTATAAAATTTAAGCATTTGAAACAAAATGAATATTCAGCATAAGGGGAATGGTTGAGTAAATATATTTCATCCACAAGAGGAAATGTTTTGCTGCCGTTAAAATGATGTGATGATGAGGATTCTTGTTGCATGATCCATGTATAAGTTTTAAATACAGCATATGATGACATTTTGTAAAAAATTGAAAAAGATACTATTAAAAACATTGGCAGGATAATACACTAAAATATTAACAATGGTCATATCTGATGATAGGTTTAAAAGTGGCATTTACTATTTTCTTTTTGTATCAGCATTTTTGAAATTTATAAAATAAAATGAGTTAATGTAGTAATATAATAAACTGTTTTCTAAAAGGAAGATTAGGCTGGGCAGGAGCATAGGATAAATCAGAGAGGATGGAGATGAACGAATACCTTTAAGAAGATGTTACAAAAGCACAACATGCGGCTGACTGAGCTACTCTGAGAATGAGGAGGGGTGACGTGGGAGACATGTTTTAAAGGCAGAATCAATAATATTTGATGATAACGGGAAATGGGGTTGAGGAATGGTGACTGATGTGTTTATATGTGTGTATACTATTTTGTGAAACAATAGTTTAGTGTATCGATTTGAGCTGGTAGAGTTCCCATTGTGGTTCAGCGGATTAAGAACCCGACATAGTGTCTATGAGGACGTGGGTTTGATCCCTGGCCTTGCTCAGTAGGTTAAGGATCCTGTGTTACTGCAAGCAGCAGCATAGATCTCAGGCACAGCTCAGATCTGGCATTACCTTGGCTGTGCTGTAGGTATGCAGCTTTAAGCTGCAGTTCAGATTCAGCCTCTAGCCTGGGAACTTCTATATGCTGCAGGCGTGGCAAAAAAAAAAAAAAAAAGGAGAGAGAGAGAAAGAAAAAAAAAAAAAGAAATTGTAGAGGATCATTCATTAAAAAACTGTGCCAGTGAAAGGGAAGAGAGGAAGAGGGAGGTCTTTAGAAGTGAGAGCAGAGCCAAATGAAGCAGAGTTCTCCAAGATGAAGGAGACCCCAGTGTCTTTGAAGGAAAGAGCCTGCAAAGAAAGCTGGAAATAATGAGTAAGGATACTTTGCAAACAAATTTCCTGAAGGGAAGGGAATATTTGAGCTTAGCACAGATTTCACAATTCATGTGAAAGTAAAGAGACCATCTCTTTCTCTTAGAAATCAAGGAAAGATAAAATGAATGCAGACAACCACAAATGTTGAGGGATGAAAACAAAGGATGAGTTAGTACAACTTGGATAATCTTAAAATAGGATTTGGGATTCTATTTTATTCTCCTGTAGTGGAGTCCTGAAATGTGGGCTCAGGAAAGCAAAGATTAAGAATGTTAGTTTTAAGATGTAGGGAGAAATGAAGAAATGAATAAAAGTTTTGCCAAGCATTGCACACTAGGAGAGAGTGGTCAGTGTTATTTGACTTCATTGTCATCTTCTGCAAGTCTAAGTGGATTTAATATGTCTCTATCCAATAGGATCATACAGGTCAGGAAAAAGAAAGAGGGCTGTGAACCATGGTTTGTGAGGGAGGAAATCTGGGAACCTGGAGTGGCTGAGAGCCAGGTTAAAATAGCTTCCCAAAGAGTAAAGACTAAGCATTGTCAGAAAAGGGGTCACGAAGTTGGTGAAATCAGATGAGCTGATGGTAAGTCAAAAGAATGGAGTTCAGGGAGGGGCACAGGAGGGCACTGATGGTGAGAGAGGCTTGGTGGAAATGGGGAAGTAGGAAAGGTGAAAAGTCTGTGGTTGAAAATAACACTAATTTGGAGTTCCCTGGTAGCTCAGCAAGTTAAAGGATCTGGAGTCATCACTGCTGTGGTGCAGGTTTGATCCCTGGCCATGCCGTGGGTGCAGCCAAAAAAAAAAAAAATAAAAAATAAAAAGATAGCACTAATTTAATAACTGGAGGATAGAGCAGTGGAAAGATTTGCAACCATATTGGTGGGGTGCAAAAGGGGCTCAGAGCAGAAGGAGGATGTGAAACTGGGAGATAATGGAATTGAAAGGTCATGGAGTGAATGCTGATATCAGCGGTCTACCTCATGAGGACAAAAACTCTTCATAACACTGGCAGTAGTGTAGCTTAATGTTAATGATCATAGGGTTGTCCACCTCCATTAATGTCCCATTATATGACTTAATGGACATTAAAAAAAAAAAAATCCCTGTAAACTTCAGTTCCCTCATCTGCAAAATAAAGCTACCAGTCCCTTATTGATCTGTGAGAACTGAATGAGGTAAGATAAGTAAAGTATCTGGTATAAATGTCACCATCAACACTATACTAATGGTGACAATGATGATGGTAGCGGTGATGAAAATATTTTGATGAGTCCCAAATATTGACACCATTGAAGACATTTGGTACAGGGTCCAAGTCATTTAGGAGTTCCTCGTATATGGGGCTGATTATCTTATTCCTCAGCCGCTTCAGAAAAAGGTGGCCATAGCATGGATAGTAATGGTTATTGTGAATGGCATAGAGAAGCTGTCCATTGTCCTGAGATAATCTTGGCTTGAACTCTAGCCACTCTCCAGGTAACGCTATGTCCCATTTCCTGCTGCTTTCCTCAACACAATTAAACTTGATCTGGCTGTGCATTTCTAGTTCTTGCCCCATTATGTCTACAAAGTATCACTTGTCTGACTTTGTCTATGAATTTAATCTCCAAACTGTTGTCTTCGTTTTGGCCTTAATCCATGAGAAATTTAGATTGCACTCATCTTTTCTTTTTAGTTTTCAAAAATTAATACTGCAGTTATTGACAATGATAATAGTAATCTTCAGTGTTTTAGAAGTTTTTATGTCCACTTTTCTATGTTTTAGAAAAGCCTGTGGTGTAGGCCCACGGCTTCAGCTCCTATTCGACCTCTAGCCTCGGAACCTCCATATGCCGTGGGTGGGGCCCTAAAAAGACAAAAAAAAAAGAAAGAAAGAAAGAAAAATAATTAAGAAGAAAAGCAAGGTGGTATATATCATAGGAATTTTATTTCATTAGAATAGTTGAAATAAGTTCTTTGACACTGAAATTCTTAGGAATAATAATTTAAAAAATTGTTTAATAAATAGAAAAGCCATTGTACCAGTGTAAATAAATTAAGCTCTTATTTTTAGTATGGCTTTTAAATTTATCCACTGTCTAAGATTACCCATATTTTGTCGGATTTTATGAAAATTACCTGGAGAATAACTCAGGTAAGAAATACAAATTCTGTGCCATTCATGGGTGAATATAAATTTAAGCCTCATAATTTTGACAATTATTGCTGCCTAACAGTAGTAGATGAGGTAGATCACACCTCAGAATACATGAGTATTTTCAGGGGTTAAAGTGTAAAGATGATGAAGAAAATGCTTATAGTTTTTCTTGTTCACAGATATGATTCTGGCTCCTACATACTTACAAAGTATCATTAACCTGGAGTACATATGCATGTGTTGAGGAACCATAGTCATAGGTTGAGTTTGGCATTAGGCTTGAGGTTGCAGGCAAAAAGGAAAGAGAACTGGAAGCTATTGAGTGTTGGCATGGCTGGATAGGGAGTAAAGATAAATGCCACTCTGGATCAAAGTCAGGTTGATTGATTAGATGGAGAAACAACGAAGGCTGGACTTTCTCTCCTCTCTTCCTCAGCGTATTAGATGAATTATTTCCATAACTAAATAGCTACAATCAGTTAACATCCACAGGAATGAATAAAACTGTAAACATGAATGACTTATGCCTTTATATTCACTTTGATCCATAACTCTCTTTGTCAGTTTCCTTAAATAATGTCTTCTTTTGATTGGGGACATCCACAAAGAAGCGTATTTGAGTCTTGCGTCCTGGTGTGAAATGAGACATCTTAAGGTATATAATTTGTGAATTTATTACCTCACTCTGATGGAGCTGGCTCTTTACTCTCAAGAGCATTATTGACAAATGAGGATTTAAGTGTGTCCATGAGTCTAAAAGTCCACGATTCAAGTACACGGGAAAGTTTGAAAGCCATGGCTAGAGCAAAGCATTTTGAAAAATGCTCATTTGCTTATTCTATGTATTTGAAATACTTTTGGATTCTAATAAAAGAAAAGTTTAGGAGCCATCATTAAAACAAAAAGATCATTGTTAAAGGAAAATATAACCACTTAACATCCTTTTGGTTCAAAGGCAATGAATATTTGCTATCTCCTGAATTTGTGTGAAATTACTGGAACTTAAAAAGTCATTAAGGAAATGAAAACATCTTAGGTATTCCTTAATGTTTCTGTTCTGTCAGTCCATTTGAGGTGTGTTTTGATTCTCTCTGGAACCTGTACAAGTGGAAATGTATGTGTGCACCAACGTGCTTTTGGGTAATTTGTAGTCTTTCATTTTTCTGAATTCCCATTACCGTACCACCCAAACATCCCTACTTACCTTTATCATGTCTGCTGCCTGTGTTCGGCTAACCCCTAACCACTAACCATTTTCGACTGAAGTGCATCTGCTTGGTACTAAGCAGCTAGCTGAGAAGATTCTTCCCTCCCAATCAACACAACCATAGCATGAAATGAAGACACGGAATGAGGTAGAAAGGGAGGAAAAGAAGGGGAGGGGGCACTATTTTTATTAAAAAAAAAAATCCTCTGACTTCTTATGTGTTCTGGAAGGACTATTAATATTTCTTCCTAACTCCTCCTGCACTGCTAGGCTTCCCTTCTCCCCCACCCTCGCACCTCCCCATGCAGGCAAAGTCTTGAATCAGCAGATTCTGAGCTCGAAGCAGTAAAGAGCTATTGAGGGACAGACTCTGATAGCATTACGGCCAAACATGGAACCATTTTCTGTGGCGAATCGCTGAGTTCTACCTGGTTATCTCTTGCCTTGCACATCACTTCCAAATGACATGCTCTCAGTCTGGGCAAAAATGAGAGTTTTTTAAAGAACTGGGATTTCAATAATATGTGACGAAAGGATGAGATTACTTTCTGAGGTAGGGAAAGGCAGCGAGGAATGAGGGAGGGGGAGGAAGAGGGAGAGGGAGAGAGGTGGGGGAACAGAGAGAGAAAGAGGTAGAATTGTGTATCCTTTAGAGCCTTCAATGCACGTATTTCTGTGGTTCTTACAACCAGTCTTTCTCTAACTTCAGGAAGTCAAAAAGAACAAGCCATTTTAATTCCCTTTATTTGTCTTCTTTTTTTCTCCTGCTTCTCTTCCTGGTGTCAACTGAATGCTGTAGATGCTTCAAAACGCTTGAGATATTTATAGAAATTACTATAATTTGACTGCTACCCAGTTAAGAAGTGGTGGCTAGTACTATTATGCATTCTCGAAAACATAGAGTGTGAAACAGGCAATAGGGCCCTGCAGGGAAGTAGATCCATTTTTCTTGGCCAGTTGGGAAATTTGTAAATCAGCGGTTTTGGAAGTAGAACCTAGTAACCCACTCTTTTCTCTGCTTATAAGAAGTGAAAGGGAGTTCTACATTTGCCAATATCCTCCACTGTCCTGAATGCCTGCCACCTCATTCCAAAGGCTTCCAGAAGAAGAAATGGAGGCACATTTGATTACTTCATATCTGTCATCAGATAGCATCGTTATGATGAGAATTTCTTTTCATTTTAATCAAGAAATATGAAGAGAGGCCGAATGAAAGAAACATTTTTATGGTGCATCCTTGTGAATTTTTTTTTAAACCAAACATGAAAAAGGCAGTCTTTGACCATAAAATGTGTGTAGTTGCTTGCACATATTTTCTGCAAGAGAAGACACATTTTTGTTTGAATTCAACAGTAACCTTTATTTCTCTCAGCTAGGGATATAGTCTTATGGCCTGAGATGTGGTTTGCAGGGTCTAAATTGAGGCTCTTCCTAACAGGCTTCAGAGAGGCAGTAAAGAAAATAGAGGCAAGTAGTGGAAAGGATTCCTAAGACTCCTCTTGAATTCTTAAGGGACTCATATCCTGGGAATGTGCACAATAATAACAATTAGAATTAGAAGCAGGAGCAGAACCCTATCAAAAAGTGTTACAGAGACTACAGCTCAGAATGGACCTTACTCTTTAATCCTTAACAAATTTTGAGCAACATGCTTCATTTAAGGTTGCTAGTGCAATGTTCACACATGACAGAAGGAAAGTCTATTGTTCCAAGTACCTTTATGAATACCAATTGAAAAATAACTTCAAGTACAGTAAAGTATAAAGGGTTTTACTTCACCAAATCAGTCCCTCAACTCCATCCCAATATAATGTCCTTTCCTAGAAAAAAAAAAAAAAAACACAGTTAAGATTTCTTTGTACCGTGAACCCTTGAACAACAATGGTTTGGACTGCATGGGTTCACTTACACTCAGATTTTTTGGAATAGCAAATACTGCAATACCACACAATTTGTGGTTGGTTGAATCCACAGATGTAGAACCAAGATACAGCGGGCCCACTAAAGTTTTATATGGATTCTCCATTATGTAGTGGTCAAGCCCCTAACCCCTGTGTTGTTCAAGGGTTAACAGTGTATCTTTTCAAATGATTTGTTTATATAGGTTCATATAGAATTTTTCTTTTGTTTTTCCACATACACGGATCATACCTGGCATATTGTTACATAGCTTGCTTTTTCACTTGAAAATTTATCTTAAAGAACTTTTATCATCAGGAACGAATGAAAAACCTTATTTTTTTCCAAAGGCTACAGGATATTTCTTAATATAGGTGAACATATTTATTTAAGACGTCTCTTAAAGATATCCGCATAGGTCATTATGAACTTTTGCTCAGAAAAACAAATGCTTCAGTATTCTTAATCATAGATAATTTGCTAATAAATGGCTTTAACCACAAAGTGTGCATTCATAATCTTTCACCTTCTTATTTTTTTAATTTTTTTTAGGGCCACACCCATGGCACATGGCTAGGGGTCACATTGGAGCTGTAGCCACTGGCCTACAAAACAGCCACAGCAACGCAGGATCTGAGTTGCGTCTGTGACCTACACCACAGCTCACGGCAATGCCAGATCCTTAATCCACTGAGTGAGGCCAGGGATTGAACCTGTGTCCTCCTGGATGCTAGTCAGATTCCTTTTTGCTGTGCCACGATGGGAACTCCTCATCTTTTTATTTCAGAATCATTTCAAATATATAGAAAAGTGTAAGAATAGTATAAAGAGTGCCTATGGGTTTATCAAACCTCAACATCTTGTCACCTTCCCTTTCCATATATGTTATGCACAAAAATTATTATTATGCTATTGTTTATTTCTGAACCTTTGAGAATAAATTTAAATCATCATACCCTTTCCTTCCCAGATTCTTCTGGGATAAGTATATTCTCTTTCATTGCTATAGTATAATTGCTAAATTAAGAAAATTTAGGGAGTTCCCGTCGTGGCGCAGTGGTTAACGAATCCGACTAGGAACCATGAGGTTGCGGGTTCGGTCCCTGGCCTTGCTCAGTGGGTTAAAGATCCGGCGTTGCTGTGAGCTGTGGTGTAGGTCGCAGATGCGGCTCGGATCCTGCGTTGCTGTGGCTGCGGCGTAGGCCAGTGGCTACAGCTCCGATAAGACCCCTAGCCTGGGAACCTCCACATGCCGCAGGTGCGGCCATAAAAATGACAAAAGGCAAAAAAAAAAAAAAAAAAAAAGAAAATTTAATGCTGATATAATACTGTTATTTAAATCATACCACTATGATTTAATTTACAATTTTACCAGTTGCTCTAATAATGTCTTTTATACCAATTTATGTTCTGGTCCAGGATTCAATTCAGGATCATGCATTACATTTAGATGTCATCTTTGTCCCCCTCTTTCATTTTGCTTTTTTCAGCTTTATTGAGGTTTAATCAACATACAGTGAACTGCACATTACCTGAACATAAAGAGTACAATTTGATGAGTTTTGACATATGGGTATACATCTAGCAAAATCTCATGGCAGCTAAGATAATTAACATATTCTTGCCTTTCCAAAGTTTCTTTGTATTGTTTTGTGATCCTTTCTCGTTCCCTTCCCTTCTCCCAGCTCTAACCCAGGCAAAAACTGCTCTGCTTCCTGTTACTGTAAATTAGTTTGCATTTTACAAAGTTTTACATAAATATAAAAACGCACTGTATACTTTATTTATTTATTTATGGCTGCACTTGTGGCATGTAGAAATTCCTGGGCCAGGGATCAAACCCATGTCATAGTAGTGGCCTGAGCTGCTACATTGACAACACTGGATCCTTAACCCACTGCACCACAAGGGAACTCCTGTGCTTTTATTTTTTGGGTGGGGGTCTTGCTTTTTCACTTGACTGTTTTGAAATTCTCCGTGTTGTTGCATATATCAATAGTTCATTCCTTCTTAATGCTGACTACTATTCCATTGTATGAATACACCACAGTTTGTCCATCCACCCACTGAAGGACATTTGGACAGTTTCCATTTTAGGGACATTACAAATAAAGTTGCTGTGAATGTTCATGCACAAGTCTTTGTATGGATGTGTTCTGTCATTTCTCTTGGGTAAATACCTAGGAGTAAAATGATGAGTCATATGATAGGTACATATTTAACTTTTTAATACATTGCCAAACTCTTTTCCATTCCAAAATGGCTGTACCATTTCACGTTTCCTCCTGCAGTGTATGAGAATTCCAGTAGTTCTACAGGATTGCCAATACTTGATGGGATCAGTCTTTTTACTTTTAGACATCCTGATAGGTATGAAGTGTTATCTCATTCTAGTTTGAATCTTTATTTCCCTAATGACTAAGCATCTTTTCTTGTGCTTATTTGCTGTCTTGGATTAATTGCTCATTAAAATCTATAGCCTAAGTTTTCATTGGACATTTGTGTTTCTTTTGTGTGAGCTGGATGATTATTTTTAATAGATTGATTTTTTTTATTGATTTGTAAGAATTTTTTAATGTGTTCCTAACAGTAATCCTTGGTCTGCTGCATGCATTTTATATATGGTTTTCTCCCTGCTACTTTTATTTTACCTTTTTAAATACAGCATCTTTTCATGTGCTTTTTGGCATCTGTCTGTCTTCTTTGGAGAAATGTCTGTTTAGATATTCTGAGTGTTTTTAATTGAGTTTTTTTTTGGTATAATGCTGTATGAGCTGTTTTATATATTTTGGAGATTAATCCCTTGTTGGTTGCTTCTTTGAAAAGATTTCCTCCCATTCTGTGCATTCTTTTCATTTTGTTAAAGGTTTCCTTTGTTGTACAGAAGCTTTTAAGTTTAATTAGGTCCCATTTGTTTATTTTTGCTTTTATTTTCCTTACTCTAGGAGTTGGATTGAAACAGATATTGCTGTGATTTATGTCAAAAAGTGTTCTGCCTATGTTTTCCTCTGAGAGTTTTATAGTATCTGGTCTAACACTTAGGTCTCTAATCCATTTTGAGTTTATAATATTTTGAGAATATTATAATTTCATTCTTTCACATGCAGCTTTCCAGTTTTCCCAGCACAACTTTTGAAGAGACTGTCTTTTCTCCATAGTATATATCTTGCCTCCTTTGTCATAGATTAATTGACCATATATATCACCTCACACCAGTCAGAATGGCCATCATCAAAAAAATCTACAAACAGTAAGTGATGGAGAGGGTATGCAGAAACGGGAACCCTTCTACACTGTTGGTGCTGTTGGTGGGAATGAAAGCCATTGCAACCACTATGGAGAACAATATGGAGGTTCCTTCAAAAACTAAATATAGAACTCTACCATATGATCCAGCAATCCTACTCCTGGGCATATATCTTGAGAAAACCATAATTTGAAAAAGATACATGCACCCCAGTGTTAGTTACAGCACTATTTACAATAGTCAGGACATGGAAGCAACCTAAATGTCCATCAACAAAGTACTGGATAAAGCAGATGTGGTGCATACATACAAGGGAATATTACTCGGCCTTAAAAAGCATGAAATAATGCCATTTGCAGCAACATGGATGGACCTAGACATGATCATACTAAGTGAAGTAAGTCAAACAGAGAAAGACAAACATCATATGAAGTCACTAAGATTCTATATGTGGAATCTAATGAAAATGATCCAATAGAACTTATAAAAGAGAAACAGACTGAAAGATTTTGAGACCAAGCTTCTGTTTACCAAAGGGAAAACATTGTGGGGGAGAGATAAATTAAGGCATTGGGGTTGATATATACAGACTGCTATATATAAAATAGATAGATAAAAAGGACTTAATGTATAGCACAGGGAAATTTACTCAGTACTGTGTAATAACCTATATGGGAAAAAATCTGAAAGATAATGGATATATGTGTGTGTGTAACTGATTTACTTTGCTGTAGGCCTAAAATTAACACAACTTTATAAGTCAGGTATAGTCCAGTTAAAAATTTTTAAAAATCCTTCTATATTTATTGCTTATACTTTTTCTAATTTAAAAAAGTAGATCACAAATCCATCTTTCTTTCTTTCGTTTTTGGGCCACACCTGCGGCATATGGAGGTTCCCAGGCTAAGGGTCTAATTGGAGCTGTAGCCACTGGCCTATGCCACAGCCACAGCAATGTTGGATCCGAGGCGTGTCTGCAGCCTGCACCACAGCTCATGGCAATGCCGGATCCTAAACTCACTGAGCAAAGCCAGGGATGGAACCCTCATCCTCATGGTTCCTAGTTGGATTTGTTTCTGCTGAGCCACAACAGGAGCTCCATGTTTTTATATAAGATTTAAGGTCTTATTATTTTCCTAAAGGTAGTATACTTTTTTTGTATTTCCAGTTATGGATAAGTTTTATGTTCTACAACTTAAAATGTTTGAATTTGGGATCTTTGAGTTTTAGGAAATTACCAAATGGTAGATGAATAGAAGATAAGACCATGCCTTAAAATGATGCTATCAGAGTAACCTACATTCAAGGGAGTAGAAGCAGGAGAACAAGAACCTTGGCAAACTAAAGTGTAAGATGCATCAATTAGGATGCTTTTGAACTAATGATGTCTTAACTGAAAGGAGGTTATTTTCCTCACATAACAAGAAACCCAGAGATGGACAGTTACCACACATATTCGCTTACCCTGCCATCAAGACCCATGCTCCTTGAGTACATCTGCTCCTCCACCCTCAGCATCCTCGTATCTAGTGCTTCCTACCTGAAGTTCAAGGTACGAAGAAGGGAGAAAGTAGACACTGTAGGTGGACATAGCTTTTTTTTTTTAATCAAAAAAATCAGAAGTCTCCAGGTAATTTTCCTTGTGTCTTCTTAGCCAGAACTTGGCCAATTACTTCTAGATGCAAGGGAGGCTGGGGAGGTGATCATTTGGTGTCCTAGCATCATAGTGTGAGGCAGCAAGGAAGAAAGTATGAAAGAGTTTGGGATTGGATCCTGGATTAAGTAGCCAAAGTGTGGAGTTCAGCACCTGTGACAAATTTGAAGAAACATGTCTGGCCATAGTTAGAAGTTTGTTTATTTTTTACTTGAGATATAATTAATATAAAAGAAGTATTCTAAGAAAAAAATTCTACATGTGCTTTCAATATGAAGACTTGTAATCTGGAAAAGTGAAAATTTTATGTTGCCAAACTGGGCCAGTGCATGGATTTTCATAGGGAGGTGGATTTCAGCTGGTGTAAGGCAGAGAAACGTGTTTAGTTTTAGCCCCGTAAGCTAGTAAGTTTTCGCATTTATTTATTTATTCTATATGCTTTTCATATTATTCATTCAACTCTATGAGGTTGGTAGTGTTACCTCCTTCAAACAGATGAAAAAAGCAAAGTTGGAGATAGGACCATCTTTTCCAAAGTCATACTCTTAGGTGTCAGCCTGGGACTGGAACCCAGGCCAGCTGGGTCCAGAGTTCACATTCTCATACAATTCAGCATACTGCTCTGGGGAGAGATTATATCCGATTACAACTGTGTGGTCCCTTCACAACACTCTTAAAATTAGGTCCCTCTTACTTGGGCATTAGGTACATTCTCACTAAGCCATGCTTATTATTTATTGTTATTTAATAAATGACTTTCCTTACTCAGCTCAAGAGTGAAACCTTTACCCTCAGCTCTTCTTTATAGACAAGTTAGGATACAACTCTGTGTAATCATTTCAGCATATCATATATACTTAATGTCAAAACGTCCTCATCTACCTCTTCATAATTTGGCAGTGTGAAATCCTTGTTTACTTCCTTAACTACGTTTTGAAAACCGCCTCTTATTTATTTATTTATTTGGTGCTACCTATGACATATGGAAGTTCCTGGGCCAGGGGTTGAATCTGAGCTGCAGGTACAACCTAAACCATAGCTGCGGCAATGCCTGATCCTTAGCTTGCTGTGCCGGGCTGGGGATTGAATCCTTGCCTCAGCAGCGACATGAGCTGCCATAGAGACCACACTGGGTTCTTAACCCACTGTACCACAGTGGGAACTCCTTGAAAACCCCCCTTTAAAAAATCAATTGTCTCAATACTATATAATATTACTTACGTTTGGAATCTAAAATATGACACAAATAAACTTATCTATGAAATAGAAACAGACTCAGACATAGAGGATGACTTGTGGTTGCTGAGAGGGAGGAGATTGGGGAAGGATGGAGTGGGAGTTTGGGAATAGCAGGTGGAAACTGCTATATATAGAATGGATAAGCAACAGGGCCCTACTGCATAGCACAGGGAACTATATTCAATATTCTGTGATAAACCATAGTGGAAAAGAATATGAAAAAGAATGTATATGTGTCTAATTGAATCACATTGCTTTATAGCAGAAATGAACACAACATTATAGATTAGCTGTACTTCAATAAAATAAACTAAAAACAGCAATCATTGTCTCTTGTTTAGGGAACAGAACAAAACCGTTTCAGAATCAAGATACTTAACTAGTTGCTTCAAAGATGGGAGGAAAAGGTGGACCTAGAATATGTATGGTTAGAATGTGCATGGTTTTGCCACATGCGTGCCAAATGTTACTTCAGGCTCAGATAAGAGTGCTGTGTTCTTCAAAGTCCTGCTTTTTAAAGCCAGGGCTCTGCAAATGGTCCAAGTTACCTGCATCAAAGAGACCACCTGCAAATCACTTCACTTATAAAACTTCTCCTAAAGAGATGCAATCAGGGGGATTACAGACTCTGGATTGATTTGCAGCTTCTCCTTCAGGTTAGTGAAAGGTTGCAAATCCTGCATTTCTTACTGTCCATTGAAATGAGGTCTTTCAGTGGCTGCCTTTTGCCAGCCCACAGGAAAACAGGGCAGCACAAAGGCCAGAGACGGTGCCTAGGGTGAGGATCTGGGCGGCAGCCAAGAAGACCCTCAGATCAAGAATGACAACAGGTCAGGGCTCTATAGGTCAGTATTGCATGGAGTCTGGAGGGAAAGATGGGATTTCCTTAGTGTCAGAAGCTAGAGAACCTGGGCCACAGGACAAAGACTGTTCCTAGGAGAATATGGTGCCAGATATGGGGCGGGGGGAGCATTGGTCACAGCAGAGCAGTCTAGACCTCAACAACTGAAATGGGCTTCTGAAGGAAGTGAGGCAGTCAAGGCTAGAGAACCACCTTCAGTTTGGATCCCTTTAGCAAGAGCAGCTTCATGTGAGGTTTGGAATATGGAAAGATGGACCTCCCCCATGTCCATCAGGTTTACTCCTCCTCTCCTAGTTACTAAACCCCTTTGCATCTATTCTTAGAGTTACTTCTTGGGGAATGAATCTTCCAATTTTGTGATGTGCATTCTTTTTATTTGGTTCAAACTCTTCTTCAAGTTTCCAAGGAGCCTCTTTATCCTAACATTTGGGAGGAGAGTGTCAGGCAGGGACAAGGACTAGCCCTGCAGATACGGCTGCCAGTGGAGGTGAGCCAGGCAGCCTGCATTTGTGTTTACTGCTCTTGTTTCCTCATCTGGAAAGGAAGTGAACAACAACAGCCTGCTGGCTGGTTTCAGGATGCAACAAGGTGCTGGCTATGAATGTGACTGGTAAATACTGAACACCATATAACCATGCGCCATGCTACTTTTGGTGAAAGGAGCTATTCCCTAAACAGCTCTGAGATTCATCTTGTGAAGAGAGCTCTTCTCCCTGGGAACTGCCTCAATGGGTAGGTGGATTAGAAGGAAAGGATGGGGGTGCAAATTTAGAAAAAGCGTTGTTTTACATGGTATTTCTTTCATTGGAGCTCTCCTTTGTCAGGAAGGCTTATGTATGCCTACAGGTATTGTCTGTCTACCATTTTTCTATTTAAATACTCTAAAGTACATGTAGAATTTTTCTCCACCAGTATGTCTATTTAATAATCAGAACTATTAGAGACTCTGCTGTTTGCTCCCTCTCTCAAGTCATTTACAAAAATGTTACATTAAATCACTAGGCCTGGAACCAATTCCTGACACACCGTTTTTATACTTCTCCTGCCTAAAATAGTCTCCCCATAGTCTCTTTCCCCCAGTTATGATTTAATTAAACTGTATTCTTGGTTAACCATTTTAAATGTATCTATTACTCATATATACTTCGGACACCCAAAATAGCAGTGTGTTATTTCATTCACCCATTCAAAAGCCATATTCTCTTTCTTCCTAGTGCGTTTTCTTTTTTAAAAATGTGTACAGTGAGCTACTATTTAATTATAGTCCTCCTGCCTTGTCAGAAGAGAAATGGGTCTCCATATTTCTAGGACGGAGTTCATCTTATAATGACACTCCAGGTATACACTAAAAAATAGCTCTAATCCTTCTTTGAGTATTTTCCTTCCAAATTCTCCAAATTATCTACATTTATTTTGGTACATTAGCTTATCATTCTGTTTCATGATCACTCTTTGTAGCAGCCTTAATTCTTACCTGGATTCAAGGGATATTTTAGAAGAGTGGATATTTCTGAAAACCGAGACTTTATCCAGGCTTTTGCTGTCTCTTTTTCTTTTTGTTCAACTTTGGCGCCAACCTTTTAAAGAGATTCCATTGTTTCTCAAGCTGTCTTCCTTCCTTCGATAGATTTAAGAAATATCTTCCCATTCCTGTCAGAAATCTCTATAAGATGCATCACATATTTTGTTTTTTTCAGTTTACCTTATTTTGAAGTTACTCACAGCCTGCTGTGTTTTGTGAGTTTACATGTTTTCTTTCCCTGGCTCTTTTCCTGCTTTATGAAAACATGTCTCTTCTTCTTATCCCAACAGTTACATTTCTGACTCTGTCAACGAACCACTGAGGATTATTACAGCCTCTCGGGTGTTTTTTTTTGGATTGCTGATAAGTTGCTTTGAAAATATTCCCTGGGTTTCTTGTTTGTTATTGAGTTTCAAAATTCTAACTTTCACTTTTGTCCTAGGAAACTTTCTGGTATTAAACAGAAACGTAGAGGATTTTAATTTGCCTATGGGGCTGTGGAATTCAATTGCATGGGGTCACTGTTAAGGAATTTGCATCACTTTGCAGACCAAGTTCCGTTCACTGTCAGAGCAAAGTCTGATATATTTCCCTGCCACACAGCCTCCTTCTCTACCTTTGCTGGGAAGCAGTAATTTCTCTTATCTAAAAATCTCCCTTCCAGTCCTTGTCCCAGTGAGGCATTTAGCCAATCTAAGATTGAGTAATTAAAGTCTCCCATTCTTGCTACCTGGCATAATTTCTCAGCTTCCACAATCTCAATTAACATTTCTATCTTGGTTTCCTGGTCAGGTGGGCTGTAACATATCCCTATTATGACTTTTTAATTATGTGAGAATGGAATCCCTACCCACAGAGATTCTATAGTAGTCCCCTTTTCTGATAAGATTTTTATCCTACTGCTTTGTAGAACTATCCTTCACACAGCACGATTACAAAAATGTATTTATTTACATCTGTCCTCTTGGCAAGACATATTTGAAGCAGGTTGCAAAAATATACACAAAGATTAAAAAAAAAGAAAGAAAAACACTGGTTGGTGAGAAAACAGGGGCAAGATAAAATAAGGGTAGAAAATAAGACATATCTACAATGAGCTCATGCAGTATAAGTTTTGGGTATTTGTTAGAGTAGGCCTCAGGGTGTCCTTGTGGCCAACACAAAGAAGGAAATAGGATAATTTGCTTGGTTTGGTGTTTTTAAGGTAGAATTAAACCAGTTGCTTAGGAAAGGCAAAAAAATTCTTTCTCCTCTTGGTGGCGATAACATCCTCATTAATATTCTTATAGTAAAATATTTTCCCACTTAGCTTCCTAGTGTGTTTGTTTCCCAGTGTAGGATGACTACAGAAATGGCAATGAATAATTTTTTGTTAAGATTAGTTCTGCTCATGACTTCAGGAGCTTCTAATAAGTATTGAGCAGAAATGGGCTCACAAGCATCCTCTGTGACAAATGACTGACCTACCTATATTCTATGTGGTCAGTTAAATGCAGGCCCTCTGTTTTTATGGTCCACTGAACAGGAGTTGATGTTCTGTCATGACCGTGAGCAGAGATTGCCAAAACTTCAGCTAAAAAGGAAACGAATACCCCTCCACATGGAATGCCCATAAATGAAGAAAAGGCTTTGCACAGGAAGCAATATGGGATCAGAACCAATATTTGGGTGGGCAGGTGGTCATGGCCACAAAAGTTTGATTCATGGATGCCTCTAAGGGCATGTTGATAAATGTAGGCCTCATACAACCAAAACATTCTAAATTATACATGTCCAGATAAGCTGGTGGCAAAATATTTGCTCTATCACTTTACAAAATCATTTACAAAAAAATGTTAAATGGCTAGGCCTGTAAACAATCTGTAATACAGGCTTTTTGTGTATACATTTCGTTCTAGATAAGCAGTTAATAGATGAAAAACATTTATCAGTGATCAATGACTTTAATTTTGGAATAATTGATCTTGTCAGTCAACTTGGTAGTGGTTAGAAAGCAAGGGTAGCAGTCTACAGAGGACTTTCTTGTTTGTGGTAATAATGTGATAGTTTCTGCACACAGGATTTTGTCAATTTTTCTGCTCCCTACAGTTGATTGTTCAGTAGAGGATGGCTAGGGCAGGTTTGCCAGTACTTGAGGCAAGTATATCTCAAGTCATTAAGATGTAGAGTACAAACCTGTTTTATTATGCTAGAAATGATCTGCTCCATCAGGCAACTTTGACCCTCTCAAAGTCTCATGGGACTATGATATGCAAATTCAGTGTAAGTGTATTTATCTAGGATCAGTATGGGCATATCAGCCCATAACTAATTTTTTATCACAGAGCCTGAGGAAAGATCAACACAACTGTGCCTCTGAACCGATGACAATGTCACAAAGATGCTTTTAAGTCTATAAATGGTTGATAATGGAGCAGGCGTCCCAAAGACCCATCTGCTTCTTACAGAGAACACTAGCTAGCAATGAACCTGAAAGGAAATTGCAACAAAGGGGTTTAGAGTTTGAGGATATAAAGTATATGCTTTAAAGATATGAGATATACTAAACTTTGGATCACAGTACAAGAGAGTATGTGGATCTCACTGAGTTCATCGTACTTGATGTTGGTTGAGCCTTCTGCATGTGCACATTAATATTTTACATCAAATTTGGAAAGTTTTAGGCCATTACTTCTTCAAACATTTCTTATGTTTTTCTCTCTCTTCTCTCCTTCTGTGATTCCTATAGTGTATATGTTAGCATGCCTAATGGTGCCCCAGAGATCTATTAGCTTCTGTTTATTTTATGCCATTGTTTTTTCTTTTTGTTTCCCAGACTAGATATTCTTAGTTGACCTGTTTTCAAGTTTGCTAATTTTTTCTTCTGTTAGCTCAAATCTGCTGTTGATCCCCTCTACTCCATTTTTAAGATTTAGTTATTGTACTTTTCAGCTCTGGAATTTCATTTGGTTCTTTTTTATATATTAATTATATCTTCTAATTCTCTGGTGAAACATTATTCTTATACTTTCTTTAATTA
The DNA here is from genome assembly GCA_004024745.2 of Catagonus wagneri. NCBI lineage: Eukaryota > Metazoa > Chordata > Mammalia > Artiodactyla > Tayassuidae > Catagonus > Catagonus wagneri. The sequence goes on along the minus strand of PVHT021183691.1, from coordinate 5,483,184 downwards.
TTTAGACATGATTTCCTTTATGTCTTTGAACATATTCATACTAGCTGATTTAAAAATCCTTGTCTAGTAAATCCAACTTCTTGTCTCCCTTAGATACAGTTTTTATTGACTGCTTTCCCACTCCCATCCCCACCCCCAGTGTACTGGTGATAATTTAAAGTTTCTTTTCATGTTTCATACATTTTTTATGGAAAACTGAACATTTTAAATAATATAGTGTGTCAACTCTGAAAATGAGGTTCTACTCCTTCCCAGGTTTTGTTACAGTTACTATTTAATATTGCTGTTTGTTTAGTGATTTGCCTGGACTAAATTTGAAAGTCTGTGTCCTTTCCTCTTTGTGGCCATCAGTTTGCTTACTTGTCAGAAAATGTTTAGACAAAGGTTTCTTTAAATACTTTGAATCAGTAAGTCTCTTAGCTGTTGCTAAAGGGTTCTGTGTATGTGTGGGGTATACTTTCAATGCTTTAGTGAATTTAAAATTTGTTCAGACCCTCAAGTCAGCCAAAGGTGAGAATTTAGGCAGATTTTTCCTGAGCTTGCACATTGCTCTATGCATGCATTTTATAGACACAGTTGATGTGAAACAGTTGCAGCTGTTTGATTTTGACAAGTGCTCTGTGTAAACAGAATGAGTTCAGATTTGAGAAAAATAAAGACAAGCCCTGAGAATAGAAATTTTCAAAAGCTGTAAGGTCTAATATTGACAGTTGTCAGGGGAAGGGACTTTTGGAGAGCTCCAAACCAATTTGTGTATTTCTCCAGGGGCTGCTAGGCTGCTGGTTCTCACAGCTACTGTATTTGTGAGGCTCTTAGCTTCCATAGCTACCACAGAGCTGGGGAGAGGGGCATAGGTGTAGTTAAAACACTATTAAGATTGCTGTTCTTACAAAGATTCAGTCATTCAGTCTTGAACTAACACTCCTCAGACTGTTGCAAGCTTTTAGTTAATTTTCAGAATTCTGAAAAAGTTAATTCTGATAGTTTTTCTTGCCAGTGTTCTCATTGCTTTTATGGAGCAGATTTTTGGCAGTCCCTACTCCAGTATTTTTGGAATCACACTCTATATTATTTCCTTTTGCTGTAGTAATTTCAATTAGTCAAGCACATTGTTGACTGGAAATAATTTCATTAGTGATCCCATATTTTTTTCTTTTTCTTGGAGTAGATACAATTTTTAAAGTTATCTTTCCTTCTTTCAGGCTTAGAAAGGAGTTATGGGACTATTAAGGGAGCTATTGATGCCTTCAAGGCCATAGATATATTTGGATAAACATGTGCTTACATGGTAATACTAAATAGTAAGATTTAAACACACCGTGAAGGTAGTCACTCTAGTTAAAAAGGGAATATATAAGAAAAAAATATGTTATAAGCCCTTAATGGTTTTGGATACTTTTCTCAAGTGGTTGCTGCATTATCAAATGACATGAATTTTAAGACACATTATTGAATGTCTAAACATTTGGCATGAATATCAGTGAAGGAATGGCTGTAGAACACAACTTTCAAAAATACTTGGAAACTAAAAGAATTTTTAAAATATATAAGCACATGATCAATAGAGTGAAAAGGCAACCCCTGGAATAGGGAAAATATTTTGAAATTACAAATGTAGTGGGGATACTATATAGAATATACCAAAAAAGTCCTATAACTCAACAACAACAACAACAAAAAACCTGATTATAATATTGGTAAAGGACTTGACAGATATACAAATGGCCAATAGACACAAAAAGATGCTCAACATTACTAACCGTTAGGGAAGTGAATATCAAAACCGCAATGAGATACTACTTCACCTATTAGGATGGCTGCTGTTATTAAACTAAATCATGTCCTCCTCCTCAAATTCATATGTTGAAGCCCTAATCTCCTGGAACCTTAGAATGTGATTGTGTTTGGAGACAGGGCCTTTAATAAGGTAATTAAGGTTAAACAAATTCATAAAGGTGGGACCCTAATCCAGTAAAACTAGTGTCCTTATAAGAAGAGGAAGAGACACCAGAGATGTGCCTATACAGAGAAAAAGTCATGTGAGGACACAGTGAGAAGGTGGCCATTTGCAAGCTAAGGAAAGAGGCCTCAAGAGAAATGAAATCTGTTAAGACCTTGATCTTGGACTTCTAGTCACTGGAACTATGAAAAGATATATTTCTGTTGATAAAGCAACCCGATGAACCCAAGCAAACTAATATAGCTACTAACAAAAACAAAAAATAAATAAACACAGAAATAACAAGTCTTGGTGAAGATGTGAAAAAATTGGAATCTTTATACACTGTTGATGGGAATGAAAGCGGTACAGCCACTGTGGAAAACAGTATGATGTTTCCTCCAAAAAAAAAAATAGAATTTCCAAATGATTCAACAATTCCACTTCCACTTTTGTGCAAAGAACAAAAGAGCTGTCCCAAAAGAACTGAAAATTGAAACTGGGGTCTCTAATAGATACTTGTATACCTGTTTTTAGCAACATTATTCATAATAGCCAAAAAGAAGCAACCCAAGTGTCCATCAAAGAATGGGTAAACAAAATGTGATATATACGTTCAGTAGAATATGATTCATACATAAAAGAAAGGAAATTGTGACACGTGACGTAATGTGGATGAAACTTAGGACATTAAGCTAAGTGAAATGCTTGTCACGAAAGGATAAATATTGTTTGATTCTACTTATAGGAGATACCTAGAGTAGTCAAATTCATAGAGACAGAAAGTATAACAGTAGTTGCCAGAGGCTGGCAAGTGGTGGCATGATGGGGAGTTGTTTAATGGGTATAGAGTTTCAGTTTTGCAAGATGGAAAGAGTTCTGGAGATTAGTTACACAAGAATGTGAATGTGCTTAGTTAACACCGCTGTAATGTACATTTAAAAATGGTTGATATGGTCAGTTTTATGTACATGTATTTTTACCATTTTGTGTGTGTGTGTGTGTGTGTGTGTGTGTGTGTGTGTGTGTGTGTGTAATTTTAAATGTGTGTGAATATACCTGCCAAAACTGTGTTGACGAATAATTCTACTATTTAGTCAGGAACCAATAGCTAGGGTGAGTGGGAAGGCTTACACAGGGATGACTTTGAAGGGATGTGCAAACTTGACTTGTGGATTATAGAGGGCACCTGTGCACAGTGGGTATAAGAATAGTGCAGTGTAGGGATTTAAGGGAGGAAGTTCTGAATTATGAGATCACGGGTTCATATGCACTGAGTAGCAGTGCTTTTTAGCAGCAGGGAAATGAGATAAGATAAAAGTAGACAGTATACTGAGGAGGGTGTTTGGCTTGGATTTTCTCAGGGATTTTCCCAACTGGTTCTGTGAGTCAGGGAACTAAAGACTTGATTCTAGACAAGGTGGGCAGCAGTTTAAAAATTGATGATTTGCATTTTCAGTTTATTTTTGTCACTTGGGAAAAATATATAAGAAGGTGAGATAGTGTAAGCCGCCAGCTAGGCAGAAAGACCAAACATTAATGAAGGTTCTTTCATAGAGAGACTTAGTCCTTTCAGCAAGAGTCTAATTACATGAGTTTATTGATCACACACATTCTGCTACCCACATTGACTCATTTGCACGCTTCAAATGAAGAGAGTAGCCAGGGTACTCTGTCCACGGCGATGAGAAAACCACTGCCATGACACTCAGATAGCATCTCACACTTGTCATTGGGAGTCTTCTGCCATCTGTCCAAGGGAACAATCTGACAGAGCACACAGGATGAAATTTTGCTAGCTTCTGTCTTTAGATAAGGACGCTATCACTGGCTGAACATATTTTATGTATAACCTGCCAGCTGCAAAGACCACTCAAGCATCATGTTTAAATATATTTGATAGTATCTGTAATTCCTGTTAACTCTTGCTGGTGTGTGTGGGCTTTTAAAAGCCTATAATAATATTCAGTAGCTGCTCAGATTAAAAACAAAAAACATATGAGCAATGCCTACTGCATGGGAGTGGGGAGGAAACTGTATGTTGAGCAGGAGGATGGGGGTAGACATGGATGATATTTGTCCTATTAAGGGAGCATATTATAATTCTTCTCTTTTCTCTGTCTCCTGATTCCAAGTGGGACCAGATATGGGAGTGCCCCAGTATTATAAAGCTTTTCTTTCTTCTTTAGCGCAACTAGCTTCCCACTGTTGGTTAATTTCAAGACTAATTCTCATATTTAGACTATTTTGAATTAGGCTAGGATCAATGTTTAGAAAAATCATAATGCAAATTCAGACTTATATAGAACATATTATTATTATACTCAAGAGTTTGTGTAAATTTTATGCCCCACATATCTCAACCTAAAGCCTTGGAAATGTCAGGATCCTCCAAAGGCAATATCATAGTATAACTTTTTCCTGAAATCCTCTTGGGTATTTTATCAATAATAACAGCAAAATTATTTTTGAATTATTGATAATTATTGAAATTATCAATACTTTATCCTTTGGCATGGTGTTTTTTTCCCCTGAACACTTCATTGCGTATTTAGTCAAAACAAGAAAATTCCTTAATATAACTATAGCACAGTTATTAAAATCAGGAAATTTAATAATGGTACAGAATTATTCTATAATTTGTAGCCTATATTCAAATTTAATCAGTTGTCCCCAAATGTCGTTTTTGTCCAAAAATGTCCTATGAGATTCTTTTATCAGGTCCAGGTATTTGTCATGTCTCTTTAGGTTCCATTTAAATGGATAGCTCCTCAGATTTCCTTTATTTTTTGGATAAATTTTTGAAGAGTACAGTCAGTTTTGTAAAGTATCCCTCAATTTGGCTGTATATGGTATTTCCTCATGATCAAATTCAGGTTTTGCATTTTTGGCAAGAGGACCATAGACACGAAGCTGGATCCTTCTCAGTGCATCACAGTAAGAAATACTGCGATTTCAGTTTGTCCCAGTATTAGCAGTGTTAGCCTTGATCATACTGTTTGAGTTGGGTCTCCCAGATTTCCCTACTTAAAATTGGCCAATAGGCACATTAAAAGATGCTCAACACCACTAATAGAGAAATGCAAATCAAAACTTCAGTGAGGTCGACCTTACACCAGTCAGAATGGCCATCATCAAAATGTCTACAAATAGCAAATGCTAGAGAGGGTGTGGAGAAAAGGGAGTCTTCCTGCACTCTTGGTGGGAATGTAAATTTGTACAACCACTATGGAGTTTCCTTAGAAAACTGAATATAGAACTACCAAATGATCCAGCAGTCTCAGCTGTGGGCGTATATCCAGATAAAACTGTAATGAAAAAAGATACATGCACTCCTATGTTCATTGAAGCACTATTCACAGTGGCCAAGACATGCAGAAAACCTAGGTGTCTGGCAACAGATGAGTGGGTTAAGAAGATATGGTACATATATGCAGTGGAGTACTACTGAGCAATAAAACAACAAAATAATGCCATTTGCAGCAACATGAATGCAACTAGAGATTCTCATACTAAATGAAGTTAAGTCAGACAGAGAAAGACAAATACCATATGATATCACTTATATGTGGAATCTAAAATATGGCACAAATGCACCCATCTAAAAAACAGAAACAGACTCACAGATATTGAGAACAGACTTGTAATTGCCAAGGGGGCAGGGGGGAGGGAGTGGGATGGACTAGAGTTTGGGAGTAGTAGATGCAAACTATTACATTGAGAATAGATAGATGGCAAGGTCCTGCTGTATAGCACAGGGAATTATGTCCATTCTCTTGGGATAGAACATGATGGAAGTTAATATGAAAAAAAGTATGTATATATTCTTATGACTGGGTCACTTTGCTCTGTAGTAGAAATTGACACAACACTGTAAGTCAACTATACTTTAGTGAAAAAAATAAATTAGTATTTTCCCCTTTTAAATAGTATGTGATTTATGGGGAGATAGTTGGAAATTATGTAGTATCTCATACTCAACTTTCACTCATCACTGTTACCATCTATTAATGATTTTATAACTAATTTATTATATAATCATTTGTTGGAATTCTACTGAGAAAGGAACAATTTTCCATTCTCCTCCTTTTTTATTTATTTTTTATTTTTGTTTTTATTTTGCTTTTGATGGCCATACCTGTGGCATTTGGAAATTCCCAGACTAGGGGTTGAATTGGAGCTGCAGCTGCTGACTTATGCCACAGCCACAGAAATGCTGGATCCAAGTCACATCTGTGACCTACACCACAGCTCACAGTAATGTCAGATCCTTAACCCACTGAGTGGGGCCAAGGATCAAACCTGAATCCTCCTGGTACTAGTTGGGTTCATTACCTCTGAGCCACGATGGAAATTCTGCCCCCTTTTTCTTTTTTTAATGTCTGAATTTATTTGTATCACTATGATTCATGAATTCTTATTCTATTCAGTAAGTTATAATCTGTTACTATCAATATTTATTTTTATACTAAAATTTCCTCAGATTTGGACAGTGAGAACTCCTTTGAAATGGCTTCTTTGTCCTTTTGACATGTCCCAATTTTTTGAGCTTTATTCTTACTTTTTTATTTTCTGAAAGTGTTTTGTGGGAGTTATTAATACTTCTTGCTTAAGTATATAATTTAGAATTCATCAATAAAGCTATTTAAGAGTGTAGTTTTCTTTCCTTTCTTTTCTTTTTTAGAGTCACGTCTGCTGCATATGGAAGTTCCCTGGCTAGACGTTAAATCAGAGCTACAGCTGTTGGCCCACACCACAGCCACAAAAATGCGGCACCTGAGCCATGTCTACCACCTGCACCATAGCTTATGGCAATGCTGCATGTCTGACCCACTAAGCAAGGCCAAGGATCAAACCTGCATCCTCATGGATACTGGTTGGGCTTGTTACGCTGAGCCACAATGGGAAATTCCAAGAGCAGTTTTCTGTATGAAAATGTTTTCAGTTATGAGTTCAAATTTTTAACAGATATAGAATTTTTTTTTTGTCTTTTTGCCTTTTCTAGGGACGCACTCGTGGCATATGGAGGTTCCCAGGCTAGGGGTCTAATCAGAGCTGTAGTTGCCAGCCTACACCACAGCCACAGCAATGCAGGATCTGAGCTGCATCTGCAGCCTACACCACAGCTCATGGCAACACCTGATCGTTAACCCACTGAACAAGGCCAGGGATCAAACTTGCAACCTCATGGTTCCTAGTTGGATTTGTTAACCACTGAGCTACAACAGGAACTCCTAGAACTATTTCAGCTTTCCATTTCTTCTTATGTAAGTATGAAAATTTGTTGTTAATTTTATGGGAACACACTTGCTAATATTTTTTTATTTTTTATGCAAGTATCCATAGCAGTTTTGTAACAATCACATAAACTGAAAATAACTCAGATGTCCATCAGCTGGCAGGTAGATTAGCAAACAATGATGTATCCATACAATGGACCACTACTTGGTAATAAAAAGGAACAAACTGCCAATATACTTCCAGAAATAGTATGCTAAAGTAAAGAAACAAGAGAAACAAATGAATACCCACTGTGTGATTCAATTTCTGTGAATTTCTAGAAAAGGCAAAACCATAGTTATAGAAAACAGAACAGTGGTTGCCAAGGGCTGGGAGTTAGGGACGCAGATTGACTACAAAAATATTACAAGTGAACTTTTTAGGCTGAAGGAAATATCCTATGTCTTGATTTTACTGTTCATTATCCAATTGTATGCATTTGGATACAAAACTTACTGAACTGTACTCTTAAAATAATTGAGTTTAATTATGTAAGCCATAATTCAAGAAGACTATTTTTACATTGCGTGGCTGTGACGGAGGCCAGCAGCTATAGCTCTAATTTGACCCACAGCCTGGGACCTCCATATGCTGTGAGTGCAGCCCTAAAAAGAAAAGGAAAAAAAAGAGGCTATTTTTAAAGACTAAACAAGTTGTTTTTAAAACACATGATTTTTCAGAGCCTTTGATATGCTGAAGTGCATTTAAAATCTTCAAGAGGGAGCTGTAATGTCCAAGGTTTCTCAGATTCACTTGATAAAAGATTTAATGAAAGATTTTAGAAAACACCATTTAAAATTTTGAGGAAACAGGAGTTCCCTTTGTGGCTCAGCAGTTAATGAACCCGACTAGGATCCATGAGGATGTGGGTTCGATCCCTGGCCTCACTTAGTGGGTTAAGGATCCAGCAGTGCCATGAGCTATGGTGTAGGTTGCAGATGCGGCTCAGATCTGGCATTGCTATGGCTGTGGTGTAGCCCAGCAGCTACAGCTCCAATTCAGCCCCTAGCCTGGGAACCTCCATATGCCATGGGTACAGCCCTAAAAAAAAGCAAAAGAAAATTTTTTTTGAGGAAACAGAAAATTGCATCAGAGAATCATCCACCTGAATACAGTACTGCTGTCTTCATTGTCCTCTTTTAAAACTCAAACCCTTTTGAGAAAGGAAGCATATCCAGCACAACATCTTCATGGGAGTTTGTTTAATAGGTAATTTCCTCCAGCCACAGTTGTTACCAGCTCCAACCAGCAGGTTGTTCCAGGCTCACTGATCACCAGTAGGAATTTAACACCGGTCCTGGAAAGTTCTGGCAAATGATGGTAGGGGAGAGACTTTTCCACTTCATTTCATCTCCGACCTTGTCCAGATTTTTCAGCCCCTCATCAGGCTTGCCTATTGCTCTCATTTTTGGGGGGATGGATTCATTTCAAGCCAAAACCTTGCTGGGAGCTGCTATCTTTCTTCAAATCCTTTACCATTGATGTGGCCTCTAGAGACAGGGTTTATTGAACCAGAAAGCTCCCTTAATAAGAGCTACTTCCAAGAGTTTTTCTTATCCTATCCCTGGAACAGTTAATTGGTCCAGCTGGGCCAGAAGAAGGTCAGGGCTCTGCTTCTCTCCGAGCCCAGGTGAGCCAAGCTCCTCCTTTATTATGGTTTTAATAATTGTAGAATACATCATAGTGTCCTGTCTTCTTTTTCTGATATTGATAATTGGTGTTTTGTCTCTTTTTTCTTGATCAGTCAATTTTTGACTTAATTTATACCATTGTGTGATAGAGAATTACTGGCTTTGTCCCTGGTTCCTGGGAGAGAATCTCTAAATCCTTGGAATTTCCCGAGTAATAAGAATATCTTTGTTATGCATGAGCCCTTTTGGCATACTCATTTTACACTAATGTGATGATTCATGGAGGATCCCTAGATAACTTCAAGATGGGGTCTGGCCATGCCAGAAAGACCAACCATTGAGAAGACTGGGGCTTTGAGCCAGTCCAGCCTCCAAAAAGGGAAGGGAGGCTGGAGACTGAGTAAAATTATGTGGCCGATATTCAATCAATTATGCCTATATAATAAAATCCCAATAAAAACTTTGGGCCCTGAAGCTCAATGGAGCTTCCTAATTAATGAGCACACTGATGTGCACAAGACAATGATGAGAAGGCATGGAAGTTCTACATTAAGGACCCTCCCAAACCTTGCCTTATATGTCTCTTCATTTGAGTAGTCCTGATTTGTAATAAAGCTGTAATTACCTTTCCAGGGTTCTGTGAGTCATTCTAGTGAATCACCAAACATGAAGGAGATCAGGGGGATTTCTTGGATCTGTAGTCATTTGGTAGGAAGTGTGGGTGGCCTGAGGACCCCCAAAGTATGACTGGAATAAGAAGTAAGACAGCCTTGTTGTGGACCATGCTCCAAAAACCTATGGAGTCTGAAACTAACCCCATGTTGTTAATTTCAGAATTGGTGCTGTGGTATACCAGTTAGTGTCAGAATATTTGCCATTTTATATTTTATGGATTTCTGCTCTAATCTTTATTATGTACTACCATCTCCTACATTACATTGATCTTCTTTTTTTGTAGTTTCTTAAGATAGAAGCTGAAATCATTGATATGAAGCCTTTTTTCCATCCTAATATAAGCATTTAAGAGCATAATATTCTTTCCAAGTATTATAACATATTTTTATATTTTATATTTCATTACCATACAATTCTAAATACTTTTGAATTCTTCTAATGGTTTTTTCTTTGACTTGTAGATTATTTAGAAGGTATTTATTTTTCAAATATTTGGGTAATATTATTCCACATATTACTTTATGAACAATTTCTAACTTATATTTTTGCCAGAAAACCTGTTTTGTCTGATTCA
>PVHT021183691.1:5455969-5472085 GCA_004024745.2 Catagonus wagneri | reverse complement strand
TAACATATTTTTATATTTTATATTTCATTACCATACAATTCTAAATACTTTTGAATTCTTCTAATGGTTTTTTCTTTGACTTGTAGATTATTTAGAAGGTATTTATTTTTCAAATATTTGGGTAATATTATTCCACATATTACTTTATGAACAATTTCTAACTTATATTTTTGCCAGAAAACCTGTTTTGTCTGATTCAGTCTTTTAAAATGTTTGAGACTTGTTTTATGACCTAACATGTGTATCACAGTGGATTTTCCATTGGCACTTTAAAAGAATCTGTATTCTGATGTTTTCGGATGGAGTGAGTGTTCTATAAATGCTAAATAGGTCAATTGGTTGATGATGTTGTTCATGTCTTCTATATCCTTACAGACTTTCTATTTGTTTCATCAATTATTGAAAGAAGATTTTTGAAAACTTCAACTATAATTTGGATTTATCTGCTTTTCTTTCAGTTGTCAGTGTTTACTTCTCATATTTTGAAGCTTTATTATTAAGTCATATACATTTTAGGATTGATACGCTATTCACTGCATGTATTTCATTTTTTGTTTCAGATACCATACTTTTCAGCTCCAAAAGTGCCATTTGGTGCTTTTTCATACCTTCCATTTTTATTCTCATATTCTTTTTTTCTCCTTTTAAATCCTTGATAATATTTATATTTACAATAACTGTAGCAAAGTCTTTTACTCTATTATATCAAGGTCTGTTTATTGAGTGTTTTTTCCTTCTTTTGTATGCTGTTTCCCTGCTTCTTTGCATATCTAGTAATTATCTATTAGATGCTTGACATTAGAAGTATTATTTTGTTGCTCAAGTCTGGACTTCACTGTATTTCTATAAAGGAAGTGATTTTTGCTTTGGCAGGCAGTTGATTCAGCTTGGTCCTTTTGAGGATTATTTAAGCATTTTGGGGTATATACCTTCACTCTAGGACTAATTTAGCCCTACTAATAACATGTGATCTTTCTGAAGTCTGATGCCCTGAGTGTTCAACAGTCTCTTCACGTTGGGTGGTCAGAACTTGAACAATTCCCAGCCTTAAGTGTGCTCTGAGAATTGTTCAGTTTATAGCTCCCTGGTAGTGTTATGCCCAGTCTCAGAAGGTTTCATCTTCTGTATTATAGTTTAGTGTTAAACAACATTCAAGGGGACCCACTATGGTGATTTCTGGAGTTCTTTCTTTTTGTATTCCCTCCTCTCCAATCCTCTACCTTAAGCATTCTTACTGCCTTAGCCTTTCCCAGTTCCATTTTTTGTCTTCTCAGCTCACTGATCACTATGTTATGCTCTGTTCCCCATCTCTGTACACAGTCTAGAAGGTGCCTCCAAGGTGAACAGAGCTCACATTATGCCTTTTCTTTCCAGAATCTGTGTCCTGTACTACTTATGCAAAGTCTGAAATGATTTTTGTATATTTTGTTCAGTTTTTCATTACAGGAGGGCATATCCTGGACCAATTAATCTATCATATTCAGAAGCAGAAAAATACATGAAATTTTTTATTATAAAATTTGTTTATTTAATAGAATTAGGTATATTCAGATTTTCTATTTATTTTTATATCGATTTTAAGATACATAACTTCTTAAGTGGTGTTTTTACACCTGATTTTTCCCATTTCAGTTTCTTCTTTGCATCGGTTCCAGATTATTCCTCTGAAAGCTTGCTGTTGCCAAAACCCTCAATGTCTTCCTTTTGCTCTCAGGGTTCTCTTCTATTTTCTCAGCTATACTTCGGTAACTTCTATAATATGGTCCCCAACATTGGCTTAATTACTACTCTCATTAGATATTTGAAAATGTTTAAATAAAAATGAACTTGTCAAAACCATATCGTGTATCTTATGGACAGTACCTCTTCTAGCAAGATCAATCTTCATTACACTTTTTAGAAACCAAGTGCCTTGCACAATATATGGACATAGTAGGTATTCCATGATTTTTTTCTCTCTCTTTGAGAGAAGGGATCTTGCACCCTTGAAAATATTAAGATGTTTACAAGGATGAAGGAGTATTGAAAAGGTTAGAATGGAGGAAATAGCAGCAGGCAGTTGTTGAAGATACACGATTGTCTCTTCACAATTTTTGCAAAGATCAATATTCCTGTTCATATTGTACCTTTCCAGTAGTTCATTGTTTAATGTCATCATACTGTGAATTGGACAGTTAAAGAGAGTGAAATAACCAGTAGTTTTGTGAACACTCACCGTCTGGTTGGGAATCTAAACACACACAGATAAACATGAGTGTGCCATTTATTTTGTTCGACCTCCTTTCCTCTCTGTCTTCCTCTTCTCATATACTGCTTTTAATTTTGGTAGAGTGTGGAGTTAAATATAATCTCCCCGACAAACCAAGACCATTTATCTTAGACATTGAAAGAATAATGAGAAAGTTATTTAACCTTTCATAAGATTTTGCGTAGAAAAAGAGTCATCTTACTTAATATGGAAAGTTTTTCACTAAATTTAATAAATTAGTTTATAGTCTCAATAATTTAGGAAACTTCAGTGACATCAACCAAATCATTATAAAAAAGAGGCATCTTAGTGTTTTGTTGACTAAGTGCCATGAGCTGTATGATTTAAAACTCATATATCAAGTTCAATAACATGCAAGTGAAGTGTTAATCAATTCTGTGTAAATTTACCTGAATGGTGAGCACATATCATGTCTTGGAGACTCTGGGATGAGGAGTGTCCCTAGTCATGGAATGAGAGAAATCCAAAGTTTTGCTGTTAACCCAAGTCAGTCTTCATGAAGAGCTATTTAAATGAAGCCATCGGCACAAAAGACACACTCTCTTCTATCACCTCTACTGTCCTAGGGAGGATTAGGAGAGAAACTGTTTGCATTTAATCCTTTTCAAGGCAGAGATTTTGTTCAGCCTGCAGCCTGAAACCCAAGTCAATCTGGAGCAAGAGTTGAGGCTGAGATGGAAGGAGGATAATACATTTTGTTTGTTATTTAATCACATGCCATCCTACTTAGCCACACACCTTTTCCCACTAAATTTTCAGTTCTGATAGTTGAGGAAAGAAGTTTGGGCCATGCACAGAGAAGTGATATCTAGTAATGTCTAGTATAGTAAATGCTTGTTAGAAAACTTGGAGCTATCCAAAGCAGCATTTTTGTTCAGTGGGTATAACTGAAGCTTCGTTCTCCCTGTCTACTTATAGACATGGAGGAAGCTTTTAGTGCTCATACCTGTTGGCCTTTTTACACTAACACACACATAAGCATGCTCACACAGCTGCCTTGAATATAATGGTGAATTTAGTCAAGTAAATAATTCTTTGGTGATTGGCTCTTTGGAGTTTAACTTAAATAGATCATCACATTTTAATAATAATCAGTAAGTGCTTGAACTGGATGTTAAGCTTCTTTTTCATTTATTTGGTAAAATATTATGCACTGTATGTATGTACAGTGCTAGAACAACCATCTTTGCTGATATTTCATGGCGATACAAACAGGCAAAGAATAGACAAGGAGTCAAAGTGATTTTTTTGGACCCTTGGAGTCAAACATGACTTTTAATTTTCAGTTCTTAAATATTAAACTTGATACCACTCTTTGATAATAAAAATCTATTTCATTGTTATCACAAATATGTGTGTGTGTATATATATATGTATATATATATAAATTTGTGTGTGTGTTTTGTCTTTTTAGGGCTGCACCCATGGTGTATGGAGGCTCTTAGGCTAGGGGTTGAATCAGCTCTCTAGCTGCAGGCCTAGAGCAACGCGGGATCTGAACTGCATCTGCGACCTACACCACAGGTCATGGCAACGCCAGATCCTTAACCCACTGAGCTAGGCCAGGGATCAAACCTGCATCCTTATGGGCACTAGTTGGGTTTGTTAACCACTGAGACATGATGGGAACTCCCACAAATATGTAGATTTGAATTTAGAAATACCATGAATAATAGAAGGACTCGAAGAGAGAGAATGTATATAAATCACTGAGCAGATCATCTAGTCTATACCCATTCATCAACCAAAAATATATTGAAGCCCTCTTGTGCTCCAAGCATTGTTATAGTTCAATGCAATGAACAAAAGCTCCTGCCATAGGGACTTTGAAGGTAGAGGAAGAGATATGAGAAAGAAATAAGTAACTATGCAGCATGTCATGTGGTGATTAATATTAAGAAGAAGGCAAAGCAAGGCAATACAGATGAGGATTGCCAGGTGGTTTCAGGCTGAGGTTCACTATATGGGGTGGTTAGGATGGGCCTCATTGACAGAATAACATCTGTCAAAGACCTGAGGAAAGTGAAGGAGTGAGCCATGTGGATATCTGAAGGAAAAGCATTCTGGGCAAAGGAAACAACAAGTATAAAACCTTAAGCTGCCAGCAGGCCTGGTATGCAAGGCGGCTATAATGGGGTGAATTAGGGGTACAGGAAATGTAAGAAAAGAGTCAGAGAGGCAATGGGGGACAGATGGCAGACATTTTGGCTTTCACTTTGAATGAAATGGAGAGCCATTGGAGAGTTAGGGGCAAAGTAATGACATGATAGCAATAAATGTGGGTTTTGAGGTGGAATTACTGTGTCATTGTGATATAATGGCTAGAGCTTTGGCCTCATAGTTAGAACATCAAAATTGCAATCACAGCTCTTTCCTGGAACCTCAGGGAAACTTCACATTTTCAGGATATCACTTTCTTCCTCAATGAAACAAGATGAATTTACCAGTCAGTCCAAGTCTCTGTGAGAGTTACCAGAGATGTATGATATATAATTTTTTAATGCCAAGCAGCCTATGAAGTAAGGTATAAAATATAATCATGATTTTACAAAAAAAATCCTATATGTTGTAGGAAAATAACCCATCTAATATGTGCAGGAAAAGAATGGAAATGGATTATTTGTGCTTGGTGATATTTACAAGTTATTTCTACTTTTTTGTATTTTCCATATTTTCTTGTTGAACAGTGTAATTTTTTAAAACAGCTAGGTATAACTTGTAAATAATTGTGAAGGTAGTTGATAAACTTGATAAAGGTAGTTGGTAAAAGTGTTATTTCCATTAAAAATAAAGTAGTGAATGCAAAACTGTTGGGAATTTTCAAGAAGTGTGCAAAAAGATGAGTTGTTATAATGGGAAGAATCGCCTACACAATCCTTTGCTTCTCCAGTTTCTCTTGAGAGTCAGCTCCAGGGAAAAGATCCTATAGGCAGATGACCAAAGGGAGAGTTTGATCAAAGGGACCAGGATTTCTGAAATGGAAAGAGCAGAGTTTCAACTTAAAAAAATTTTTTTAGGACAAAACAATAAGATAAGGTGGGATCAGCCTGGAATTTGTTCCTAGAAAAGAAGTAGAAGAAAAGGCCACTGGAAAAGACAAGCATCCATCCAATTATTTCCCTTCTCCTTGACTCTCCCCATATGGTTCTTCAAGATCTGATGCCTGCTACCTCCTCATCTCATTTTCCATCCTTTCTCCGCTTCTCTCATCATGTTCTGGACACTCAGGTTTTCTGGTCTCTGAATGAAAATTTATTCCTGACTCATTTTCTGTTGAAACTCTTCCCTTAACCAGAACCACCATCACACTCATTTCTAGGTGGCCCACTCCTTGTCATTCTTATGCAATGTTAAACATCACTTCCTCATAGAGGAATTCCATGACCCCACTTTCTTAAGTAGCCTGCTCACTCCATTAACACACCCTGTCTCGTCATCCGTGCTGTCTCTTTAGTCTCTCATCATCTATGTTTTTTTTGACACGGGATTTAATTTTTAGAGTACTTTTCAGTTCACAGCAAAATTGAGTAGGGCCAAAAAAAGGGGGTTCCTCTATACCCCTCCACACACACATATAGCCTCTCCCATCATGAACAGCTGTTACAAATAATTTGTTACAAATCATTTGGTACATTTGTTACAAATCAGTGAAGCAGTATTGACACATTATTATCCATAGTTTATGTTACAGTTCAGTCTTGGTGTAGCAAATTCTATAGGTTTTGACAAATGTATGAAGTCATGTATTTACCACTGTATTATTATACAGAATAGTTTCACTGACTTAAAAGTCCTGTGTGCTCCACTTATTCATCTCTACATCCCCTAAACTCTCAGTAACCACTGATCTTTTATTACCTCCCTAGTTTTGCCTTTTCCAGAACGTTTTGGAGTTGGAGTCATATGTAGACATTTAATATTGGCTTTCACTTAGTAATATGTACTTAAGTTTCTTCCATGTCCTTTTGGAAGGCTTGATAGTTCTTTCTTTTTAGCAGTGAATAATATTCCATTGCCTCGGTGTTCCACAATTTATTTATCCATTCACTTACTGAAGGACATTTTTGTTGCTTCCAAATTTTGGTGATTATAAATACAGCTGCCATAAGTATCTATATGAACATTTTTGTGTGAATGTAAGTTTTCAGTAAATTT
The DNA here is from genome assembly GCA_004024745.2 of Catagonus wagneri. Taxonomy (NCBI): domain Eukaryota; kingdom Metazoa; phylum Chordata; class Mammalia; order Artiodactyla; family Tayassuidae; genus Catagonus; species Catagonus wagneri. The sequence continues at coordinate 5,465,661 of PVHT021183691.1, read as the reverse complement.
GGGTAAATAGCAAAGAATATGATTGTTGAGTTGTGTAGTTGTTTAGTTTTGCAGGAAACCACCAAACTGTCTTCCAAAGTGGCTGTACCATTTCACATCCCCACCAGCAATGAATGAGAGTTTCTATTACTCCGCATCCTCACTAGCATATGATTGGCCATGTTTTGGAATTTTGCCCTTCTAAAACATGTGTAGTCATATCTCATTGATTAATTTGCAGTTCCCTAATGATGTATGATGTTGAATATCCTTTCATATGCTTATTTGCTATCTGGTATTTGCCTAAGTAAATCTTTGGTGAGATTTGGTGTCTGTTCAACTCTTTTGCCTCGTTTTTCATGAGATTGTTCATTTTATTATTGTGAAGTTGTAAGTATTCTTTATACATGTTGGATAATAGTCTTTTATCAGATAAGCCTTTTGCAAATATAGTCTTCCAGTGTGTGGCATACCCTCTCATTTTCTTGACAATGTCTTTCATCATCTAACATTTGTTGTATCTAATTATTTATGTACATATTTCCCCCACCTAGAATATAATCTCTATGACAACAGAGACTTAGTGCCTGGAAAATAAGTAGTCCATAAATATGGTTAAGGGAAGGCAGAAGGCATTAGTCAAAAGGTACAAAATTTCTGCTGTACAATATGATTAAGTCCTAGAGGTCTACCATACAACATAAAGCCAATAGTTAACAATACGATACTACATATTTAAAATGTGCTAAGAGGCTGGTCTTATATTAAGTGTTCTTATCACACCCAAAAAATAATAAAGAGGGAAGATGGAAACTTTTGGAGGTAATGGATCTATTTATGACATAGTTTGTAGTGATGGTTTTTTGATGTATACTTATCTCAAAACTCATCAAGTTGCATACATTAAATAAGTACAGTTCTTTATATGCCAAGCATACCCCAATAAAGTGGTTTAAATAAATAAATAATGGTGAAACTGTTTAGAAGAATTGAGTTTTTACTTTTTTCCTTTTTAAAGTCTATCTTACAAAGAGAGGCTTTTAATTTTGTTGTGTAGGATAATAAAAGCAATAAAAACAAACATATGTGTGTGTGTGTGTGTATAGAAAGTTATATAAGAAAGAAAATTATGTAAATCATATTCCTGCAAAGTTCCTGAATGTTGTACTGAGTTGTATTTTTTAAGGACAGTTATTATGCATGTAATTATACATAAATTATCATTTTTCAAAGCAGTTCAATTCATTAAAATATAATTAACTATCTATAAAAAGATACTAGTTAAACGAGTGAAAAAGCAAGCCACATATTGAAGATAGTGCACCAATCATAATTGACAAAGGGCTTGTATGCAAAATGTAAAACAAACTCCTACAAATGAACAATAATTCAGAAATCCAATATAGAAGTGGGTGAAAACCCTGAACAGGCACTTCATTAAGAGCAAACTCAATTCATTAGCCCTCAAGGAAATGAAAATTAAAACTACAGTGAGATAGCTTTGTATTTACACAGCAGAATGACTAAAAAAAAAATGAGACTAATTATACAAAGTGAGGGTGAGGATATGGTACAGCCATTTTGGAAAACTGTTTAGTAACACCCTCTAAAAATACTCACATACCCCATGTAAACATCATTTCCAGGTATAAACAAAATGTCCACGTATTTTTACCCAGAGGTTCACGAGAACATTCAGAGTAGCACTATTTTTTCCAGCTAAAAGCTAGAGACGATCTGAATGCACATCAGTGTGGATGAATGGTACAGTCACACAATGGATCACTACACAAGAATGCTAGAACAGTATATAACAATGTGGATTTATCTCACGAACATAATGTTACCAACAGCACAAAACAAAAACCAAAGTAAAAACCCATGAAAGCTATAAGAATCCATTTGTATGTTATTCAAAATGGTCAAAACTAATTTGTAATGTTAGAAGTCAGAATGGATGGATGATGGGGGAGGGTTGCTTAATGACAAAAAGGAAGCTTGAGAGGAGCTTTTGGGGTGCTGGTAGCACTCTCTTTCTTCACCTGGTGCTGGTGACTCAGGTGTATTCGCTTTGCAAACTCATCAAGCTCGCCTTTAGAATTTTTGTACTTTGTATGTATATTACATGTTGGTTAAAAATTTATTTGCAAATACACTTAATTAAGCTTCCACTGATTTCTGTCTTCCTTAGACGATTCAGAAGACACCCAAGGATGTTCTGGCATATTCTGCCATTATTATGAGCTACTTTATTATGATTACTAGGGCTATCTTTTTTTTTCCCTATTTTTTAGGGCTACACCCACAGCATATGGAGGTTCCCAGGCCAGGGGTCTAATGGAGCTGTAGCCGCTGGCCTACACCACAGTGACAGTAATGCCAGGTAAGAGCTGCATCTGTGACCTACACCGCAGCTCATGACAACGCCAGGTCCTTAACCCACTGAGCAAGGCCAGGGATCAAACCTGCATCCTCATGGATTCTAGTCGGATTCGTTTCCACTGAGCCACACTGGGAACTCCCACTAGGGCTATCTTTAAATGTGTGTGTGTTGGGAGGTACATCACATTGTGTTTCTAACTCTTACCAGCCCCTCAATGTATTTTAAAATTATTGTATTTAATATTTTAGGATAAGTAATATGATGCAAATAAATAAAAATTCTAAAGTTACAGGAGGATATTTTAGGAAGAGTCGATCTCCTTCCTAATCCTGAACCTTACTTAAGACCCTCAATTTGTTCCCTCAGAGGCAACTACTAATAATCTAGCTTCTTGCATGTCATTGCAGTTTGGGGTGGCCTATAAAGCATATGTACATATGTATAGATCTACCTTATTTTTTAAGTGGCTGCATAGTATTCCATCGTGTGTGATATACTCTATTTAGTTAGATCCTTCTTGATGAGTGTTTGAATTATTTCCAATCTTGTGCTATTCAGGCATCATTGCAAAGATTTCTTGGTGCATGCCATATTCTGTGGATGTTTATTTGCAGGCTATTTGGTGAATAAATCTCCAGAATTCAAATTTCCAGGTCACTTCATTTGTGTTGTTAATCATTGTTATGAAATTGTCCTCCAGATGGGTTTAAATCAATTTTTACTCTCTCAAGAAATGTAGCTGTACTCCCACTAGAAACTCATTGCCACAGTTGGCAATTAAACTTTTAAGTCTTTACCAATCAGATAAGGAAATAATAGTATTTTTGGATTTCCTTTTCCGTGAGTGAGATTGTGCCTCTTTTCACACATTGGAGAGCCACTTGTACTCCCTTTCTATGAACTGTTTGTCCTCTGCCCATTTTTTGTAAATTGCACTGCTCTTCTCTTTGCTGTTGAATTGGAGGAGTCCTTCGTGTATTAAGGAAGTTGTTTTTTTCAGTAAGTTGATGGCAGATATTTTCCCAATTTGTCAGTTGTCTTTTGATTTTGTTTGATCCTTGCAGAATTTTTTTTTCTTTTATGTGTTTGGATTTATCAGTCTTTTATTTTATGGATTCCAGGCTTTATGTTAAATTTGAAAAGATCTTCCCCTCCACAGTGCATAAGTTTATTGACTGATTCTCCCATATTTTCATTATGTATTTTTATAGTTTCATTCTCATGCTTAAGACTTCATTCATCTGGAATTTTGGTAGAAAGCGTAAAGCAGAAATCCTACTAAATCTTCATTAGGGCTTCCCAATTGTTCTAATACCATTCATTGAATATTCATTTTTCTCTCACTAGTTAGCAATACTGTGTTTACCAAATACTAAATTTCTATGTGTGTTTGAGTCTCTTTCTAGATGCACCAGTATGTTTTAATTATTTTAATTATAATATATCTGAATGCTTTGTTTTGATAGTAACATTTCTTCAGGGTTTGAGGGGGTCTCTTTATTTATTGATATGAACTTTTGAGGCAGTTTATTCCCAGTTTACTTCCAGAAAAAATTTATTGACATTTTGATTGATAGAGATTACATTCAAAATTAAGTGATTTTATAATTTTTGATTCTTTTAAACCAAGAACATGGTCTGTTTTTCTGCTGAAGTTTTTTTTTTTGTGTGTGTGTGTGTTGCTCAGCATTTATTTATTTTTTTCTTTGTTTTGATTGTGCACATTTTCCGCTTTTATCCGTAGGTACTTTTTTTTAAATATTATTATAAAACAGGGGCCTTCATACCTCCGGATCTTCTAAGTGGTTCAAGTCTGTATGTATCATGAACTTTGTTTTCTGCATACTAATTTTCTGCCCAGCTACTTCACTCAATTTCCTTATTATTTGTCATAATTTTACCTCAGATTCTTGAATTTTTTAGGTAAAACATGTATTTGTAAATAACAATCATTTTATCTCTCTCTTTCTTATTTTTATACTTACAGTGTTTTTCATCTTGACCAAATGGATGTGGAGGAGAGGGTACTTTTGTGCACTCCTGGTGAGAGTGTAAATTGGTACAGCCACTATGGTGGGTCCTCAAAAAGTTAAAAATAGTACTATCATATGCTCCAGCAATTTCGCCTCTTGGAATATACCCAGAGGAAACAAAAACATTAACTCAAAAAGATACCTGCACCCTCATGTTCATAGTAGCATTATTTATTATAGCCAAGATATGGAAGCAACCTAAGTGTCTATCGATGTATGAATGGATAAATGTGTTGTTGTGTGTGTGTGTAGATGTGTGTGTATAAATATATGAATATAGTTCAGCCATTAAAAACAGGAAATCCTACCATTTGTGACAACATGGTTGACTCTTGAATGCATTATGCTAAGTGAAATAAGTCAGGCAAAAAGACATACAGTAGGATCTCACTACATGTGAAATCTCAAAAAAACTGAAACTCCAAAAAAGAGATCAGACTTGTGGTTACCAGAAGTGGAGAGCAGAAAGGAAGAGGAAGTGGAGGAAGGTGGTCAAAGGTATAGACTTCCAGTTACAAGTACTAGGGATGTAATGTACAACCTGATGGCTATAGCCAACATTGTTGTATGAGTTGTAGAAAATTTAAGAGAGTAAAGTCTAAGAGTTCTCATCACAAGGAAAAATTTTTTTTATTCTTTCTTTTCTTTTTACTCTGTATGCAAAACATGGATATTGGCTGAATTTATCATGGTACTCATTTCACAATGTATGTAAATCAAACCATCATGGTTATCTATACAGTGATATAAATAACTTATCTCAATAAAACTGGGAACAATTTTATTTTCTCTCATTTAATTATACTGGCTAATACTCCTAGAACAATGTTAAATAATAGTAGTGATAAAGGATGTCCTTTAGTGAGATATGTTTAAATATTTCTTAATAATAAGGTTTGCTTTTAGGCTGGCTATATACGTAAATACATAAATGCATTTTTCTAATAACATTAGTGAAGGATTCATCTGCTTCTATTATATCAAAGCTTTTTTAAAATCAAGAATGGATAATGAATTTTATCAAATGCTTTCTCAGCAGCTATCAGCTCTCATATGGTCTTTTATCTTTTTATAGTGTATAGTTAAATTATTGTTTTTCTAAAGTCATTTGGAATGATTTATTTCTCTTTTGATCAGCAAATATCTTAATATTGAGCTGTCTTTGAATTTCTAAAATAACACCATATAAAGAATTCTATGTAGGATTTTAGTGTCAATATTAAGTGAACTGATGTGGGATGTTTGGGGTGCTGCATTTGTTCATTTTGCTATCATTATTATGATAACTTCATTCAGATGAATTTGGAAATTGGAAGTTCTCCTTTTCTTATGCTTAGAAACAGCCTAAATAACATCAGAAAAAGATGCAAAGGTAATTCAATGGACTAAACATAGTCTTTTCAACAAATGATACTGGAAAAAATTGAACATCCATATGCCAAAAAAGGGGTTCCTGTCGTGGCTCAGTGGTTAACGAATCCGACAAGGAACCATGAGGTTGTGGGTTCAATCCCTGGTCTTGCTTAGTGGGTTAAGGATCCGGCATTGCCATGAGCTGTGGTGTAGGTTGCAGATGTGGCTCGGATCCTGCGTTGCTGTGGCTGTGGTGTAGGCCGGCAGCTACAACTCCAGTTAGACACCTAGCCTGGGAACCTCCATATGCCATAAGTGCAGCCCTAGAAAAGGTAAAAAGACAAAAAAAAAGCAAAAAAAAAGAACATGAAATTGATCACACCATTTATAACAACATGTAATGAATAATAGAATTAAATGTAAATGTAAAACCTAAGGCTATAAAACTTATAAAAGAAAACATAGCAGAAAATCTTAGTGAACTAAAGTTAGGCAGAGATTTCTTAGAGACAGGCACAAAAGCATGATCCATAAAAGATTAAAAACATTAAGTTTGAATTTATTAAAAATTTAAAATTTCTGCCTTTCAAAAGACAGTATTAAGAGAATGAAAAGCCATAGACTGAAAAAAACAAAATCAAAAACATATCTATGACACATTTCTGATAAACTGCTTGCAGCCATAACGTGTTAAAGAACTTCCAAACTAATGAGAAAACAAATAACCACATTTAAAAATGGGGCAAATATACAAACAGTTATTTCACCAAAGAGGAAATATAAATGGAAAACTAACACGTGAAAAGGTACTCAACAACATTAGGTATTAGGGAAATGCAAAACAAAACCACAGTTAGAAACCATTATACATCTATTAGAATGCCTAAAATAAAACAAAAACAACGAAATCCTAACAATATCAAGTGCTATTGAGGGAATTCGGCAATTGGAACTCACATCCATTGTGGTTGTAAACAAAATGGTTCAGCCACTTTGGAAGCCAGTCTGGTAGTTTCTTAAAAAGTGAAACGTACCCTTACATGTGATCCAGGCCTCCAACTAGTAGGAATTTACCAAAGAGAAGTGAAAACTTATGTTCATGCAAAACCTTATACGCAAATGTTTATGGCAGTTTTACTTATAGTGGCCAGAACTCTTGACTGCTCCTTCGCCATGAGTAAAAGGGTTTATTCTCTCTCTCCCCACTGCCCCTACCCCAGCTACAATGGGTTTTCACCTTGAGGAAGGTAGGAGGGTTCAGGTGGGGCTTTGCTTCCCACAGGAGTGGCCTCTCCCTTCTTCCAGGCTGTACCACCCCGGGAAGCTCTCTCCCATCTGCTGCCCTGCTTCTCATTTATTTTGTGAGACTCGGTGGAGGTCTGTGGAGGAAGGTTTGTGAGTGTGAGCTCCATTCCTATTTGTAGTTCCCTGGGATTCTGTGTCATCACAACAGCTCACACTTGGCCTTCACCTCCAATCTTTTGGAGTGTGAGCCAAAGGATTGCAAGTAAAGGCCCATCCATGGTTCCTGGTGTCCCTTCCTCCCGTGCTGTGCCATAGGTGACCCTCTGCTCACGTCTGTTTCTCCTTGGATGGGCCCATTTTTATTTGGATTTCCGGCTAATTTCTGCCCTGAGATCCCAGCTCTCTGTTGGTTAAATAAAAGTTATGAGTCTGTGGTTTATCTGACTCTTCTGAGCTAGAAGTGTGTGAGTGACACATGATCTAACTTTCTACATTCTAGACAGTAGTGAAAAACTCTGGCTGCAGTTGTTTTTAATCAATCAAAAAGCTACAGTTGCTTTTTCCAAGTAAACACTTATAGTTTGTCATGTGTTGTTTTTCTTTCACACAGAACACAGCAAGTTTCTTGATTAGAGTTACCTGCATCCATTTCAATACTATCACATTCATACCTCTTTTATTTTGCAAGTCTTTGAACTAGAATAGGAATTTTCTTGCAATCAAAGCTTTTCTTGCTGACTGTCCTATTATCTTACCTTTTGAGGAATATGAAAGTATAGGAGAACTTTCTTAAAATGAATGTTCCTTTGTTTGATTTGAAATTCAAATAGTGTAATCTTTCAGCAGAGAAGAGTTTTGCTCAGCATAAGATTTTTGAAATAATATTCATAATTGTGTAGTAATATTGATCTCAAAAGTAAATTATTTCAATTTCATATTTTTTTCAATTTCAGATTAAACAAACAAACAAACAAATAATGACCTCTCCCCTCCAGCCACTTTTGGCTCAGATGTCTTCCTCCATTTTATCCTGTTTGTTTTAATGCTTTCCAGCTTGTCCCTTCTGATGAGGTAGGTCCATCAGTGGGGCTCCCATCCTTTCCTGCCTCGCTTGGCTCTGCTGAGTAGAGCTTCCATAACCATAGCCTTGATAGCCCTTCTCCTCAAACAGCTGGGTCTTTTTTCCTTTCTTTTTGTCCTCAAGTTCTAATGATAGCATTTAATTTCATCCCTTAGCCCTTGCATCATCATTTTGTGCCATGCTTTTATAGAGCCTCTAGCCTCCTTAAAATTTTAGTTCTTGTCAATATGACACCCTATTCTGTGGCAAAATTTTATTGAGTTATTTTTCTTTGCTGTTGTTTTTATTCTTTTCTTTGGCCTCCTCTTTCCCATTGTACAATTTCTACTTGGGTCCTATTCAAGGTCCCTTTGTATCTTACTCATCTTAAATGTAAAATACTCTTCAGCTATTTGCCAGAGGTTTGCAGCAGGAAAATTCCTGGACTATTTTCCAGGCTTGCAAGAACTCTCCTGTAGGGCAAGTTTGGGTCTGAGAGTCCTTTACCCTTTACTCCTTCCAGCCCACTGAGACTGGTGCTGCTAGGCTGCTCATTGAGTTCCTCTCCTTCACCTCACTTCCTCGGGCAGTTTACATCTTGCAAATATAACTTGCTGATATGAGATTCTTTCCCTGCTTCTTGAGAATTTAGGGGCTAAACTTGACTCGGGAAAGCCCTGCTACCACTCTGCATAGCCATTCTCAGCATTCTAAACAAGGGCTCTCTTGGCATCTTTTTATATCTGCACTTGACTTTCATAGCATTAGTTCCCCACATCTCATGACTGGAGAGTCAGTCATTCTCTAATTTCATTGAGAATGGTTTTATGTTTCGGTTTCTCATTTTCCTATTGTTTCTAGGTGATTCCCTATATTTTAAAAACTAGAATTTCTCTTCTGCTCCTCTTACTCCACCCCAACGTTGTCTTTTTAATATAACTGCCTTAGTTAATAATACAGTGTGTGGAATATCTTATGATGTTGAGTCACTTTTCAAAGATAAACAGCCTTGCATATTTGATAGGTTATATTCCTGGAAAGTTATTACCAATAAGATCTGACAAGAACTACAGGATTATCCTACAGAAAATTATTTTAAGAATGGAGATTTCATTCCTAACCGAACTTCTACCTCTTGGCTTTTTATGCAAATGTTCTTAGATTTGACCAACTGTGATTAATACCATGTTCAGGGAGTTCCCTGGTGGTGCACCAGGTTAAGGATCTGGTGCTATCAGTGCTATGGTGTGGGTTGGATCCCTGGCTTGGGAACTTCTATATGCCGCAGGTGCAGCCAAAAAGGAAAAGAAAATTCCATGCGCAGATAGATACTTATATAACAAGAACAACAAAGAAGCAAGTGCAGATGAAGTGACTAAGTAGGAGTAGGATACCAACTCTTCTTAATAAGTTTTCGAGTCAATAATAAATGAAGGAATGGATATGAATTTATAAGAATATTGGTATTAGACTTGATTGCCATCAGAGCCAAACAAATCAGCTAGCTGGCCAATGGATTTGACCAGGAGCCAGCAAATGGTCAATAAATTTGACCAGTAGCCAGTTAACCAGTAATTGATCCCACAAAAATGTTTTCTAAAATAATGAAGGAAGCTAAGGGGGCACAGGAGGAGGAGAC
>PVHT021183691.1:5390408-5442880 GCA_004024745.2 Catagonus wagneri | reverse complement strand
TGGATCTGAGTCAGAGTTAGGTTTCACTAGACCAACTAGAATGCATGAGTGGGACTTTTTCTTCTCCAGGCTTATTAAGAGCCTGAGAACTAGTAAGGAGGGATTCATGAGTTGAGAGTAAGAAAAGAGCTTTGACACTTAGAAATCTTATATCCTCTCAAGGAAGGACAGCACCAGCTTGTGTGAGTCTTTCTGGAAATACCTGCCCATCATGGCAACGATGACTGAAGGCTCCCTGAAGCTGGGGCACTCTTGCTCTTTATTTATTTTATCTTTAACATTTTTGTTTGAAAAAAAATTAGACTTACAGACGTAATACAGAGTTCTTTTTTTCTTTTTCTTTTTTCTTTTTCTGGCTGCATCTATGGCATATGGAAGTTCCTGGGCTAGGGGTTGAATTGGGGTTGCAGCTACAGGCCTATTCCACAGCCACAGCAATATTGGGTCCGAGCTGCATCTGTGGCCTACCCTGCAACTTGTGGCAATGCTCATCCTTAAGCCACTGAGCAAAGCCAGGGATTAAGCCTGCATCCTTATGGACACTATGCTGGTTTTTTGGGTTTTATTTATTTTTTACTACATCAGTTTCTTAATCCACTGAATCACATACAACAGGAACTCCTAGAGATATCTTGTCTACACTTCATCCATCATTATCTGCATGACCATGGCACAATTCTGAAAAATAAGAAATCAACATTGGTACAATGCTACTAATTAAACTGCAGTCTTTAGAGTTCACTGGTTTTTCCCCTAATGTCCGTTTTCATTGTTGTTCCAACATCTAATCCAGGATATCACATTGTATCAACTTTTGAATTTCCTTAGTCTCCTCCAATCTGTGACTCTGTGACAATTTCTCAGTCATTCTTGTCTTTTTGTTTTTTACATTGACACTTTTGAGGAGTATTGGTCAGGTATTTTGCAGAATCTTCTAATTTGGGTTTGTTTGATGTTTTCTCATAATTAGGTCGAAGTTGTGGATTTGGGGACCAACACAGAGGTGATGTGAACTTCTTAGTGGATCATGTCAGTGGGTACATATATTGATATGTCTTGCTACTGGTAATAGTGTCCTTGAGCACCTGGTTAAGGTGGTGTCTGACAGGTTTCTCCAATATAATGTTACTGTTTTCCCTTTTAAAATTAATAAATAGTTGGGAAGGGGGATATTTTAAGGCTATAAAAGATCTAGCTTCTCCTTAAACTTTCACTCATTAATTTTAGCATTCGCTGGAGATCTCACCTACAGCAACTATTACTGTGATATTCTGGTGGTGATTTTCTGCTTACCTCATTCCTTTTAGTTTTATTAATTGGAATTGTACTTTCTTCCCTATTTATTTACTTATTCAATCATTTATTTACCTATTCAGTCATTTATTTATGTCAGTATGGGGCCATAGATATTTATTTTATTCTCTGAGATATAATTCAACAGTATCGTTTTTGCTCAAATGGTTTTGGTCATTGGAGTTCTTCCAGATTAGCTTCTGCGTCTGTTTAACCAACTGCACTTTTGTAAAAAAAAAAAATTAGCACTATTTAAATTTCTGGCAAAACAAGATATTCATCTTGTATTTTCTCTGCTCAACCCCTGGACCTGAACACTTTTCCAAAGAGCCCCGTTTCTTTTTATTAGAAAATGGTATTTAAGAACCAAGATCTGGGAGTTGCCGTCATGGCTCAGCAGTAACAAACCCAACTAGTATCCATGAGGATGCAGGTTCAGTCCCTGGCCTTGCTTGGTGGGATAAGGATCTGGTATTGCTGTGAGCTGTGGTGTAAGTCACAGACGTGACTCAGATCTGGCATTGCTGTGGCTGTGGTGTAGGCTGGCAGCTATAGCTCTGTTGACTCCTAACCTGGAAACTTCCATATGCCACTGATGCAGCCCTAAGAAGATGAAAAAATCAAAAAAATAAAATATAAAATAAAACCAAGGTCTGGGCACTAGGTGTGCTTGTTGCTACTGGGGTATTTCTGCTTTTAGATAGAGCTAAAAAATATGTAGCTATGTACTAACTAATCTACATACATAATACCTGTGCACATTCCCATATATTTATATGGATTCATGATAAATAGGTAGATTCACTTATTGAAGGACCTCTGGATTGTTTCCAGGTTTTAGTGATTATGAATAAGCCATTATAAATACTTACCTACAGGTTTTTGTGTGAACATGAGTTTTTATTTCACTGGAAATATACACATTCACACACACATACATATATACATATTTAAAAAACGCATGAGTTCATTCTGAAACCTCCAACTCCAGACCAGCACCAGAGGCAGAGGATTCATTTGAACATTTTCAATTGCTTTTAACTTCTTTCTTCCACAGTGATAAACCTGCTTTTCATTACCTGATTATCATTGTTACATGTGTAAAATAGTTTCAGAATTGCTCACCCATGGTCCCGTGAGAAACAAACTGATCAAGAGGACAATGTTGATGTAACGTTCTTTTTGTCTTTAGCGCTAACGGGATCCAGTGAAAACATCCTTTGGAAAGCTACTTAGGTCAGTTCCTTTTTTGTCTTAGCCTCTTCAGTGGGGCTAAGTCATTTGTGTGTAATATGGTTAGGTTCATTTGTCACAATCTGCATTTCAGGTTAGGTTTTCTGGACACCTTGGTTCATTTTCTAAACTTTGCATATAGTAGAATTTACTCTTTGTGATGTGCAGTTCTGTGGGATTTGACAAGTGCATACAGCCATATATTTAACCACAATATCATACCAAAAAATCCCGTGTTGCCCCTTTGTAGTTAACGACTCCTAGTTCTCCTAATATCTAGTAATGATTGAGCTCTTTGTTGTCTCTGTAATTTTGCCTTTTTGAAAGTATTGTATAAATGAAATAATTCTACATGTCTTGTGAGCCTCACTTCTTTCACTTAACAAAATGCATGTAGGATTGATTCATGTTGTTGTAGAAATCAATAGTTTATGTCTTTTTCTTGCTGAATAATATTCTGCTGTGTAGATGTAACAAATTTGTTTATCCATTCACCTGTTGAAGGTCACCTGGCTTGTTTTCAGGTTTTGGTCCAACTGTTAATAAAGATAGTATAAACGTGTATATAGGTTTTGTGTAAACATAAGTTTTCATTTCATTTGAGTGCAATTGATGTTATATATGGTAAGTGTTTATTTAATGTTATGAGAAAGCTTCACTGGGACTAGAGGATGTGTGCTCAACATGACTCTCTCCATGGCTGTTGGCAAGAGTCCTCAGCTCCTAGTAAGAGGCTCCCACATGGGGTTGTCATGTCTCATGACATGGCAACTGACCTCTGCCAGAGCAAGTGATGCAGGAGGAAGGTGAAAACCATAGTGCTCTTTGTGACCTAGTCTCAGAAGTCACCTACTATCACTTCTGTCACATTCTTTTTGTTATACTACTCAGTCCTATTAAATGTGTGTAGGGGTCCTACATAAGAGTGTGCATGCCAAGATAGGGATTACTTGGGGGACATCGTGGAGGCTGGCTACCTCAATTCCTATGAATCAAACCAGAAATGAGCTAACTTTGTTTGGAGACATACCCCAGGGTTAATGATTTTCATGATCAAGAAATCCTACCCATCTTCTCTCTAATCAGTTTTGCTGCCTTTCGGTTTTTCAAAGTCTTTTTTCATTACCACCATGCTTGATTCCTTCAACATTCCTTGAATAGAAAAGTAGCATTGGAATTTCTGCTTGAGACATGAAAAACCACAAGCACACCGGGATTTAGTAAATTGCTTAAGGCCACCCATTGGAGGAGCTGAGGGTTAGAATCCTCTTCATTGAGGTTCATGCCATTTGACCATATCACCCCCTCCTCCCCTTTCTTGGTGAGCTATCTTACTCCTCATCACTACCTATCATTCAGTAAATACTTTAGCTCATGGCTCAAATTCCTCCTCTCTGCCTCATCTGACAGCATCCCTGATAACTTCATTGACTAAAGAGATGCATCCTGTCATTACGTTGGTCTCTCAATTCTTTGGCCTTGGCATCTCCACCATAGCTGTCCGTATCCATGATCACTACATGGACTCAGTATCCTTAAATTCACTGATTCAAGCATCCATGTTTTTCTGACCACAATCTCCTCTCCTGTCATCACCATTTATGATGGTTAATTTTATGTATCAATTTGGCTAGACTGTGGTACTCAGTAGTTTGGTCAAACACCAGTCTAAATGTTTCTGTGAAAGAATTTTTTAAGCTGTGACTAACATTTAAATAAGTAGACACTGAGTAAAGCAGGTTACCCTCCATAATGGCCATCAAGGAAATACAAATGAAAGCCACAATGAGAAACTGTGATACATCTAATAGAATAGCTAAAAACAAAACCAAGAGAAAAGGAAAACTAACAATACAAATTACTGGCAAAGATTTAAAGCAACTGAAATATTCTTACATTACTGATGATGTGGGACAATGGTATAGTTATTGTGGAAAACAGTTTGGTTGTTTATAGATTTCCTTGTGCTATACAGTAGGTTCTTGTCAGTTATCTATTTTATATATAGTGGTGTGTATATGTCAATCCCAATACCATAATTTATCCCTGTTCCCCACGTTTCCTCTTTTTTAACATAAATTTAGTTTTAAAATCTTTGAGTCTGTTTCTGTTTTGTAAGTTCTTTTGTATCATTTTTTATTAGATTCCACATATTAGTGACTTCATATGTTGTCTTGCTCTCTGACTTCACTTAGTATGATAATTTCTAGGTCCATCCACGTTGCTGCAAATGGCATTGTTCGTTCTTTGTTTCAACTGGATCTTAAACTTCTTCTTTATTCATACTTCCTACCTGGGTGTAGAAGTGAAAGTATAAATTATAAAATGCAAACTGACAGAAGTCAAGGGGCATTTCTTTTCTGTCTTGAGGCACTGGTGAATCCCTTTTGCTCTGTAGACCTCAGCTTACCCTGGCGTAAAATGAAGGGTTGCCCTGCCACTCTCCAGGCCCTGCCTAGCTGCCAATTCTGTGAGCAACCTCTTCATGAGATAGCTGGCCCCCAAAACACATACGATTTTACTAGGATGCCAAATTAAAGTTCAACAGACCAGTTACATACACTGAATTTTGATAAAACAATTTGTCAAAGAGAAGGCAGACTATAGCAAGGCCAAGGGAAGATAGCTGGAATGTAGGCATCGGGTCTGGGAGCAGGATGCATGGCCAAAGGAAAATGGAGAGAATATAGGCAAGTCTGAATTCAATTTATAAAGAGAGACATTTCTCATGGCAGACACCAAAAATGTGTTGCTGGCAGATCTGCCTTAGTGATGTACTTGGTTATATATTTGTATATGTTTCTGTTCCTTCTAGGTTTGTTTCACTTTATAGATAATATTACATTTCATTGAATTAATTTTTTGCAGTTCCTTCTATGACTATGGCTCTTCAATAACCAAATGATTTGAAAATTGAAAAAATATGTAGCAGAATGGTTCTCTGGTATTTTAGATACGTGTAATATTCACACAGTGATTTTTTTTTTTTTTTAGGCATGATTAACTCCACCAACTTCCCCTTTTTTGCCCACTTGAATTTCTAAATTTAGGAGATTCAGTCATATTAAGTTAAATTGGTTTGATTTTCTTATCCTCTCACCTAACTTTCCATACTATCCCATTGGCTTTGACATTTGTGGAGCAGTCTTGTAGTTGAAACTGACCCGGTAAAGGAACACCATAGCTGGTTGGTGTTCGCAAGAGAGTACCAGATCTACATTGTCCTCTATTTTATTTTCTTAGTTATAGCTTAGATGGTTCTTCTCCATCTTTCACTCCTCCTTTTGTCACACACACACACACACACACACACACACACACACACACGGCATTCATCTCCCACACACTTCATCCCAAACTTAATGGAAATGGGACGTCTGTCTCATTTGTTTTTAGGGTTGTATAAGCATTTGCCCTCGATAAATACTGCTGTTTTTGGTAGTATCAGGCATATCTTTGGTGTCTCCCCAGAATCCTTCATCATTGCCACCTCCAGGCCCTTGATCACTTGTTCTGTCGCAGCTACTGCTCCTGCCTACCAACCCCACCCAGACCCCGTATTTCCTACTTCCTGGGACCAGCTAGTTGCTTGCTTGCGGAGACTGGGTCCTCCCTGTTGGCTGCTGCTGTGCAGCCAGGCTAACTCGATGCAGGTCTAGACTCTGTCCTCTGCCACTTCTGGACCTTAATGAGATACATGCCACGGGCATGGGAACTGGACAAGGGAGCCAGACTTCACAACCTGGAAGTCCCAGGTCGGCAGAGGGAGTAGGTTGTGCTGGTGACCTACCTACAGGATGAAATCTGATAAATAGGAAAGAGATGAGAGACGCCACCAATAAGTTTCTTCTTTCTCCCTCCCATGGACCGGACAAAATAGCTTTCGGAGCTGCTCTGCATGGCCCTGCAGCTGCCCCTGTGAGGTCACCAGCTTGTCCCTTGCAGACTCCTGAGAAGACAGTGACCAGAGTAGTCAGGCATCATCTTGCCCCCTCCCCTCTTCCCTGCCTCACTTGTCTTTATGCTGTTTGTCCTGAGATTTTACCTCCCAGAAACTCAGCTCTTCATTATTGACTCAGACTTTGTTTTCTAGGGTACCTGAGCTAAAACACTGAGTATCGTTTGTTTTTTTTTTAATTTTTTTTTTTTTCAGGGCCGCACCCACAGCATATGGCAGTTCCCAGGCTAGGGGTCCAATCTGAGCTGTACCTACCGGCCTACACCAGAGCCCAGCGATGGGGGATCCTAGCTGTGTCTGCGACCTACACCACAGCTCATGGCAACGCCAGATCCTTAACCCACTGAGCAAGGCCAGGGATCGAACCCAAATCCTCGTGGATGCTAGTCGAGTTCGTTAACCACTGAGCCATTATGGGAACTCCTGAGTATTATTTTTTATAGTAACACATTTATATGCCTTTCCTGTCTTTATGCTCAAAATCCATGTGTGGACTTTGAGGATCTACCTGGCCATGTAGGTCTGCAGTCAATTTTCATCAATGTTTACATCCACATATACTTCAACAATAGAATTTCTCTTCTGTAATTAGAGGTCCATGAGCTACTCTGACCTCACTGATGATTCTTGGACATTTCAGGCACACGCTTACCTTTGTATTTGCTTGTCCTTCTGCCTGGGCAGCTCTTGCCATCTGGGCCACATCCCTTCACCTCCTTCCCCTCTGCGCTCACTGAGTTGTCCCCTTTCTGTTTGAAATCGAAGCCCTCCCCTCTTCTGCTAACTCCCTATCTCCTCTCCTGCTTTGTATTTCTGTAGAGCTTTGTTTACCTGTCTCCCTCAACTAGAATAGGGCCAGCACTTCAAGGGCACAAACTTTGGGTATATTTTCTTTACTGATCTATCCCTAGTGCCTGGAATACTGGCTGACACATAAAAGTGCTCAATATGTATTATTATTAATTAGATAATTAATCAGTAGGATAATTAGTGAGTAATTAATAATGGTAATGATAGATAATATATAATAAGTGTTATTAATAAGAAATGAATCTATTAGATAACAACTTACTAGTGTGTCAGCATTGACCAGTTGAATGAAATTGATTGATTTGGTTCAATTTTGAGGAAAAACGGGATAATATGTATCACTAGAACCCCCAAATTGGGTTTACATGGTGGTTGGGTGCATACAATAAAAATGATTAAGTTCATAGGGAAAATCCATACCTTTATCATTAAGCAGGCTCTGAGAATCTACTGCGTACCATCCCAAATGAGAAATGGGGGACGTACAAACAAATATGAGATATGGTTTTCCTTCTTTTAAAGCTTTTCACTTGAGGATATTGACGTTGTCCTGTGAGCTAACTAAAGAGGAGTTCTTATTGTAGCTCAGTGGGTTAAGACCCTAACATAATGTCCACGAAGATGCAGTTTTGACCCTGGCCTTGCCACAGGCTGTGGCGTAGGCCTCAGCTACATCTCTGATTCAACCCCTAGCACTGGGACTTCCATATGGAAAAAAAGATGAAATAACTAGAGAATTTTACCAATTAAGCCATGTGAGTTTTGACTTTAAGTGTATTTGCAGTTCAGGGACAAGAGAGGAACAGATGTTAGAACCCTACCCCTGGCTCTCCCACTCAAGACTTATTAAACCTTTGACTTAACCTTTCCCTAGTTCCAGACCTTACCTGTGAGCTTGGAATGATCTCCTAGGCATTATGAAAAGGAGTAAATGATGCAACACAAGTAGATTGCCCAATACACTGGAATTGCTTAATAAATTTTCATGGTTATAGGTTTTATTGTTAGAAATTTTAAGAGGCTACACAGAGGTACTGTCATAGAGTGGGTAGAACCTGGAGAATAAATAGGACTTGAGGGGAGAGGAAAAAATAGAGGGAATGAAGGAAAACCCAGAAACTCAGAGGCAAGGATGCACATGGTGCATTGAAGGGAGCAGCCACAGGCGATGGAGTGAGGAAAGTGTGGGACAGGCAGAGATGTACAGACAGATGTTGGGGAGCTTGGACTTTAAACAGAGCTCTCATCACTGGGTTTTGAAGACCTTGGGAATGGAGAAAAGAGATGAGAGGAGACAGGTAGAATAAAGAGAAGGAAGAAGGAAAGATGGGAAAAAAAGTTGAGAAGCAAAAGTAAAGGCTTTTGGCCATTGGCCAAAAGTAGCCTTCTCATGTGTAATATTCTCTTAGAATGTATTTAAAGCATTAAGATGAGAGGGCAGTTCAGAGCACTGGATTAATTCCCTTTTCTCTCTCCCTCTCTCTTTCTCTCGCCCTTTTATTAAGAAAATAAAAGAGACTTTGAAATATTAAGAGATAGTGGGATTAGAACCTTCTCCTGCCAGCCCCAGTCTTTCCTCCTCTATTAATTTCCACTTGATTAGAATTCTTTTTGAAGTGTTTAA
The DNA here is from genome assembly GCA_004024745.2 of Catagonus wagneri. Lineage (NCBI taxonomy): Eukaryota > Metazoa > Chordata > Mammalia > Artiodactyla > Tayassuidae > Catagonus > Catagonus wagneri. The sequence goes on along the minus strand of PVHT021183691.1, from coordinate 5,433,962 downwards.
ATATGGACAATAGGAAATAGAAGGGTGAGTTATTGAATATCAGTTAGGCTGTATTAATATAATCTTGGCTCCTATTTTTTATATAGACACTTCATCTATATGTAGAGTTTCCATTAGAAATAAAAGAGACACCCCCTCCCCCCACCTCAAGTAATTATGATTTTTTTCAACTATAATGAAACTCTTAAAAGTTAATAGCCGATTTGTAAATCTGCGGCTTAGCTTAAAAAAATAAGTTTTAGAACTCTAGAAAACTGAGAATTTTTTTTTCTTGCTTGCCTTTTTATTTATTTATTTTTTTTTAGGTGTGAGGAACTTCCCTAATACTAAACTCTCTTGAATCAGTGAGGGCTTTTAGCACATGCACACTTTTGAAAAGAGTCAGGGCTCTTTGGACGGAAGCTATGGAACTCTGAGAAACCCTCTTTTTTTAGGGGCTGCATGGAGAGGTTCATACTGGCATTCAAAAGTTCTCCAGAAACACATGGAAAATGTCTCCATGCAAAAAGCATCTGTTTGTTCTTCCTTTAATAACACAGGCCTCGTCACTCTCTTGTCCTGACATTGGCTTTCATGCTGAACACTTGATCTAAAGACTCTTGAGGAACAAAACAGGGGTCTCAAAGTCTATTTAAAGCATGGAGTTGGGACTTTCTAAGATGATCCTTATAGAATTCCTAGGGTTTTCTAGCACCAAGGGCCCATGGCTCTTTATAAGTAAGTTCTTGATAAATGGCAATTCGTAAATCTTTTGTGAAAACCTAAAAATGTCATTGGATTTACAAATCGTACCTTTTAATGTTAGCCTTAGCTACTTGAGGTCCCAAATGTTTAACTGACTTAGAAGAAAATTTCTTTACAAATCCTTCCACCCAAACAAAAACTATGCTAATGTGTTCTGTTATTTTCATCTGCTGATTTGTGTCTTGCCTTTGGAGTATATGAAAACAGCCCCTGTCACCAGTGTGGCAGAGGCCAGAGACACAGGACTTACGTTGAAAGAGTTCAGACTTCTTAGGAGTATAAGCAACAGTGGGAAAATCTAAACCAGTGGGAGAGATGTGGAACCGGGACATAAAAATGTAGATACAAAAGGGGAAATTCAGCAAATACTCTCTATATAATTCATTAGAATGTTACATCTGAATAAGTAAAAGGTTTGACTTCCATTCACCCTTTAGTATTTAGAGGAGTAAATTTTTAGTCCCTCATGAATCTCTCACTTTGTAAATGTTACCGCATCATAGAATTAATCCCATGCACTACATAGGTAATGGTAAATGAAGCCATTCAAAGCCAGAGCAAGGGACAAATGAGCAAGTGACTGGCTTCTCCACCCCAACCAACCTGCCACCCTGTATCATATTGTGGTTCAGCAAAAGGTTTCATCTAAAACATCTTAGGCATCTCTGGGTCACTGTTAAATTACCAAACTCCTGAATACTAAGCCTGGAAATGCCAGGCCGATTCAGACTATTGTTAAGGAAGTCCCTTTTGTTGTGTAGAGACACATAAAGCTGCACCTTCTAACGAATGACAAAGTATCCCTGTGGAGGGGGACCTGAGGGCTTGCTTTGATCAGTGGAAGAGCATTGTCATTCCTTGAAGGCCAGGGCAATGTCCTAAACACTGCACTCGCATCTTCTAGTACAAGGCAGAATATCAATTCAATGCATACTTTTTGTATTGAAACAAAAGGACTAAAAATGTATGAACACTTTTGATATTTTTGATGTCGGCATTTTCTGAGCAACAAAGCAACAAACAAATTCATGAAATATCATCAGACAATGGGCAGTAATACTGGAGAATACTTTAAATTAGAATCACCTAGAAAATTTCAGGCTTATACTCACCCTGTGGATAGAACCCAGTCAGCTGGGTGCTATACTGAGTTCAATGCACAAAGTAAACAACATGACCTTCCTGGATTGTCCTCATTCTGCTGGCCCAGTAGTCACCATCCTCACCTCCACTGTGAGGGCTGACATCATGGGGGTGTGATTTGCATAGTAAAATGAGCTCCGCCCTTACAAGGGGGCCAGGCTTAGTTCAATGCTCTGCTGTTGCCAGTTGAGACTCTTCGTTTGTTTTTGTTTTTTTTTTTCTTTTACGGCTGCATCTGAGGCACATGGAAGTTCCCAGGCTAGGGGTCAAATTGGAGCCACAGCTACTGGCCTACATCATTGCCACAGCAACTCCAGATCTGAGCAGTGTCTGCAACCTACACCACAGCCCACAGCAACACCAGATCCCCAACTCACTGAGCGAGGCCAAGGATGGAACCCGTGTCCTCATGGATACTAGTCGGGTTCGTTACCACTGAGCTGGAACGGGAACTCCATTGTCATTTTTGAACAGGGAACTCCACATCTTCATTTTGCCCTGGGACCCAAAACTTATATAGCTGATCCAGGCCTCAGGTCCACCACAGAGGGGCCAGTTGTTCCAAAATGAATTACAGCTCTAGAATTATTTTTGCCAAATTTACCCGAGATTCCTTTCCTGTTGCCCCAAACCCCTGAATTTAGAACATAGGAACCCTCTTCTCAGGCTCTGGTCCCATATTTTCCTTGTAAGTGAAGCCCTACATGACAGGACAGCGCTCACTGTAATGTCTAAGACTCTTGCTTGGAATCCTGTGGCTCTCTTCTGTGACTTGACATTTCTAATTCTAGATACCTACTTGGCCATTACCTACCTGCCACACCAGAACGGAGGGTTTAAAAATCCTACTGGATCTCTGTGCGTCCCAGGAGGGCATGTTTGCCCTCACCGGCTACTCAAAACTGTAAGCTGTCACAGGGCACGTAAGCACAGCTGGCCTCCTGGGTGTGGCCATCGGTACCAGAAAAGATTAGAAAACAGAAGCTCAGGGATGAGGAAGGATTTGCCCAAGGTTGATGCTGGTGATTTACAGAGAGGGAGGACTGGAACTGACTTCTGGGTCTCTTCCGATTTCCTGTGCCTCTTTCCTCATCACCCGCTTTGGAGCCTTAGTTATATGGTGTATGTCTGACATTATCCTGCTGCTGATGGAGAAGGAGTCAGAAGCCATCAGTACTGAAGTGATATCAGATCCAGTGCCCTCTATTCTGGACAAGTATTCATGAAGATTCAAAATAGGATTGACAGTAGCATCATGGAAGCATGTATGTTGCCCTTCCCACGTAGCTGCAGGGAAGCTGCAGGTATTATGTAACCGTGGAGACAGATCTTGGGGGAGATCTGGAGGTAAATGGCTTCTCTCTGGAACCCCATGATCAAGACATGATTTTTTTTCACCCTTCAAAGCCCAGAAAAAGCCTACTTTTTCCTCAGTGGTGGCCCTGATTACCCAAGTGCTCACCATTTTCCTGGCACTCTGGGTTCCACCAGTACCTGTTAGGTGCTGACTACATGGCCCAGAACCTCTTTTGTGTTATTAATCCATTATTGATCCACCTGTGCTAATTTTGGCCCAAGCTTACATTCCTTGAGATCAGCAACCAGTTTTTATAGATCTTCTGGTATGAGTAAGGATACTTGTTAACTTGATTCACCCATAGAAATGGCTTCAAACAGTGATAGAAGAGCATGACCAAAAACAGCCTGGGTTGACTGATACTGTCCCCCTCCCCCTGCCCCCCCCCCCCCCACACAAGTACTTAGTTCTCTGGTTCACGGTCAGGGCTCTTAGGTCATACCTGCACTATTTCTCCTAAAGTCCAAAAGTGACTCAATGGAAAAACAATGGGGAAATTCCAGCTGTGTCGTCCCAGACTCCAAACCATTCCATGGCACCTATTCTCTTGGTTCTGCCTTGACCAGCAGGAAATCTAAGCCTTTGGCCCCACTGGGAAAGGCAAACGAATAAAATCCCTCCCCTGTCTGTCTTCCCACTTATTTCCAGATGGCTTGAAGATAACCTGCCTTTGGACTGAATTCACATCTTTTGTCTTTTTAAATTGTGTTTGCTGAAATGACCTGAATTTCTAAATTTAGTGAAATTTGCTTTTACCAAATCCTAGCTGTGAGATGGGAGGAGGGGAGAGAAAGAGAGAGAGAAAGAGAGATCTCAAAGACAACAGACCACAGGCAAGAAAATGAAAAGAGAAAAACTAAACGTACCATGAAAGAAAGGCTGTGGGTTTTTTGTTTGTTTGTTTTTTGTTTTTGTAAAAGGTTTTTAAAGCCAAAGAATAAGGCAGGTAGAAAATTACATGGGGACAACCTCACAACCAGAGAAAGGGAAGGGACATTATGCAGTTTGTTCCCTCTCTGGTTTTCTCAATACAAAACAGAAAAAAAAAAAAGCCTTGAATGAGAAAAGCAGAATTATTCTCAAAACCTTTCATGATATAAAATCAGTTGGTGAGGAGTATTACTAGCTTGGAGCTAGGGGGAAAAATCATTTCTGAAGTGCATGTTTAGAGAGTGTCGTCTTTTTTTTTTAATACAATAAAAATGGAAAAGGATTCCGGGGCGGGGTAAAGAGAAGCCTTCCAGGCGCAGCCGCTTCCTCTGTCTTCAGGCTCTGGGCAAGATGCCTCTGCCCATCCTTTCAGCAACCCATTATCGGCCTCGCTCCTCTGCATTCTTCTCCAGCAACCTTATCAGACACAAGCATCAGCCTCAGATGCTGCGACTGGAGTCTTGTAATTGTCCCCGGTTAGAGCTCAATAGCACCTTGAACCATCAGAGCAATCTCAGCTTTTAAGAAAAGGTCTCCACAAGGAGATGCGGTGAGAGAATTTGCCTGTGGCTATGTGAGTTCTTTAATAGCAAACTCTCCTCTGCCAGCCCTCACCACGGAGCCTGTGGAGAGATGAGACGTCTCTTTATTTATCACAGGGCTCTTCCGAGGGCCTGTTAGGCAATGATCATGTTATTTATTACTAAGTGTGCAGTGCTGTTGGGGGCAGGGTGGGAAATGACTTCTTTAATGGGCCTTTGGCAGGCGGGGCCCAGGAGGTCCGGTGGGGAAGGGGAGGCAGAAAATGCGAAGACACAGGAGGACCGGAAGGGGTTTGCCGGGGCCAGTTTAAAGGTAATACACAAAAGCAGCACAGGAAACATAATTTATAGTGAATATACTTTATACGTGATTAACTGTGGTGATTCAGGGGTAGAGGGGGAGGGAGGATGAAGAGTGCTCTTTGAGTAGGTATCCGCCCGCAATCGCGTCGTCTAATACCTGCAAGAAGTTTGAGGAAGGCTTTTAACTTTTAGCAGCTCTACTCGGTTTCTTCCTCTTGTTGGGGAGAAAGACTCGGGCTCGGATCATGTCAGAAAGTGAGACATATGAACACGGAGAGATCTCGACAAGGCTCTTTACTTCTGCAGAAGGGCACGGGTTCTCAAAAAGCGCGCGCGAAAGAGGGAAGATGCCCCCTATTTATCGCTAACGCAGGCGGTACACCTGTCCCCTTCCCATTGGTCAGGTCAGGGTGCACATTCTTCTCGGGTGGCTAATTAGAAACAGATTGTTACTGGGACAAGAGGGAAAGAGGGGAGGGGTGGAGGAGGGTGTCTCAGACGAAGCAGGAAGAAAATGGAGTCACCAAAACTTCCTTTGATAGAAAAGACATATGTTAATTCTCACACTCTCATCCCACAACCTACAAAGCAGGACTTTTCCTGCTAGAGAACTGGCAGCACTGGACTGGGGTCCTGAGAACTACATTTTCAAAAGTTAGGAAGACCCAGATCTCAAGATGATTGGGAAGTGTCAGTCCCCCAGCGTGTCCATGCTCCAGACCAGGAGTTCTTAACTGAAACAGATCAACCAGTTTCACTCCACCCAAAGCATAAGTAAAGCCGAAAGACAATGGAACATAGACTTGGGAGTTTGGGAGAAAAAGATGTTGTCTGAATTCCTTCCAAGTGTGCAAAGTCATCAGGTTGGATGGGATCTCAGATCAGCAAACCAACAGATGGGCAGCAGGCTGGTGGCGAGTTCTGGCTGGAGTTGCCTGGCCAGTGTCTGCTTCTGTGTATTCTACACTAGTTGTCTGGTCCTCCCGACACCGTTTTATCTCAGATGGCTACCTCCTCCCAGTTCCCTGCCTGGAAAGGACAACTGAGTTGAAGAAGTCCTTACTGAAAATCATGTCCTCCATTCATGGAAACCAAAAGCATCAAATCTCCTAAAGTGAAGGGGAGACTTCCTGCCTCCATTCCAACCTCCCATGCCTATTATAAGTGGTCCAACTAGAAAATATATACACTCGTTAAGATAAGGTTAAGTTGCAAAGGATAGATACCCAGCTACAGTGACTTCAAAAAGATAATAATTTAGTCTTTCATGTGAAGTCTAGAAGTTGACATCTAGGACTGTGGTTGCTAACACTTTGCTCAAACCTTGGAGCATGATTTCTAGCCTCAGGGTTGCCTCATGTTTACAAACCGATTACTGTGGTTTTGGCAATCACATCAGAATTCCAGGTGGGAAGCAAGAAGCAGGACGAAGGAGGAGAAAAGGACAGAGGAGAAGAGGGATGGAAAAGGTTAAGGAGCATGTAAAAAGGCACATGCCCAGCCTCCCTTTTAAAACACTTTCTTAGAAGCACACTGCTCATCGACTTCCAGTGCTCAGGGAATCTTGCCCCAGTAAGATTATACTTCATTTACCAGAACATCACACGGTATTCACACACCACTCCTATCCATTAAGGAACTTCGAAATACTTTTTTTTTTTTTTTCAAGGCAGGCACAATATCATCCCCAGCAAAATCAGAGTTTGCCAGTAAGTTGGAAGGGGTGATGGGATGTTAGGAATAACTAGCCCTTGGTCATGAGATACCCTCTCCTTGAGGAACAAGTCTAAAATGTGAAACTAAAGGCTGGAAACTAAAGGCTCCTGCCTGGATGAGGAGGACCGTATCCTCCAGGAGATGCAAAGCATCTTCGGGTATCCAAGCCCTAAGGTCCCTGGAGGACTATTACCCAAAGTCACAGCCAGAGCTCCATGACAGAGACAAACACCTCATACCTCTTCTGCTGTTCTTGGCACCAATAAACCCCACTGGGGATCCTTTCTGGCCCCTCTGTGACAAGTCTAACTTAACCAAACCTGCCCAACCACACTCCAAATTGTTTTCCTGGCACCGAACATCCAACAACCATAGGGCCTGCCCCTGCCATGCCAGCCCAGCGCCTGCTGCATGACCATTTCTCCAGAAACAAATGAGGCTTCAAAACCCATCTTTAGGCAAATTATCCTCCCAGCTCTCTTTCAGCTGTTCCCATTTAAGATTCAGATCTGTCTTTGCTCTGTCTCCATCAGACTCCAGCAGGCTCCCGGATGACACAAGTCTTGTGGGACTCACTGCCATTTACATTTTAGACTGAAATCCCAGTTCCAGGACTGCAGCTCTCACTTTATTTTCTGTGTCAGAATCCTCACCTCTCCTAAGAGCCCTAATCTTGCTCCCAGTGCCTGCCCCCTGCCCCAACCCAGGCATACCCAGTCCCTGAGGCACGAGCTCTCTGGCATCAGAACATGATTGTCTGTGTCCCTCCTCACTTCCTGTCTCCAGATTCTAAATACCCCATCTTCCCAGTGGCCCACATGGAACTCCTGATGGCTATCCTGGCCCCAGTAGCCACTGTGGCCTGCCTTTAGACTCCCCTAAAGCCACACTCTGGTCAGTTTTTTTTATATCACTTACCAAGGCACTTTTTCTGCCTGTCTGCCCCATTGAGGTATGCCTAGGAGGTCTCCAGGACCTGGCCCATCCCAGCCTGGTGACCTAGGCTCTGAAGAAGAATCAGGCTCGGAAGGTTGGGGGTTTGATGATTTCCTGAGATAGAACAGGAGCTGCCGATCTGGGCCATTCTTGGCTGTCGCCACTTGTAGGCAGCTGTGCATATCGTGCTACCACCAAATGCCTGCAAAGTCCTGTGGATGAAGGGCCCTTGCCTCTGAATTCTGATGTGTACAATGTCCCAGAGTTGACAGACTGTTGATAGCCAACATCAACAGGGCGGCTGTAACCATCCCAACCGCCCTGTAAAATAGTCCTGCCAAAATCATTTCCTTCACTTTTATTCAGGGTCAGAGACTTCCTGGAGCTTAGAGATCATCATAAGCATGTGAAAAGAATTATATAATAATCATATCCCAGGCGCTGGTCCCAGAGAGCACAAAACAGGGTCCCTACTGAGCTGGTGCCAACAATTCCTTCATACATTGTAATTTTAAAAGCTCTGTCTACAAAACCCTTGTGAAAGAAGTGGAGCAGTTTCAATTACCACTTTACACAGGGCTTGCCCAGACTCCCAGAGGAGTTGAGAGCCCTCAGGTCACCCAGCTATAAAGTGGAGGCCAGCCACTGGTGAGGCTATAGCCTCTAAGCTCTTTGTTCTTTCAACTCCTCCTGGGTGGACCCCCAGAAGCTTCAGCACTAGGGCAATGGCGCTCCATGTCTTGATTCCCGAGGTGATAAGTGTTTTCCAGTCACAGCCAAGAGCTGCGCACAGATTCTTCAACACTTGGTTTGGATTGTTCTGGACCATTCTCACTAGGAAAGCGGCTGTTTGGGCTCCTAGAAAAAGACCTGTTCTGATCTGGTGGGTCTCTTGCTCAGTACCTACTCAGAAGAATATTAAGTGAGAACTGCATAATGGACTCAGAAACTGATAAATGGCTAGATATAAATGTGTGCCTGAAAAATGCTCAGAGGATCAGCATTATAGATGATCATATGACTTTGCATTTCTAGCAATAATAATAGAAGTTATTTTTCCCCAAGCCCATCATCCCTATATTATAAACTGAAAAAAAAGTCTCCACCACATCTGAGATTTTGTATGATTACACCTGACTTAAGCTCTCCATAAGAAGTTAATACTTTAGACAAATCTTTGAACTTGAAATATCCAAATTATGCCTTTATATCTGCTCCATTGTTCACTAAATTTCCTGAGGAGACCAAGATTCTCTCTTTTGGCTGACAAAGTAGATAACATAGAATTGAGGATTAACTTGTCTAACACAGAAATCTGGAAAATGTGAAGAAAACTTGAGTATCAAATAGCATTGTTATCTTCATGTAAAATTGGTTATTAAGTTCTTACTTAAATATAAGACTTCGCACGTGTGTAGTACTTTACAAAACTCCTTTCCATCCATTATCTTACTCAGTCCTCAGCGCAATCCTAAAACACAAGTCATTCTCATCAGCTCCGTCTCCCTCACAGAGGAAGAAACTGAGATTCTCGAAGGTTATGAGTCATGCCTCTAAAACCGGGCATCAGCAGAAGTTAGTGGCCAAACTGCAGGGAGATACAGAGGGAGTATGTTTAGCAACCACCATGCCCTCCTCTTAACACCAGTCTAGCCTCCCTTGGGCTCCAGTGGAATCTGGGGACAGATGAAAAAGCTCACCAATGTAGCCATGATTTAGAAATGTCTTTTTTTTTGTTTTTTGTCTTTTTAGGACTGCACCTGCAGCATGTGGAGGGTCCCAGGCTAGGGGTTGAATTGGTGCTGTAGCCGCTGGTCTACGCCACAGCCACAGCAATGCCGGATCCAAGCCACATCTGTGACCTACACTGCAGCTCACCACAATGCCGGATCCTGAATCCACTGAATGAGGCCAGGGATTGAAGTGTGTCCTCATGGATACTGGTCAGATTCATTTCTGCTGAACTCCTGGACAGGAATTCCTAGAAATGTTATCTTAATTCATCCAACCATCTGAGCTATTGTATTAGGAAGAGTCAGATTCCAAAGGCAGGAGTCACCGTCCTATGTCCCTTGGTGACCACAATTTTCAGGTTTCACTGGTTACTGCTGAGATCTATCTGGAGTGGCCCCAGTATTCTCTTCCTACCCTGAAGGCATCCAATAAGGATTTAGCAGTATAGCTCCCCATAATTTTGCCTGCCCCTCGGATTAAGAATGATGTAATAGAATTCATCGTTGAGGGTGCAGAAAATCAGTGACCTGCAAAAGCCTCTACCACCTCCTTCAACTGCCTTTCTGATGAAAGTGGCCCCCAGAATAACTTGAGAGTTGTAACAGAGTAGTCAAACTGCAGAGTTCCCACTGAGGCTCCGTGGGTTAAGGACCCAGTGTTGTTCAGTCCCTGGCCTCGCTTAGTGGGTTAAGGATCTGGTGTTGCTGTGAGCTGGGGCATAGGCCGCAGATGCAGCTCAGATTTGGTGTTGCTGTGGCTATGGCGCAGGCCTCAGCTGCAGCTCTGATTTGACCTCTGGCCTGGGAACTTCCATATGCTGCAAGTGAGGCTGTAAAAAGAAAAAAAAAAAAAGAATAGTCAAACTGTGAAGTGAAGGCAGTCTCAGAACAAAGGTGGATTAGGTAAACTGTAAAGGAAGTCCAGGGGCCCAGAATGGTGTCAGGTGGCAGTGGACGTCCTAGCATCATCTGGGTGTGAGAGAGCTGATGGTGCAGCAGGGAGAGCCCCAGGCCCTCAGAGGGAATCACTTGTGGCATGTTGAGGGCTGGCTGGAAGCAGCTACAGCCCATCAGTGTGTCTGCTGTCTTCCATCCTGGTCTCTACACACTCGTGTTGGCAACTGGAGTCACTGCCTGGCCCTTTGGCACATGAGCCTCTACTCTCATTGTCATTGCAGTCTCTCTGTTTTGGTACGATTTCTCCCCTATCCCACCCTTCCACTGCTGTCTGGTGGAATGAGGGTCACCCACATCCATCAGATGCCCTGTTGGTGTCAGAGGACAGAGCAGTGGAGGTCACTGCAGACCTCCTGACTCTTTGGGATCTATTCTCTCTTAACAAGGGACACCTGCCACCTTCTGATTTAGTCCCTCCCTGGCTTAGAGCAGCACACTTGCCATCTCTGCTGGACTCATGGAGGCCCACATCCCGAAGCACAGCATTTTGAAAAGTCAAGCAAAGACTACATAGTACCAAGTTCTTGGGAGCCCTATAAGAAATACCCCAATTCTGGAGTTCCCGTCATGGCTCAGTGGTTAATGAATCCAACAAGGAACCATGAGGTTGCGGGTTCGATCCCTGGCATCGCTCAGTGGGTTAAGGATCCAGCATTGCCGTGAGCTGTCGTGTAGGTTGCAGATGCAGCTTGGATCCCGCGTTGCTGTTGTTATGGCTGTGGCGTCGGCCAGCGGCTACAGCTCCGATTAGACCCCTGGCCTGGGAACCTCCATATGCTGAGGGCGGCCCTATAAATGACAAAAAAAAAAAAAAAAAAAAAAAAAAAAAAAAAAAAAAAAAAAAAAAAAAAAAAAAAAAAAAGGCAATGCAATGCAATATGCTTGCATTTCTGAACACTTGAGGGTAATTACATAGAGCTCAGGTAAAACAAGCAGTTTACACAAGTAGCACTGGCACTTACTTGAAAAAGACAGAACAAACATTTATGAATTTCCAGAAAATTCCAGGCAGTGTGCTAGACACACTGATTAGAGTTTATCATTCAATTCTTATAAGGACCCTATGACTAGACAATGCCTTTCCTGCTGACAGATGAGGGAACTGAAGTTCAGAGAAATTAATTTGTACCACCAGCTCACAAAGAAGGAAAGTAGCCAGGATTCAAACCAGGTTTGGCCTAACTTAAAAGCCTCTGTCCATTCTACGATTCTCTCTATTCTGTGATAAATAGGTATCAGTTCCAGGTTGATGCTATGCTAGTGACACCCACCCATGTTTGCCTGTCTGCCTGCCTGTCTGGAGCTTAGACTATAAGCTACTGGGAAGGAGAGGTCTGTCTCATTTGCCTCTAGGCAGTCTACATCTAGGATGCAGGTTAGTGTCTGGCACCAGTGGAGCTCAGTAAATATTGACTGATGCTTGATTAACCACTGGAGACCATACCTCTATCCAGGTGATGATACATCTTGTCCCTACTCTCAAGGAACCCTTAATCAGATCAAGAGCAGGTCCATAAGAAACTTAACAATTGCAATTTATCCCAAGAATCTGCAAAAGCCACTGAAGAACACATGTTTGGAAAGAGTTGATTCTTTTTGTGCAAACAGCTTGTTCTTGAAAGACAATGATTCTTGCATGTTGATGGTGGTTACCAAAACACTTCTTTCCCTTTTGCTAAATTTGTGAAAGATAAACATCTGACTAAACTTCCAATGCTGCTCTTCTGATTTTCCAGATTAACAGTTAGCATTTAAGAAGTATCTGTTTGCCTTAAGCACAGGAATAGATATTTGGAATTGTCTCAATTTTCAAAGGAGAACCATTCTTATATCCTACTCTAAAGTGAGATGAAGCTTTCATCTAGGCTTTCTGAACAATGACTCGTCTTTTCTATAATAATGTCACCCTCTGCTGAAAGTTTAAGATGTCGCTGCTCCTGTTTCTTAAAGGCAACAACAATTAGTAGTATTCATGCCCAGGAACAAATCTTCTCCACATAATGTCTTTCCACTGGACTTAAGGATAGGGCTGTGTTATGTGTTTTATAAATGTACTTAGCTAAATAATTCAGGAATTTCTGTGTCCTCAAAAAAAAAAAAAAAAAATACAGCCTGGCCTGAAAATATGTAAATCATAGCCTTTGAGCTCTGTGCAGAGCCAGACCTACTGTCCTACACATAGAATTCAGAAGAATAGGAGCAAATCCAGTTTTTCTTTCACTCTCTATGTCCAGTGCCTAGAACAGCACCTGGCCTACAGGAGCTTGAATGTTTTTAAAATGGATTCATAAGTGAATGAGAAGTCAGGTCTACAAATAGAGAAGATTTTTTTCCAAAATGAAATTATTTCCATCTATATTAGCTCAGAGTGCCATAAAAAAATACCATAGCATGGGTGGCTTAAATACTAGAATTATTTTCTGGAAGTCTGAGATCAAGGTGCCAGTATTGTCAGATTCTGGTGAGAACCTTCTTCCTGGCTCACAGATGGCTAGTTCCTCATTGTGCCAACATGACCTTTCCTCAGCCTCTACCTCCTCAAATAAAGCCAACAATCCTATCAGAGCAGGACTCCACCCTTATAAGGGCAAGTAACCTTAATTATCTCCTAAAAGCCCTATCTCTAAATACAGTCATTTTATGTGAACCAGAGTGGAAGGGGTCATAATTTAATCCATAGCTACATCTCTTCTGTTTTCATTCTAAGACATGGGTCAGCAAACAATGTTCTGAGAGCCAAATCTGGCTTGCCACCTGTTTTTGTATGGCCTGCAAGCTAAGGATAGATTTGTATTTTTAAATGTTTGCCAAAAATTCTAAATTAGAATATTTCACAACATGTGAAAAATCACATGCTATTCATGTTTCAGTGCCATGCTCATTCATTTAAATATTGTCTGTAGCTGCTTCTGCAGTAGCATAGCAGATGGAGTAGTCAGGACAAACCCTATAACCCCTAAAATATTTACTGTCTGTCCCTTTACATAAAAATGTATGGACCTCAGTTCGAGACTAATGTTCTCTAGGGAATTTGTTAGAAATTTAAATGATCTGGTCTCATCAAACTATGGATGTAGAGTTTAGCAACTTGAGTTTTAATAGCCTTCCAGGTGATGCTGATGGGCACTGGAGTTTGAGGACCACCGGTCTAAAACTAATGAACTGCATTCTGAGATAAAGGCAGAAATTGGTCTCTATTAAATACCTACTAAGTGCCTGGTCTCAGGCTCACAGGCGGGATTTGGTTCAACTAGCAAGAGACCAAAGAAAGACAACGCGTGGGAAATCCCTCCGGAGTAGCTGTTGTTTCCATTGCAAAGTAGCCGCCTGCCTGTCATAACAGAAGCAGCATAAAGCGATCCCCAGCTCGATAGACAAGCATCCCAGGGGGGGTTTCAGGCAAAATGAGTTCTTAAATATTTGATTTTCTCTCCAGTCACGGGCTGCCTTTCTATTTGGTTTGGGGCTGGAATAAGACAGCTTGTAAGTAACTGGAGAGGGTGTTTACCCAGTGAATTAGTTCGGCTTTTATTGTGCAAGGGATTAGCGGGAAGCAGTGGATGAGGCTCCGTTTCAGGTTAGAGGGGCTCGCCATTCGCTAGCTCCGGGCTAGGACTAATTATCATAGGACTGAGGCCATTAAAGGGCTTAACTACCAGTACCCCCCTTCCAGGACTGGATTAGCGGTTCGCCTGCAGCTCTTGGCCGATAACCATTCCCAGTTCTGTCTGCTCTCTGCTGGGATGTGAGCCGGAAAATACGGTGGGCTCACAGCTCCGAACCGCCAGGCACGTGGGTGCCCCGCTGCCTGTAAGGCTCTGAGGCTTTAAGGGACCAAGAAGACACTCACCTTGGGGAAGGGCTGGACACCGCCTGAGGTCTCTCTCAAATCGGGGTGTTTCTGCGAAGATGGACAGGAGGGCCTGGGAGAAAGAGGACTGGGAATGAGGTCCTGTCCTGCTCCAGGAAAGCCCAGGCGCTGTCCAGGGTTTTTGTGAGTCCCGTGGGGCTGAGCGAGCCCCGCGAGCAGAGTGTAGGGCTGACCCTGCGACCGCCAAGTCTAGGGACGCAGGACAAAATGAACTGGGCGTTCGTGGGCGCTACCCCGACGCCACTCTTCCGGCGCAGTTTTTCTTTCAGAGTCTGAGGGGGAATCTGCATGGTTGTGGGAGGAGAGGAATGGGGCAAGTAAGCCGCCTCATCTCCCTAAATCTCGGTTCCCCATTCATATAATCAAAAGAAAGTAGTGCCTAGTCAAAGGGCTGTTTGTGGATAAGTGTAAGGAGCAGTGGTTCCTTTCTCGCTATATGTGAGAGTTCTTAGGCTGATGGGCAAAGCGCAAGAAAGAAAACCCCCTCTCTCCTAAACCTGCAGGGAGGAAGGACCTTTAAAGATTTTCTAGTTTTCTACTTCCTAAATTTTCTAATATGAAGATCATAAGATCATTTTTAATGCTAATAACACTGGTAACATACTTTGAAAGAACAAATAAAAATATATATGGATCTCACAAAAAAATAAAAATTCGAAAGTATGTGATGTGATAGATGTGTTAATGAACTAGATGGAAGGAATCTTTTCAAAACGTACCTGTATATCAGACCCATCGCGGTATACACTGTAAATATCTCACCATTTTATATTTATCAATTTTACCTCAATAAAGCTGAAAGAAATAGTCTGTGAAAGGGGACACCATCCTTCTGAAAGTAGTAACAAATGGAAAAAAGTAGTAGTAAATGGAAAAATATATATATAATATATATATTTGGATATGGATATCCTATATATATATATATATATATATATATGTATATATATAGCCTACATATATATGGCTATGAAGACCACTCACCACCGTTGCCTGGGCCCACAAGGATTCAAAGTCCATAGATTTAGAAGGATTCGAATGTCTAGCCCCCCACCTTGACAGAGAGGTCACCTGCTGTTTGCATACCTCCAAAGGTGCAATACACTAACTTCCCACACAGCTCAGTCCATTTCAGTGTTGTTCTGATGAAAGAAAATCCTTTTTAAAAAGTAGTAGCTTTATGATTGTCACCAAAATAACGGTAATTATTTCTGGTTGGTAGGATTATGAGTGACTTTTTTTTTTTTCATATTTTCTATACATCTACAAAAAGCCCTACATGTACTATTGGAAAAAAGTCTATGAAAATAATTAAATTTTTGTAATTACATCATTTGTAATAATTAAATATCTTATAAAGTATTTTAAACTAAAACTGTGTCTCTATAACTTTTACCGTTTTAGCCTTTGGTCTATGCAGACAAGTCTGATATTGCCTAGGACAACTCTTCAAGTGAAGTCAGCATCAGCAGCCAGGTAGGAGGTTTCCAGAGAATGTGTAAGTGAGAAAAAATTGAATCTGAAATGACTTCATTCTTCAGGTATGCACTGTTGCTTACCTTTCTGGCTGGAGGCATCTAGGCTGCTTCAGGAACACATTAAAAAGTCAAAGCCAGATCTTTTCAAGACACTGGTCGTAATACTTCCCAAATATATCAGTTGAGGTTTTTAAAAAATCACTTTCAGTAATTTTTTGGAAAACAAGTACCAAGAATCTTTTCAGTTGCCTAATTATTATTTTTTTAGTTTTCAAACTTTTGAATGCCATTTGGATGTAGAAGGAATTTCACAATATGTGGAAATTACGGATTTAAGTTTAGCAGAACAGAACCAAGGCAGTATGTTTAATTTGTAGTTTTAAAGACTTCTCATACTCTACATTTGGAGTGGAGTTTGTCACATATTAGGAACCCTCTCTGATTATTTGCTGTGTGATTAATCCTTTATCATTGGGCTTTCTAATACACTCATTTGAATGCTGGCAAATGAGGCCAGGAACTAAGAATAATTCAACTTCATTCATTAAGTGTTAATTGAGTGTCTACTATGTGGCACACTGTGCCAAGAGCTGATAAGAATAGAAATCACAGTGAATAAGATAAAGCTTACCGTGGGAAATGTGGAACATTTATGTCAATAATCATGACTTCACTGAACTACTCACCATTGGGCTGTGTGGAGTGTTGTTGGTTGTGTTCAATGCAGTTAAAAAGGGCAAAGCAGCTATGGTGTATTTGGAAAGATACCAAGCTCTGATATTTGTTTTAAATGTGAGTGTTTTTTTTAAAAAGAAAAAAAAAGGAAGAAGGAAACTGAAAGAATGGAATCTTCTCAAAAAGCAAACTGTAATAATCAGGTTGAGATTAAAGAAATCAAAATTGGAATAAGAGTGTTCAGTATTGAACAGAAACATATTTGGATCACTTCAACAACTATGTGGTTTGGTGAGCAAAATCCGTATACAAAGAATAGTACTGGGTGCCACGAGGGACCCAAAGAAGAGTAAGAGGGGGGTCCCTACACATAAGAAACTCAAAGTTTTGGTGGGAAGGGGTACAGGGGAAATAAGGGAATCTTAGCCTTCTTGGAGATGGAATGATTTGAATTGTCTTGAAGATTTATCCCTGCAACCTTATAAACCTAAGCTAATATATTTTTCTGTAGCACGGTCATGTGTAACCCAGCTCTCCCTTTTCTGCAGGTACATACAGAGTAAGATGAATAACATTAGAATTTCTCACTAATCACCTGGCATAAAATGTTATTTAACTCAAAAATTGGCAAGGGATAATTTCTGAAGTTCCATTAAAGACAGATTCAAAATATGTTTCACTTTATTAAGAGCTAATTCAATTACAGGTTGGATTACAGTAGGCAGACTGACTCAGAGGTTTAAGAAGCGGGGTAGAAATTCCACCAAACAATTTGAATATCTGAGTGGTACAAGAACACTCTAGCGATGACTCAGCAAGAGCATCCTTATTTGTCCCGAGAACGTTTTCAGAAATGCCTGAGAACTAAGACTCAATGATTAAGAGTCTAACCTGGAAAATGAAGGAGCTCCAGATCACCTGAAATGCACCTTCAGCATAGGGCATCTCTCATAACTGTAGAGCCCTCTGGAGGCTACTAGGAGATTATAGTTAAGTATTCTTCCTTGCGATCCAAATATAGTTCTTTCGGTTACTGATAGTGTGAACTTGGCCATGTTAGTGAGCCTCTTTGAGGCCCAATTTCCTGTTTATTTTAAAATGTTTACTTTATAAGCTGTTTGTTAGGAGGATTAAAGATAAAGATATTTATATATCTAGGCATCTAGCACAGTGTCTTGTGTGTGCTACACATTTAACATTTTATAGCTACTTAGAGTATTTTGTCTTGCCAACATTCATTCAACCACTGATATTTACTGAGCCCCTCCGAGGTGCAAGACCCTTCCCTAAGTAAAAGGCTAAGATAACGGTAACTTGCAAGTTGAGTCTGTCTCCATTCTCTGAATTAAGAACCCTGCAGGAAAAGTCATAAAGTTAGTTAAAAAGAGATGGATGCTACATTTTCATTACACTTGCAAGTGGTAGTGGGTTCAATTTTCGATTGTGTGAGGGTTAAATGAGGATTTCAATTCTGTGTTAAGTAGAATTGGGTAAGAATTGAGTAAGCTAATATATCTAAAATGTTATGCGTGGTGCCTGGCAAGGGTAAGCACCAAACAAATGTCAGCTCTTATTATCATAGGTATACAATTTCGCATTTGTTGTTTGTGGACATATACACATGTTGCTTAAGCAGCCCTTATTTGGGCTTATTCTGGTTTTATTAAAAAATGGTACTGATTTCTCCTTGAAGCAAAAATACATATTAGCACATTTCATTGATTCCGAGAGGCATATTTTTCACATTTTCACATTGGTGTCCAGGAGTTCCTATCGTGGCTCAGCAGAAACGAATCTGACTAGTATCCATAAGGACGCAGGTTCGATCCCTGGCCTCACTTAGTGGATTAAGGATCTGCTGTTGCTGTGAGCTGTGGTGTAGGTCGTGGACCTGGCTTGGATTTGGCGTTGCTGTGGCTGTGGTGTGTACAGCCCTAAAACGACAAAAAAAAAAAAAATAGCCCCAAAAATTGATGTCTGAGAATGATGGTGTTCTTATTGCTTGCACATGTACAAAACTGGCGGATATTCCTTGTGATAGGATCAGGTAACTACAGCCCCTTAATTTTAATCAGCGAACTGTTTAGGGACCATCTGAGGAAGGAAAATGAGTCCCTGTTGTCATCTGCAAAGCTTCCTTTAACACACTATGGTAAGATCAAGAAACATCAGTATCAAATTTGCACAGTGGACAGCAGCAACTTGGAATAAAGTTCTAAGGTGCATCATCTTGGAACTGTTGCATCATCAGCTATCTTAATAAAAGAAAAAAATGACATCAGGAAAAACACAGGTATCAAAATTCCAAGTCAAAAGGTGTTTAGAAACACCTTCTGAGAATAAAACAGCTTTAAGACTACCTTGACTAATTTTTTTTTACTTATTTTCCTTTTTATGTATGCACATGAGTGATAGCTGATAAAATTCCATATCTAAATAAATCTAAATATAAGTCTAAGCCATAAGGTAACTTTGTGTTATAGTTTAATTATCAGTTTTATTATCATCCCATCCCCATGGTGGTACAAAAAACAATAGTGTAGCTTATAACCAATAGTAATTTAAATTCAGTGAAAACTTTCTCATGACAAACATCAAGAAATGGTAGATAAAATAGTCACTTCATTGTGTAGATGACTTTGCAATAAAGAAAGAGAAATTTCTAAATGCAAGAAACCAAGGAGAAACCTGAAATCAGAGGGATTAGCAGGTGAATTTATGTTGGGTTTGCTTTATGTTGAGGGCAGGAAGTGTTGATCTTATGAACCTTGAAACTTGTTTGACCCAATAAGGGAACATGCAATGAGACTCAGCTTCTGTGTCGGGTAGAGAGTTGGACCTAAAAATCCCTCATAAATTCAGGATCCGTGTAAGTCTGTATTCTAAAGAAATCAGGAAAACAGTCCTCTCACTGGCACAGGAAGATGATAAAGATTTTTTTTTCCTCTCTGCATTCAGGGAGTCAGGAACATGAAAATTCCAAAGCATGGGCTTAACCTTACGTGGCTGTGGGATTTGAATTTATACTGTCAACATTTTCTAGGAGCTGAGCCTAGAAATTGACATAGAAATTGCTCATTTGGGAATCTTGAAAAAAAGGAAATGTAAAATTACTCTGAAAGAAGTTTCCCACAATGCAGGCCACGCAGATTATCTCACAGAAAAAAAAAAAGGGAAGGTACAATGTTATAGATTGCATTATTGTTTTCAGTTCTTTATTCTTCCGTATAACTACCCCTTTACATTGTGACTTTTCAGTTCTTTCCATTAGAAGTGGAATATATTTCTCCACCTCTGTGTTGTTGGGCTTGGTCATGTGGCTTGCTTTGACCAATGAATTACTGATAGATGTGAATCAAGCAAAGACTTGAAATGTACTTGACCAGCTGGCTTTGCCCTGTGGCACTTCTGCCATCACCATGAGGAAACCATCTCTTGGGAGCTGATGCCATTTCAGCTTGGGCTTCAGAATAAACAGATATGGAACAGACATGAGCCTAAACTATAGCTAGAACCTGAAGCACATCTGACTGAGCCTGCAGCTTACAGCCAAGCCAACAAGAGCTCAGCCCAGATCAGCCAAATTCCAGATTGACCCACAGACTGTGAACAAAATTAAATATTTAGCAATAACTATTATTAAGTCTACTATAGACTGAGTTCTCAAATGGTTTATTATGGAGGATCACTGTGATATAGTTAACTGGTTATAACCCAATAATAAATAAGCTTACAATTTAAAACAATTAAGAACATGAGGAGGCAATGTACTGTGAGTAAGAATAGCAGAAACAATACCTAATATAATCAGACCACCAAGAATCTGAAATAATAGAACAATCCAAAAAATAATGTAAAATATGTACATTTTAAGTGATTAAAGATATGAAATAATGACTTTTTCTTAAAAAAAGCAACTTTCTATGAAAAAAGACAAATTTGAAAGAGGACCACACATAACTTTTAGAAACTTCTAGGATGTTGAACATAAATTAGACATAGCTAAAAAAAAAATTAGAATAGAAGGCAGATCTGAGGAATGATCCAAAATTCGGTAGTAAGAGACAAAAAGAGATGGGGAAAAAATGAAAGAGGTTAAGTATTTGCAGGATATGAGAAATAGATTCATCACTGTCTAAGAACAATATTACAGTCAGTATAGGAAGAGGCGTTTTGTTTTGTTTGCTTTTTAGGGCCGTAACCATGACATATGGAAGTTCTGGGGTGGGGGGTGGGTATTGAACTGGCATCCTCATGGATACTAGTTGGGTTTGTTACTGCTGAGCCAAAACAGGAACTCCTAGAAGAGGCAATATTTTAACATAATCAAAGATGAAATTTTATCTAGAATTTATGAAGGACATATATCCTCTCATTGAAAAAAATATTGTGATTCTGAATCAGGATAAACACAAAGAAATCTCTGCTTAGGTGCATGGTAGTGAAATTACAGATCACTGTACATGCAGAGAAAACTATAAGAGCAACCAAAGGGAAGAGACAAAAGTACCTAAGGAGATATAACCATCAGGCTGTCATGAACATTTTGTAGTAATGAGAGCTTGAAGAGAGGAAAATAATAATTTAAAGCAATAATATTATACCAAGGTAAATTATTATTCAATCATGAGGGTAAAATGAAGAAATATTGTAGAAAAACAAAGATGGAGCACATTGATCTCTCCCAGTCTCCCTCCAACAGAATGAGTAAAGATATATTTCAGTAAGGAGGAGCTTAGACACAGAATGTGTGATGCAAGAAGCAATGGAATTTGAAAGAAAGGGTAAATTAGGGGACAAATTTAAATAGAGTTGACTAAATAAAACAATAATAATCACACAGACTAATTTGAGAGTTTTATAAAAAGATGGAAGTAAAATACTAAGCTAATAATAAAGTGAAGAAATTTGAAATTAGTGCATTTTTAGCAGATTTGTTTTGCTTAGAGAGAGCTGGAGGTATTACCTAGGTTTTGTCTTTGTTAATTCATGGATACAGTGAAAGAACAGGGATAGAAGGCAAAACTTTTAAAACAGTAGAAGGAAAATGGGACTTAAGGAGCTCAACATAGGAAAGAAGAAAGAGAAAAAGGAAATTAAGTAAATATAAAGGACAAAATAAAGTTGTAAAAATTCAAGTATTTCAAGTAATAGCAATACATTTTTACAAATTAGATACACCAGTGAAAGGCGAGAGTTTCAGATGGGATAATTTTCAAGGCCACATATGCCATTTCAAAAGAACACCTTGAAACATAGTGACTGAAATATTGACAATATTAGGATGGACATAGACTTTCCAAGGCAAATGCTGGACAAATGAAAGCTGACATAGGCATATTAATGTCAGCAAAATAGACTTTTAGGCAGAGAGAGATAGAGTAGGTGAGACAAAGGGTGAACAGGAAGTGATATAAGGAACAATTCACTATGAAGATAAAACAATCCTGAACCTTCATTAAGCTAATATATATGTTAAATGTAATATAAATATATAAAGGAAATTAACAGAAGTAAAAAGATAGATTTAAAATCCCCACTATTATAACTCTTAGTAATTAACAGATCAACTGCACAAAAAGATATTGAAGATTTAATAATTCAAATAAATCCTCATTTAATTGAAATAGAGAGTTTTATATCCAAACATAGAAATATGGGGAGTTTGTCTTTCTCTTTCTGACTTGCTTCACTTAGTATGAGAGTCTCTAGTTCCATCCATGTTGATGCAAATGGCATTATTCTATTCCTTTTTATGGTTGAGTAGTATTCCATCATGTGTATATACCACATCTTCTTATTCCATTCATCTGTCATTGGACATTTAGGTTTTTCCATGTCTTGGCTATTGTGAATATCACTTATATCTGGAATTTAATATATGGCACAAATGAACCTTTCCACGGAAAAGAAACTCATGGGCTTGGAGAACAGACCTGTAGTTGCCAAGGTGGGGGAGGAGGGAGTGGGATGAACTGGGAATCTGGGGTTAATAGATGCAAACTGTTGCCTTTGGAATGGATAAGCAATGAGATCCTGCTGTATAGCACAGAGAGCTATATCTAGTCACTTGTGATGGAACATGGTAGAGGATAATGTAAGAAAAAAAAATATATGTATGACAGGGTCCCTTTGTGGTACAGTAGAAATTGACATAACACTGTAAATCAGCTATAATGGAAAAAAATCATTAAAAAAAAAAGATGCAGACCTTAGATTCAGACCACCTAGGTTGTCATCTTCACTGTGTCATTTTTTTTAGTTGCTTGAGTTTGGCTATACTACTTAACCTCTCCAAACCTCAGTTTCTATATCTATAAAATAGGCATAAAATTAGAACTTAACATAGGTTTGTTGTAAAAATTATTTGAGCTGTTTATATGTAATACCTGTAGAACAATGACTGGTAATTAGTAAGAAAAACAGTATATCAGTGTTTGCTATTGTTATGAAAATAAGCATCAATAAAGCTTGAATGACCTCAAGAAAAAAAAGAAAGAAAGAAAGAAATATAGGGAGTTCCCACTGTAGCTCAGCAGTAATGAACCCAACTAGTAGCCATTAGGATATAGGTTCAATCCCTGGTCTCTCTCAGTGGGTTAAGGATCCAGTGCTGTGAGCTGTAGCGTAGGTCGCAGACTCAGTTTGGATCCTGTGTTGCTGTGGCTGTGTTGCAAGTTGACAGCAGCAGCTCTGATTGGACCCCTAACCTGGGAACCTCCATATGCTGTGGATGTGGCCCTAAAAAAAAAAAAATAGAAATATTTTATCTTTTAATGTACATGTGGAACACATAAAAAAAAACTGACTATAATGGGTAATAAAGTATATCTCCGTACACTTCAAATAATCAATATGGTATAGAAAATATGCTCTAAAATTAATAAAAATGAGAAATTAATAAGCAAGGTATAATAAACCTCAGCTACTTTGAAATTTCTCTAAGGAGCTTAAAAATAATGGACAAATATCTAAGTTATAATGAACTTTTAAAATGTTTAGAACTAATAATAAAAATTACATCTTAAACTGGCAGGATATAGCTAAAGTAATATTTAGAGATTTTTAAGGCTTAAATGCATGTATATTTTTATATGAAGTAGTTAAAATTAGGAATCTTGGGCAGTGATGTAGATTATACTCCTAAACCTCACTAAATCTAACCCAGACGATTAAAGAGAAAACAGGAAGCAGCAATACAAGCGACTCACTAGAAAGTAGATGTACAAGTAGTAATAATTTAGTAAAGTCAAGAAATCTGAATTATAAGCTGTCAGTTAAGAAAGCAGAGAAGAGGAGTTCCCCTCACGGCGCAGTGGTTAACGAATCCAACTAGGAACTATGAGGTTGCGGGTTTGATCCCTGGCCTTGCTCAGTGGGTTAAGGATCCGGCGTTGCCGTGACTTGTGGTGAAGGTTGCAGACGTGGCTCGGATCCCGCGTTGCTGTGGCTGTGGCGTCGGCCGGTGGCTACAGCTCCTGTTAGACCCCTAGCCTGGGAACCTCCATATGCCACGGGTACAGCCCTAGAAAAGGCAAAAAGACAAAAAAAAAAGGGGGGGGGGACACAGAGAAGAAATTCATTTAAACCACAGATGTGCAGAAAGCAGGAATGGGAAGAACAAGTACCTCTAGAAATGGGGCTGAAGGTGAAGTTAGAAAAGAATTGCTTATAAATGTGTTTAAGGTGTGGTTTGATATTGAGAGAGGTTTTTACTATTGGAAAGATGGATTAAAATGGACTAGTTTTGGACCATCACTGTCACTGAGAAAAACTGGAAATGCTAGAGTATCCACTATCCATCCATCCATCCATCATCTAAGGTATAATGTCATCATAAAGCTACAAAGGCAGTGAAGCCTGAAGATTTATGAAGCCAATATCTTAAATTGAAGGAAAGTCCAGGGAGGTAAGCCTTATTTTGGGCACCTTTTTTTCCCCTTATGACATTTGCTAATTGGAAATAGTAGCTGAAAGATTGAAAAGGTAAACACATAAGTAGGGAGAAGTTGAGCAGAGCTTTTTGCATTTTCATGGGGTCACAGGAGACAAACATTGTAGCTCACCCGAGGTGAGGGACCTTGGTAAACACTTGAGATTTTCTGTTGGAACCTTAAGGGTTACTTCTTAGGAGTAAGGCTGAATCTGAAATCTGTGAGCCTTTGGAGGAATTGAACAGGAGGGGAAAATGCTACAGACTTCTGAAGGAAAATTATTTATAACCTATAACTTATTTACCCTTTCAAGCTATAAATTAAATAGGTTAGGCCAAGAATATTTTTAGGAATTCAAGGTCTCAAAATATTTACTTAACCTGCGCTTTTTCTCAGAAAGTTAATGGAAGATGTGCTCCACCCAAATAAGGGGCATGAAATTAGGAAACAGAAGATTCATATAGGATTGAGGCCAAAGAGGGCCCTCTGGGTGATGGTAGAGTTCCTAGGGGGACAACATGGCAGCCACAACAGCCTGTTCCGATGGGAAGGGGTTGGAAATGTCTAGGAAATATTACTCAAGAAGGTGAAATTAGTATCTGATGTATCTAAGTGTATTGACAGTAGATTTCAACAATTGGTGAGGGGTATGAATTAGTGTTAAGCATATAGAGAGTCAAGCAAATGAAAAAATAAAGACAATCAAAATCTAGATAAAAATGTTTTGCAAGAAAAATGTATCTGGCATACTACAAAATAAATACTTGGTTCATTTATTAAGAAAATGTATCCAATCATAGTAATGCAAACAGTGAATAATGATTTAACCAAGTTAAAATAGAACTAGAGGATTAGGTGTGGAGAACAGGAAAGGGTATGTATTAAAAAGCAATAAAACTGTAAAACTTTCAGGAGAAAGATGCGAGAATATATTCATGGCACTGGAGGAAAAGAGATATTTTAAAGAGTACAACAAAGTATGAACCATAAAGAAAAAGACTGAATACTTAAACATGTTAAAAAACTTCTGTGTAGTTAAAGAAACCATAAAAATTTTACAAAATAAGTCATCAGCTGGGAAAAGATATCTACCACTGACATAAAAATAAGTAGTTAGTTCCCAGAGTCTGAAAAGATCTCTGACAAGTCAGTATGGAGAAGAAAAACGATCCAATAGAAAAAGTGAGCAAGTGCTATAAACAGTTAATTGAGAAGGGGAGAAACTCAAATAGCTATGAAATATGCTTAACTTCACTAGTGATCAGGTAAGTGCTAATTAAAACAGAATGTTTTACCCACAATGGAATGTGAAAAATCGGCACGTATAAAAATCAAGTAGTGGAGAGAAGTTGGGGAAAATAAAGACAACTGTGGTGTGCTACTGATAGAAACATAAATCATTCATTCATGCACTCACTTATTCAACAACTATTTCAGTGCCTCCCATTTGTCAAGCACTGTTAAGGGCATTGGGGATACATTAAAGTGTCTTGGGGGGTCGCAATTTTAAATGAGTCAGCCTCACAAAGAGGGTGACATTTGAGCAAAGATGTAAGGAGAAGAGGAAGTAAACCATAAAAATGTATAGAAGACCAGGGTTCCCAGGGCAAACGCCTGAGGTGGGAGTGTGCCTACAATTTTGACAACAGCAGGAGTCTAGTGTGGCTGTAACACACACACACACACACACACACACACGCACACGCACACATACACATATGTGTGTGTGTGTGTGTGTGTGTGTGTGTGTGTATATAATTAAATATATATAATGAAACATCCAGGCATACCTAGGAGATGTTGCGAGTTCATTTCCAGACCACTGGAATAAATTGAATATCTCAATAGAGTCACAAGACTTTTTTAGTTTCCCAGTGAATATAAAAGTTATGTTTATTTTGTACTGTAGTCTATTAGGTGTGCCAATAAAATTGTCTAAAAAAAGTCTAGTGTATATACCTTAACTTAAAAATACTTTATAGCTGGAGTTCCCTTCGTGGCTCAGTGGTTAACGAATCCGACTAGGAATGATGAGGTTGCAGGTTCGATCCCTGGCCTTGCTCAGTGGGTTAAGGATCCGGCGTTCCTGTGAGCTGTGGTGTAGGTTGCAGACACGGCTCGGATCCCGCGTTGCTGTGGCTATGGCGAAGGCATGCAGCTACAGCTCGGATTAGACCCCTAGCCTGGCAACCTCCATATGCCGCGGGTGCAGCCCTAGATAAAAGGCAAAAAAGACAAAAAAAAAAAAACTTTATCGCTAAAAAATACCAAGCATCATTTGAGACTTCCTTGAGTTGTAGCATTTTCACAATAGGAACATCAAAAATCACTGATCACAAATCACCACAACAAAGACTATAATAATGAAAAAGTTTGAAATATTGTGAGTTACGAAAATGTGCTACAGAGAGCAGAAGTGAACAAATGATATTGAAAAAAATGGCACTAATAATCTTGCGGGACACAAGCTACCACAAATTTTCAATTTGGGGAAAACAGTATCTGCAAAGCATGGTAAGCATAGTGTAGTAAAACAAGGTATGCTTTCATGTTTAAATTTATATACTTAAATCACACGAATATAGCATACTCTATACTTCTGTATCTTTCATTCTTTCAATAAAACTTAAATATTATTGTATATTAGCATATAAAGATCTATCAATTTTTTTTTTCATGGCAAAAAAGCATACCATTGTAGAGATTTACCATACTTTATTTACCAGCCATGTAGTAATGAGCATTTAATTTGTTTGCTTTTCTGGTTTGGTTGTTTGTTTTTTGCTTTTACTAACAATGCTGAAATAAACATTCTTCTACATATACTATGTACATACACAATGTTTACAAACATGTAAGTACTTCTGAAATTTCAATTCTTAGTCTTGTAATTGCCGAGTTAAAATTGCATTCATTAATTTGCAATCTCACTGATAGATGTGAAAATATCTGCTTTGCAACTCTAGAGTACATTTTTAAATTTTGATCTGACAGGAGTTCCCGTTGTGGCTCAGTGGTGGTTAACGAATCCAACTAGGAACGATGAGGTTGCAGGTTTGATCCCTGGCCTTGCTCAGTGGGTTAAGGATCCGGCGTTGCCGTGAGCTGTGGTGTAGGTTGCAGAGGCGGCTCAGATCCCGCATTGCTGTGGCTGTGGCAAAGGCCGGCAGCTACAGCTCGGATTAGACCCCTAGCCTGCGAACCTCCATATGCTGCGGGAGCGGCCCTAGATAAGGTAAACACACACACACACACACACACAAAAATTTTGATCTGACAGAAAAACATATCTTGGTTTCATTTCAAATGCATATTTTCATAATTATTAGTGAAGTTGCATAAGTATTACAAATAAATTCTTTCCTATTGTTCTTATTTTGACTTCATTTTTTATGTTTAACTATTTGATGCAAGCAATTTGTTTTTGATATAATACATGAGGTAATGATTAAGATTCATTTTATTCCAAATGGCTAGCCCATTGCCACAACATCATTTGCTTACTAATTCATCATTTTCCCACTGAATAGTAATGCCACATTTCCTAAATTAAATGCTCATACGTGCTTGGATCTGTTTCTGAACTCTCTTTTCCAATAATCTGTTCATGTGCCAGTACCAGATTGTTTTCATTACTGTTAGTTTGTTGTATGTTTTACTATTTGGTACACTGCCCCCTCATGATTCTTCTTTTACAGCTTTGTCTGGCTATCCTCAAATATTTATTTTTCACCTGAAAAATCTGGAATATTCTTATCTAAAAGAAAAATCTTTTTGCCTTGTTATTGAAATTATAGATTAACTTGGAGATAATTAACATTTTTATCATATTAAATCCTTCTAAGCAAGAACACAGTTGATTTCTCATCAGGTCAAGTCTTCTTTTGTCTTTCAACAGAACTTGGAACTTTTTCTTCATATAAGGATGACACATTTCTCAAAGTTTTCCAGCAGTAATTCATAATTCTTTTTTAAAATTTAATTTTATGAAGTATAGTTGATTTCCGCTGTACAGCAAAGGGATTCAGCCATATATGTGTGTATGTCCATTCCCATGTAGGTTATCACAGAACACTGAGTAGATTTCACGTGCTATACAGCAGGTCTCTGTTGATCATTTATTTCATGTAATTCATACTTCTTATTGCTATTTTAAGTCACATATTTTCCCATCAGTGTTTAGCACTTACTTGGCCCCTGAAAAGTTACTTTTTTATGCTTAATATTGCAGCTAGGCATGTTATTGAAATTGAAGCTAAATACTTTTCAGCTGATCCTCTTGGATTTTCCAGATTAAAGCTGTATCATATGCTAAAAAAATTTATTTTGGCTTCTTTTTTCTAAATTTTATGCCAGCTTCTTTTTTCTAAATTTTATGAGAGTGAGCCAGACATACTTTTCCTAACAGGAAATGAAGTCCTGAATATCTTGTTTCCAAGGCCTATTTTATTCCAAATATATTTTATGTTTAAATATTTCAGTCATTTGCCTCTCCTAATATATTAGTCAAGGTAAGTTAGGGTGTACACAGTAACAAATATCCCTGAAAATCTCAGTGACTTAAAGCAACAAAGAATTTTTCTCCTTTACTTTACCTGTTCATTGTAGATCAGTAGAGATCAAGCCTTCAGGAGCAGCTGCATCTTAAAATTGCTGTTCACCATGCCAGATGGAAAAGCAGAAGTGCACACCGATTCTTAAAGTTCTTGCTCACCTCTCACTCAGCAGGTATATTGCATGGCCACTAATCAGTTCAGGTAGCTAATTCTATAATATTCCCAAAGGGAACAGCTCTAGTGACATTCACGTGCAGATTTTCCTAAGGTAGATCTTAGGTCCACAGCCTAGGTTTACCTAAGGACCTGGTGGTGTATCTCTTTCCATTCTGGAGTTTCTTTATCCCTTCATTACTTCCTCCCAGGTTCTCAAGAAGCCTCACAAATTTCCACAGTTCTGTTCTATCCCATCTCCCACCCCAACCCACAGTGACAGCACACATAACCACATCTTCAGGTTTTATTCTTTACTCAGACAGAATCCTTCTTTAGAACAGAATCCAAATGATTGTCACATGGTCAGCAAGGATGCTTTTAGAACTTGAAAACAGTTCTTCAGGTCTTCTGAGTTTTGCTGCTCCTTGGGGAACTTTTAAGAGCATGTCCTATGCCGTGGTCCTGTTCTCACTGGGTTAATTCTAGAAAACTTGAATGTACATCAAAGTGAAAAAATACTCTGAATTTGGAATTCTCGAAAATGATTCTATGCATGTGGCAGGGTGGGAGATGTGAGTAGGGTGACAAATTGTGTCAAGTGTGAGATCTTATCTGAAAAGACCATCTAAGGGGCCAGGCTGTCAAATGATTTATCACATCCATGGCTGACTCTGGGGCAGATTTTCCAGTCTAGATCGTAGCTGGGAGATGCTTTAATGAGATAAAGTTAGTCCCAGATTCCTTATCCTCCACTATTCAAAATATATTTCTCCAGGTTTTATTTTTCTTTTCACATTTAACTTTGTTACGTGTAAGCTCTTGTGTTGCAGATACTCAGTAAACTTAAATATGATGCCTGTAAATCCCATTTCATATTCTGCACAAAACCCCTAATTCAAATGCCAGCTTCCTCTTAAAGTCTGGGATAAGTCGACTGTGGAGGTTCTGTGTGCTTGACTTTATAAAGGGATGAAAATCAGGCCAATAAAGCTGTCTACACGTCTCTTAACTTGAGGCCAGTTCGGGAGCATAAATTAATCCTGACCTTGGGTAAAGTAGTATTTCAGCTGAGACTAAAGGAGCTTCTTGTCAATGCATTTATGTAGCTACGCATTCTTGGCTATTAAAAAAAGTCGGTCCTTGGCACTCTTGGAAAAAAAGGCAGCATGCAGATACCAGGAAGCTTACAGGAGAATAGAGATCCTCACAATCCTAGAAATCCTGGTGGCAGCAGTGAAGATGTTGTGTTTTTGATATATTCACCTGGGCTGTGGGGGCTTGTTTGCCGGCAGGAGAATGCCCCTTGCCACCTTAGGGCCTTTACCCGTCATCATGGACAGGAATCAGAGCCATCAACCTGACCTGCACTGCCGTCAGGACAATTATTTGAGTCATACCACCAATGATGCCGAAACCATCTCAAGCTCTGTTATTAATGGGAAGTAAACTCAGAGTTTGTGTAAAAATTCGTCTTTGAGTATATTAGCTATTTTATTTTATTTTATTTTATTTTATTATTTTATTTTGTTTTTAGGGTCACATATGGAAGTTCCCAGGCTAGGGGTTAAATCAGAGCTGCACCCGCTGGTCTGTGCCACAGCCACAGTAACTTGGGATCCAAGCCGCATCTGCAACCTGCACCTCAGCTTATGGCAACACTTGATCCTTAACCCACTGAGCGAATTCAGGGATCCAACCTCTGTCCTCATGGATACTAGTGGGCTTTGTTTCCACTGAGCCACAAGAGGAACTCCCTAGCTGTTTAAATTCCTAATAGAAAAGCCAAAGAAAGCTTTTGCTGGAGGGAAAGCATTCAGTTTTAGAATTTCCAGAGACAGTATTGCAGAGCAGTCATTAAGCACAGGCTCTGGAACCAGATTGCCTGGATTTAAACCCAGACAGACAGAGCTGTGCTCTGTCATCTTGGGAAATGTACTTAACTCTCAGTGCCACAGTTTCCTTATCTGAAGAAGGAATGTCATAATCTTACCTATCATCTCATAAGATGGTTGTGAGAATTAAATGAGTTAATATGCAGAAAATAGTTAAAATAGTGCCTGACAGAGAGTTTTTTTAAAAAATTTTGAAGTATAATTGATTTATAATGTATCAATTTCTGCTTACAGAAAAGTGATTCAGTTATACATAGATATGTATTTCATATCTTTTCCATTATGGTTTATCACAGGATGTTGAATATAGTAGCTCCCTGTGCTGTGTGGTAGGACCTTGCTATTGGTCCATTCTATATACAGTAATTTGCATCTGCTAATCCCAAACTCCCAATCCCTCTATCCCTCACCCCCTCTCCCTCTTGGCAAGTCTCTTCTTTATATCTGTGACTGACACAGTTTTAATACATGTTGGCTATTATTATTATTATTATTATTATTATTATTATTATTCCTCCTACTACTACTATTTCCCACATGTAGGACTAGTAGCAAATTAATGACATGGCTTACAGCTTGCTCTCCTGCTGGGTACTACCTATAGTTTATTTTATTTAATCCTCTCAACAATACCATGACAAAAATATGGTTCATGTTCTCATTTATCCTAGCTTGTTTGTTTCAGTTACTTCTTCAGTACATATTTATTGGGTGCTTATTATATGCCAGGTACTGTTCTCGGTGCTCAGAATAGAGCAAGTAAGGGAAACAGGAAAAAAATAGGATCTGTCTTCAGGGAGCTTACATTCCGGGAGAGGAATACAGAGATGAACAGAAAAGAAAACAGGTATCACTCCGCTTACATGTGGAAACTAAAAGACACAATGAACCTTCTTACAGAACAGACAATGACTCACAGACTTTGGAAAACCTTGGTTTTTCAAATAAGAAAATCTGGGGGGGTGGGGGGATGCACTGGGGGTTTGGGATACAAAATCTGTAAAATTGACTTGTGATGATTTATGCACACCTATAATTGAAATAAAATCCATTAAGAGAAAAAAAAAGTAATGAAAAAAAAAAAAGAAAACACGTATCAGGTCATAATAAATGCTATGAAGAATAATTAAGCAGGGGAGGTGAACTTAAAGAGCCAAGGATGAGGGTGTCCAAGTCGAAGGGCAAATGAGGCCCTCCCTAGAAGGTGAAGTTTGATCAGAGACCTGGAGGATGTAAGGGCATGAGGCAGAGATTGATCCTGCATGGTACTGGTCTCCCTGCCAGACAGGATACAGAAATCCAGAGTGACAGTGGGCTTGGAGTATTTGAGAAAAAACTCCAATGCCAGTGTTGCTTGTGTGAAGTGAATGCAGTAATGTGTCCATGGTGGGGATGCAGGGGGAGAAGCAGATTTTGTATGGCTGTGCAAGACTTTGCAAAGACAGGGTTTTGCTCTGTATGGCTAGAAAACCATTGCCTTTTTTTTTTAAGAGACTAGATTTGTTCTGATAAAAGTTCAAATATGTTGTATGAAATGTTTTGTTTATCAGTTATGAAACTGTCATTTCATACCTTTTATCTGGCCTTGGGTTTTTGCTGTTTTAGGCAGGAGGGCAAATCTGGAATGTAGTGCCCGCTCTTGATTGTAAGCAGATGTTTGCCATTATGCTCTTGCCTTCTCTAATATGTCATTAAATAAGTCATACCTTTGATGGTCTTTTGTGTTCTTCATCTTTCACTCAGCGTAATGCTTTAGAGATTCAGGGAGTTACCGTTGTGGTACAGCAAAAACAAATCTGACTAGTATTCATGAGGATGTGGGTTCAATCCCTGGCCTCTCTCAGTGGGTCAGGGATCTGGCATTACCATGAGCTGTAGGGCACAGACGCTGCTCTGATCCCATGTTGCTGTGGCTGTGGCGTGGGCTGGCAGCTGTATCTCCCATTTGACCCGTAGCCTGGGAACTTCCATATGCCATGGGTATGGCCCTAAAATGCAAAAAAAAAAAAAAAAACTTTGGAGATTCATCCACCCATATTGTTCTGCATCTCAGTAGTTTGTTCCTTGTGAATGCTGAGTAGAATTCCATTGTATAGATGCTCCACAGTGTTTTTTAATTATTAATTCTGAGTGACCAATGTTTTAAAAGCTCCACTAAGGTATAATTGATATTCAGTGAATAATCACTCAGTGCACATGATTAAAGTTAACATTGAGTACATTTTGACATGTGTATATACCTATGAAATCATCCCCACAGCAATATAATAAACATATCCATCACCCCTAAAACTTTCTTCATACGTCTTTCTCTGTCTCTCTCTCTTTTTTTTTTGTAATTTTTTTTAGGGCCGCATCTGCGTCATATGAATTTTCACAGGCCAGGGGTCGAATCAGAGCTGCATCTGCTGGCCTACACCACAGCCACAGAAACACGGTATTAGAACCACATCTGTGACCTACACCACAGCTCACGGCAACACCGGGCCTTTAACACACTGAGTGAGGCCAGGGATCAAACCTGCATCCTCATGGACCTCCCTTCATACTCTTTTTCTACTCTCTTCCTCCCACCCCTCTCCATTCTCAGGCAACCATGGATTAGCTTTCTGTATTTTCTAAAGTTTTATAGAATTCAGTCATGCAGTATGATTGTCTTTTTCGTCTGGCTTCTTTTATTCAGCCTGAAAACATATGTCACGCCAAGCTCATACGTGAATTTTTGCATCTGCTGTATCTGCAATAGCCAAAAAATGGGGAAATAACTCAGATGTCTGTGACAAAGTTAAAAGAAAAACAGCCAGTTGTTATATGTCCATGTAACAGAATATTACTCAACAATTAAAAGGAATGAACTCTTAAAACACCTAAAAGATAAATGAATCTCAAAATAATTATGCTGAGTGAAAGAAACAAAGCCAAAATCAGCATATATTTAATGATTACATTTATATACAATTGCAAACTATAGAAAATGTGAACTGTATTATAGAAAGCAATGCAATAATTGCCTGAGGATAGGGAATGGTGAGGCGGGTGGGGGGTAGTGATTACAAAAGAATGTGAGGAGTCTTTCAGAAGTGATGGATATGCTATCTTGTGTAGTAATTGTTCCATGGTGTATACATATGTCAAAGCTTAATAAATTATACATTTTAAATATAGATGTTTTATTGTATATGAATTATATCTTAATATATCCATTAAAACAAATCAAAACTCTAACTAGGGAGCATGTATTCAATAAAACTGATTGAACGAAGAAAGCTACTAAAATATTTCAAAATCATATTCAGAAATTTTATGCACACACACGGGTATATGAGCCATAATTGTCAGGGGTCAGGAGGAGGAGTGGGATTAACTGCAAAAAAGGCACGAGAGAAATTTGGGATAATGGAAATGTCCTGTATCATGATTATGGTAATGGTCACCTAATGTTCACATTTGTCAAATCTACTGAACTGTACTCTTAAAATAAGTGAATTTCTTTGTATGTAAATTGTGCCCCCCAAAGAGACTGACTAAGATGCAATCAAATCATTCAGTACCAGTGCCAGGTATTAATTTAGGTGCTAGGAACAACATGGTCAACATTCTACTAGGGGTGTCAATTCAGTAGAAGAGATAGATGATAAACATGTAAAACAAAGTAGATCAGGTAATTTTAACAGGAGATAGACTAGAACAGGTGTGTGCTGGAGTGTGGAGTGTATATGCACAGGTCTACTTCAGCCTCAGAGTTCAGGGACGGCTTCTCTGAGGAGGAATTATTGGAGCTGATAGTGGAGTGACATAAAGGAACAACAACACAGGACAGAGCCTTCCAGGCAGAGGAAGCAGCTAGTAAAAGGGCTCAGGTGGAAACTATTTTCTCATTCAAGGAATAGGAGGGAGGCCACTGGGTTAGAGGAAGTGAGCAACGATTGGGGGTCAGCAGTGCTGCCATCATACAGACCCTTGAGGCCCATGCAAGGAAGTCTAGATGGTCCTGTGGTCCTTTCCTCTTCCAAGATTCTACTGCCTACCTTTTTCATTATAATTATATTGTAATTTGAGGTCAGTGGCCATTGCTTTTGTTTTTTACTAAGTCCCAGATGAATTCATATCAGGTTTGGTTTGGCTTGGTTTACTGTTTAATACTGAACTTGTTTGCTTATTATATGAATTATACCTAAAATGTACTGGCTTTACTCTCCTTAAAAACTATTCTAGGTTCTCTCTTAAATCAGATTCGTTATTCCTCCTGTCATAATAAGATATCATTTGACTTTAAGGAATGAACTCTTGAAACACTCAAATGATGATGTTCCTTGCATCACTGCTGTTTTTTGTTTGTTTGTTTGTTTGTTTGTTTGACTTATCTTTTTAGGGCTGCATCTGCAGCATATTGAAGTTCCCAGGCTAGGAGCTGAATAGGAGCTGTAGCTGCCAGCCTACACCACTGTCACAGATCCTAGCCGTGTCTGTGACCTACACCACATCTGACAGCAATGCCGGATCCTTAACCTCCTGAGTGAGGCCAAGGATCAAACCCATGTCCTCATGGATACTAGTTGGATTTATTACCACTGTGCCACCATGGGAACTCCACATCACTGCTGTTTTTGAATTCTGGAAGTTTTGCTTTTTGACGGGCAGATAATATTTAGAAGAGAAAGCTGAGACTTGTTGGGAAAGATCCCCTTATATAACCAGATCCCTAGGGATTATATCACCCATCTCATTGCAATTCACTGGACATATATTGGGTACCTGCTATGTGC
Organism: Catagonus wagneri; assembly: GCA_004024745.2. Classification (NCBI taxonomy): domain Eukaryota; kingdom Metazoa; phylum Chordata; class Mammalia; order Artiodactyla; family Tayassuidae; genus Catagonus; species Catagonus wagneri. The sequence continues at coordinate 5,398,273 of PVHT021183691.1, read as the reverse complement.
TAGGCTTTGTGCTAATCCTTGGTGGATTTATGTTGTTGAGTTATAAGCACAGGCTCTGGAGCCAGACTATTGGGGTAGATCCTAGCTCTACTAATTTTAAGCTGCAGGATCTGGGACAAGTTAACTGACCAGTCTTAGCTTTCATTTCATTTTCTGTAAAATGGGGATGATTATAAAACCTGCTTTAGAAGTAGTAGTGAGGATCATAGAGATGATATATATAAAGTGCTTGGAATAATGCCTAAAACCGTTTTGCATAAGCACTCAAAAATTTGGTTATGGGTATAGGCATTTGAGATATATGTGTTGAATTCAAGGATCCCAGATAATGGCAGTGGCCCTGAGACCCAGCGGCTGGCAGTGGGTGGGCTTTGCAGAATGTCAGCATGAGCTATGGTTGCATGGAAACAACTCTGCACGGTGGGGCATCTCGGAGCAATATTGACCTGGGCCCTTATTACTTGCCCATCTTTTCATTTGACGTTAGATTAAAATCATGGCAGGAAAGAACTGGAGGTCAGGGTTTGTGTCAGTCCTTACTTCTCTATCATTACATTATACTAGTACTCTGGGATTAGGGCAATAGAAAGACAATTTTTATAAGACTAGTAAATAACCTTCAAGCAGATAAAGAATTATTGTATTACGAATGGTGTACTGTTAATTATTCTCCATCTCTCTGGGGGACAGACTGTGGAAGTAGGTTTGGCATTCCACAGGAGAGACATAAGTGGCTCATGGGAAGTGCTTCTTGACAAGGGGGTTATTAAATGCTATAGAAAACCTTTTGAATTAGCAGAACCAGTTGCCTATCTGGAATGGTTAAGTCACCCCTAGCTAGTGACAGTGAACCAAGGAAGGTTTCCAGCAGCCTACACCACCATGGATGCAGTGAAATAAACTGTGGTATTCAACAGATTTTTCCTGAGCTTTCACTGTGCCAGAAGGGCTTGGTGCTAGATATATAGAGCCTAACCGGAAATGGGCCTGCTCTCAGTGAGCTCAGAGTATGGAACCAAATGTTCCAGGGACTGAGAGGTACTGGGATGCATGGAGGTTGGTTAATTTTGGGGAAACTACAGCTGGCTGACCACATGTTTCCATGCAAGGCCTTGTAAGTCTGATAGATGTGCTCCAGGGCTGAGAGCTTAGGAGGAGTCTGTCCATTCAGTCCAAACAAATGAGGCAAATCTTCTTGATGCCTGTTGAATAGGTGGCCACAAAATAACCCTTAGGCTGAGCAGCACCAATCTCTACCCTGTGGACCAGTGGATTTCTGTCACAACCACAGTCCTATCTAGGCAAGTCTCTCTCCCACTCCTATCTCTCACCATAGGAGTCTAAGATCTAATATTTCCCACTTCAACCCTCTCCTCCCTGGAAGAGTTTAATGAACCTAAGAAAGAGTCATTAAAATATTTCGCTATGGGCAATCTACTTAGCTCTGAGGATGAACAGTCCTGAAGACACCAGCCTCTCCTCTTGATGGGATAGTACAGTTCTTATTAAAAGCACAGTCTAGGCACATGAAAAAAATGTTCCACATCACTGATTATTAGAGGAATGCAAATCAAACCTACAATGACGGTACCACCTCATATGATCAGAATGGCTGTCATTAATAAGTCTACAAATAACAAATGCTGGAGAAGGTGTGGAGAAAAGGTAACCCTCCTACACCGTTGGTAGGAATGTATTTTGGTACAACTGCTATAGAAAACAGCATGGAGATTCTTCAGAAAACTAAATATAGAACTACCATATGATCTAGCAATCCCTCTCCTGGACATATATCCAGACAAAAACTACAGTTCAAAAGTACATGCACTCCTGTGTTCATTGCAACACTATTTGCAATAGCCAAGACATGGAAAAAATGTCCATCAACACATAAATGGAAAAAGATGTGGTACATATACACAATGGAATACTACTTGGCCATAAAAAAGAACAAAATAATGTCATTTGCAGCAGCATGGATGTAACTAGAGATTATCATACTAAGTGAAGTCAGTCATAAAAAGACAAATACTGTATGATATGACTTATATGTGAAATCTAAAAGATGACGCAAATGAACCTATCTACAAAACAGTAACAGACTCACAGACATAGAAAACAGATTTGTGGTTGCTGAGGGGGTGGGGGGAGGGAATGGGATGAACTGGGAGTTTGAGGTTAGTAGATGCAAGCTATTACACTAAGAATGGATTAGCAACGAAGTCCTACTGTACAGCACAGGGAACTATATCCAATCTCTTAATAGACCATGATGGAAGATCATGAGAAAAAGAATATATGTATTTGTATGACTGGGTCGCTTTGCTGTACAGAAGAAATTGGCACAACATTGTAAACAAACTGTGCTTTAATAAAAGTATTTTTAAAAAGAAAACTAGTTTTGAAGAACTGCAGCCTTTAAAACTGGTATAATGAATTTATACAACATTTAAAAAAAAAAAAAGCACAGGCTTAGGAAGTAGGCAAAAGGGCTGTCCATCCCTAACTTATCTAACTCCCCCAGGCATTGGCTTCTGCATCTGTAAGGCAATGAGATATGACGTGACGGCACATGTTACAGAACGTGTAAATAATAACTCAGTAAGTTGCAGTTATATTATTATTGTTATCATCATTCCGTTAGCTAGCCAAATGAGGCCTATGAAATCCTTCCTTCCATCTGATTTGGCTGTGGTGTCTGCTGACTCAGCCATGGAGAGGGAGGAGTGTGACCAGCTGTCCTTAATCTGCCATGTGACACATTATCCCTTCTATCCATATCCTCTAAAAAACAGAAAAAACAGGAAGATTTTGGGGACACACTCCATGGGGGCCCTTGAGATGTATGGCTCCCAGGAGAATGAACACACAGAATGGGAACTCCAGTGAGGGCATGGAAAGAGAGGTAAAAGGTGTGGAGACCCAGGGCTGCTAATATTTTATAAAGGTTGATAATTAGAATGTTTTCCTTGTGTTGATGTGTCTGCTAGTAATATTTAGCACCAATTAGTTTTTATTGGTACTATGAGTTCTCTAATTATTAAACAGTTCATACCAGTAGCCCTCAATCTATGTGTGTATGTTTGTGTTGTATCTGTGTGTGTTGTGTGTACACACACACATGTATGTATATACCCTTTGACCATTTAGGAATGTATTACTACGAACACTTCCAGAAGGTGGAACAGTGTTTAATATCCCAAAATGTAATTTTTGGACTCCATCTGCAGAGTTATTATCCATTCTTAGTATTCTACATGCCATAAAATGCCTGGATACAACTTTTCCATTGCCCTAGGTGTGCACAGAACTTATCAGACAGACTGATAGACACTCCCCGGGAATAGACTTTGATTCCAGCAGTTCTTTAAAGCCACTCCACCTGCTGAGATGTTTTCCTGCTTTCCCGCAGGAGATGTGACCACAGTCTCTTCCCCCCAAAATCCCCTCCTGTGTGCCTCCCCACCCCATTCTCTTTTGCACAATCCTTTCAGCCCTGCAGCCATGCACAAGGCTTCTTTCTGGTCATTACAATTCCTGCCTGTTTCCCACCAGCTCTTATCCTGGGACCCTGAACATTAGTGGAATGGGTAGAGCCTGGAAAGTCAGGAATATTTTATCCTGGGATGTGCGAGTGTGGAGGTGGGAAGATGTGTGGACAAGAGAGTGGGTGTGATAAATGGGCGTGCAGCGTCAACCCAGGCAGCAGCCTTGTTTCCTGTGCTCAACCACAGATGGGGCTACGCGGGGTGTTTTGTTCTCTATCCAGCTGCTCCTTCCAGTAACATGTGGAACAAATGTCTCTTTTGGACCATGATGAGGTAGCGTGGATAGGTCTGTAGCATCATTGCTTTTGGACTCTCAGCTGGTTTTATTTCCTATTGAACCTTTAATGGAAACGCATACACAGCAAGTCAAGGCCTGTCCCTTTTCCCTTTTTTCTTTTTTTTCTTTCTTTCTTTTTTTTTTTTTTTTTATTTCTTCCAGGAGTGCTGATGATAAGGAAAGCGATGTCTAAATCTTCTTAATGGTGTTTATGCAAGCAGTTTTGCTTAGCTGCAGACTGCACAACCCCCTCCCCGCGTCCCCTCCCCTCCCATCGCCCTGCTAATATTGCTGCTTCATTCCTTTCCCTGTTGGCTATTACTATGGACTACAGCAAATCTAAAACTAAATAATCCCCTTAGTGTCAAGTTTTCGGGCCTGAGCAAATAAATCTAACGAAATGCATTATCTAGGCGGAGGAGGCTGTTGTAAAGGGGAAAAGATGAAAGCTATTTTATTTTAAGGCAGAGAATAAACTGTCGATCGTTTGGGGCTCAATTGTAATTTTAAGTATTGTTATTTTATTTTACTTAACTACTATACATGCCCTTTTTTTATTGTAATTAAAAACCCTGCAAAGCTTCTAAAGGCCAGAATTAAAGCGAGGAAGAGGGAATGAGGATCTAGTGAGGGAATTTATGCAAATTCCTTCCGGTCCAGATAGTTTTAATATTCTCATGAGACCAGGGATGCTGTGAATAAACAATGGCTTCTTCCCTTCTCTTTTGCGCACCCTCTCCCATCTCAGGTGGGGACAGGGCAAGGAGAAAGAGTCGGCACAACAGAGAAATGGGAAGTTTCAATTATTTCGGAGAAGAAATTCCAGTCTCTGTATTTTTTGCAGGTGAAGCAGCTTTCTATGCAGAAAGAAGGGAGGCGTTTCACGCCCTAACAGAGCGTCCTGCCAGCTTCGGGGAAGCTTACTAGCAGAGCCGCAAGTAAGCTTCTGGGAGAGCTGAGCTGAGGTATTCCTCACCGGGTTGCTTCTGGTCCTTCTTCTGTTGATTCTTACTAGCCTGGCTTTATCTGAAATGCTCTCACTTCAGTGAAGCCTGGCCTTGAGCCTAGAACCAGAGTTGTACCCAAGATGGGTAGGAAGAATCACCAAATGCCCTCTATTTATTTGTTCACATGTTCATTCATTCCTTTATTAGTTCATTCTTCAGAAAAATTGGTTGAGCATTAACCCTGTTTCAGGCATTATTCTGGGCATGGGGGTTATATAACAATGAATAAAACAAAATTCATGTCCTCATGAAGAGGGCCAACAGACAAGTGAACAAAAAAAATAGATAAATATGGAGTTTGTCAAGTGGGAACAAGTGATATAAAGAAAAATTAAGAAAGTAAGTGTGTTAGGAAGTGATCAGGAGGTCAGGAGGTCAGAAAGGCATCCCTGTCTCGTTCGTTCATTCATTCATTCATTCATTCACTCATTCAACAAATGTTCATTGAGCACCTAGTGGAACTTCCAAGCCCTGTTCTAGGCTCTGGGGATGCAACCATGATCAAAACAGACAAATTAAGTTTGTATTCTGCTAGGGAAAAATGTCAATAAACAAGGCAAGTAAAATATATGCCAAGAAAAAATTAGTCTGAAGACAAAGGGAATGGAGCATTAGGGAAATTAAAATTTCAACCAGGGTGACATTTGAGCAGAAGCCTGAAGCAGGTAAGAAAGTGAACTGCGTGGATACTTGGGAGTAGAATGTTCCAGACCAAGCGAACCTCCAGTTTAAAGGCCCCAATGTGGAGGCTGTGCTTGGTGGGTCACAAGAAGAGCAGAGTGCTGTTGTGGCTGCAGCAGATGGAGTGAAGGCAAGAGAGTGGGTGTGAACATGGTGAGGCGCCCAACCTCTGTGCTCCAGAGACCTCTGTGCTTCCTTCTGTCCTTGTTGTCGTTATTTGTGTAGGGTTGGAAACAGAATTTTCCAGCATAGCAAAGTGAAGAGAAAGAAGAGTTTATTGGAAAAAGAGACATTGCTAGTGCAGTGGGGCTACTTCCTGATGATCAGGGAGAGCCAGCTTTGAACACATGATCGTGTCTGTTTTCATAGCCCCAAGAGAAAGATGTCTTATGATACACCTGCTGACCTGTTGACTGGTTGGGGAAACAGGGTCTTATGATAGACTTACCGGTTGGTTGGAGGTGTATAAGGGCCTTATAGGGGTGGAGTGAGGAGTAGGCCACATACATTTCCTAGTAGGAGGCAGAAAGGAGTAGGCCAGATTGCTCAAGGTGGAGGAGGGGGCTTTGCAATGGAACAGGTGGGGCAATGATAAGGGTCTGGTAATTCATGTCTTGCCCAAAGGCTTTGAATTCTATCTCCTTGAAGAGGCCTTGAAGTCCCACACTTGTGGCCATTGTTGTTTGTCTCTGTTTACACATATTTATTTATTTATCTATTTATGTATTTATTTATTAAAGTGTAGTTGGTTCACAATGTTGTGCCAATTTCTGCTGTACAGCAGAGTGACCCAGTCATACATTCCTTTTCCTGTGTTGTCGTCCATCGTGGTCTGTCCCAAGAGAGTAGTTATAGTTCCCTGTGCTATATAGTAGGACCTCATTGCTTATCCATTATAAATGTAATAGTTTGCATCTAATAACCTCAAACCCCCACTCCCTCCGCCCACCTCTTTGGCAACCGTGAGTCCGCTCTCCATGTCTGTGAGTCTGTTTCTGTTTTGTAGATAGGTTTATTTGTGCCGTCTTTTAGAGTCCACATATAAGTGATATCATATGGTATTTGTCTTTCTTTTTCTGACTTACTTCCCTTAGTATGAAAATCTCTAGCTGTGTCTTCCAATTTTTAACCTATGCTTTTTACAAGAAAAAGTATTCTCTACAACCCACCTAAAAAATCCCTCTATACAGTGTAGCTTCAATTTCAATCTCTCATTCTTCTGGGTAGAAAGACCCATCTTCAAAGAAAGCAACCTGTTAAGGGAGAATTTCTGACTGACTGCAGCAAAGGAGAACACCACCATCCAGGTAATCCTAAAATGGTGTCTCATTAGGAAAACTAGGGACATGATTTTGATTGCTTATGGGTTGAGCTTCGAAGTTCTTAGGTTAGGATATCAGAAGAGAGTGAGTCTCTGAGTTAGTTATTTTCCTAAGATGAGGGTTGATGCAAGTAGAGTGAGGTTCTTAGCAAAGAAGGAAGAGTTGTAAGAGTCACAAGACTTTCTGCAGTCATAATGGCATAAGCAATGCAGGTGTTGTTGTGGTTCTCTTCTCTTTTACAGAGAAAGCGACCCCTAATTACTTTAGCTTTTGCTTTCATCTCTGTTTACTATCCCTTTAGACAGGGCCACTGAGAGCCTTGTAGAGAAGTGACAGAAGTTCTTTCCAAGCTCTGGGTGCAGAATTCAGAGATGGACACAGCCCAGGTAGAAATATACAGATCTGCATTTCTTATATGATAACAATGCCACTCCAAGATTTGGAACATTTAAACATGTGGTTTGGTGCAGCAAGCTGCATACAACTGCCTATGACATTTTTCCTTAAGAAAGATTGCATTCTGCCAGTGCAGCCTTGAAGACAAATGAGAATGAGGCATAGAGAAAAAGTCTTTTTAAAAAAAAAATTCTGAAATGATTTTAGATATACAGAGAAGTTGCAAAGAATAGCTCAGAGGGTTCAATTCTATCCTTCATCCAGCCTAATGTCAACAATTTATATAGCCATTACCAAAACTAGGAATTCACATTGGTACAACAATATTAACTAAACTACAATTAGTTAATTTGAGGGGAATTCTTTTTTTCTTTTTAAGGTAAACTCTAGCCTCCCTCTAAGTGTGAAACTCTGGCAATATCAAAACCAGCATGGCAATAAAGTTCTGTCAGCCTCTCTTGCTGCATAGCAGACTACTGGAAACATAAGGGCTTCAAATAATGGTTCTGTATCATTACCTTCTATGACTCTGTGGGTAAGAAATTTCAACAGGGTATAGTGGAGATAGCTTATCTCTGCTTCACAATTTCTTGGGCCCCATCTGGGAAGATTCAAATGGCTCAGAGGTGAAGAA
>PVHT021183691.1:5327116-5389408 GCA_004024745.2 Catagonus wagneri | reverse complement strand
TAAGCAGCCATAAGCAAATGGGTGGGGCCGTTTTCAAATAAATATTTATAGACATTGAAATATAAATTTCATATAATTTCCAGATGTCACAATATTTTCTTTTTGATACTTTCCTCCAACCATTTAAACATGTAAAAACCATTCTTCGTTCACAAGCCATACAAAAATGAGGAACAGATCAGATTTAGCCTTTGGGGTCATAGTTTGCCAAACCCTGAGTAATGGTAGTAACAGATTATTCATTTGGATGTTTTTTTGACTGAATGGGATGTTAAACAATATATTATTATCTCATTCAAGAAGTCTTAAGTTGGGCAATTATTCCGTTGGTTAATTCAGAACCAAGAATTCAGTAATGCCATCATGGACCAAGGAAGCTGCAGTAGCTTCAAGCATCATGTCTCTACCAGTGGTCCTCAGACTTTAGCATGTCTGAACCATCTGAGCAACTGGATCAGAGTCACCTGTAGGATTTGGTCAAATAGAGTAGCTGGATCCCACCTCTAAAACTTCTGTTTTAGAAGGTTTAGGGTGGGACCTGAGAATTCACTTTTTTTTCATTACTCATGACTGAGATGTATTACAGAGAAAAATCAGCAAAAGGAAAAGGCCCACGGAGGGCTGGGGGAGGTCTGGAGGAAACCAGCTGCGAACTTCCAACAGACAAGAGTCGCACAGGATCCACTTCATTCCTCCAGCAGTCAGTTGTGACAACACCTGTGACATGTTGTCTACCAGGGAAGCTCACTAGAGACCCAGTGGCCAAGGTTTTCACTGCGTGAAACACAATGAAACACAGGCATCCCTTGCCTAGCAGGCACCAAAATTCCAGAAAGCAGGGGTTGAGCAGAAATGACATTGTTTTTATAGTTTAGGCACAGTGAACCATTCTAGTCAGGGAGTGGGTGAACCCCTCCTGAATTCCAGTTTCCAGACCTAGCGAGGACCAACCTCGCAAGCAACATCTTCTAAGGAAAACAGGCCTACTATATTAATTTTTGAGAATTTACATTTTAACAAGTTTCCAAGCAGTGCTGATGTTGCTCTTTGGGGAACCACACTTTGAAAACCGCTGGTTTGAGAACCACTGGGCCTTTCACTTTTTTCAGCTGGAAGGTCTGTCTTGAAATCTCCTATGGACTTCTCTTTATGCTACTTTGTCTAGAGCTGGTTCACATGCACCTTAAAGCTAACCATTGGCTTGACCGACCATAATTCCTCTCCTGCAGCTGGATGCTCCAACCAAAGTTAAATTTTCATCACAGAATCAATACATGGGGATTCTCTCCCCAGCACTTAGCCAATTATACCTTCTCTCTTCACCTCACAATCTGCGAGGTGAATGGAAGAAGGAATCTTTAGGTTGAGAGAGCCCTTTCCAGTGTCAGGTGTGATCTCCTGACATCTGGCAAAGTATTCCTCCCTGATCTCAGTGCTAATCTTGCTCTTCTGCCCGGGGGAGAAGGTCACATCAGAACATCTGAGCAACGGGGTCAGACTTTCTTTAGTGCTTTGTCTAACAGGACCTGATTGAATGATGAAGCACCTTAACTGAGTTTTATTCTTCTCTAGAGAGGTTTCTGTGAACACAGAGACAGAGTTAGGTATTCGATCTCTCTAAATATTAAAACTGGAATAAGGAATTCCAGTTACCCTCATGGCTCAGCAGAAATGAATCTGACTAGCATCCATGAGGACGCAGGTTCGATTCCTGGCCTTACTCAGTGGGTTGAGAATCTGCGTTGTTGTGAGCTGTGATGTAGGTTGCGGATGTGGTTTGGATCTGACGTTGCTGTGGCTGTGTCGTAGGCCAGTGGCTACAGCTCCGATTCAGCCCCTAGCCTAGTAACCTCCATATGCCACAAATGCATAAAAAGACAGTAAATAAATAAATAAATAAATCTGGAATGAGTCCAACCCAGGAAACTCAACTTCCAAATTAAAAGAGTAATTTGAAATATTTAATGACAGATTATCTCATTCTGATGTTTTTCTCTTCCTTCAATAGTTTTCAAGTGCTTCACAAACATTTTTATTACTATTTTTCATTTCCTACCTCCTTTGCATTATGTGGAATCTAGCATGACTGGGTGGTTTCCTCAAGGCCACACAGTGAAGCCGGAGTCATGAAGTTTTAGAATGCCTACCCTAGAAATACTCAATAGGAAACAAACTGCATATGTCATTTCTCAGAGAATCTAAAGATCACTTCCCCAGCAAATAACCACTCTATAAATTAAGAACCAATACTACAGCAGCTCTAGCCTTTATACAGTGATTCCTAGTATGAACTGAGAAAAACGTAGAAACAGTATAAAAGTTTTTTTTTCCTTTTTTTGGGCCGCACTGGCTACATATGGAGGTTCCCAGGCTAGGGGTTGAATCGGAGCTACAGCTGCCAGCCTACACCACAGCCACAGCAAAGAGGGATCTGGGCCACATTTGTGGGCTACATCACAGCTCACAGCAACACCGGGTCCTTAAACTACTGAATGATACCAGGGGTTGAACCCGCAACTTCATGGTTACTAGTCGGATTCATTAACCTCTGAGCCTCGACGGGAACTCCAAAAGCAGTATAAAAGTTTAGAAAGGCTGGCTGTACTAAATTATCTTGGCTGCCCTCTCATTTTCTTAGCCTCCTTGAACTTGAAGACAAATGTTATTCATTGTTTCTAGTAAACTGAGCCTGGGACTGTGAATTTTAAAATCCCTAAGATTATGCTATGACTTCCCTCAAAAACAAAGAGAGCAAAGAGCTAGCCCACATGGAAGATAATAATGACTATATTTTAGGAGTTCCCATCATGGCTCAGTGGTTAACAAATCCGACTAGGGACCATGAGGTTGTGGGTTCGATCCCTGGCCTTGCTCAGTGGGTTAATGATCCGGCGTTGCCGTGAGCTGCGGTGTAGGTCGCAGACGCGGCTCGGATCCCACATTGCTGTGGCTGTGGCGAAGGCCAGCGGCTACAGCTCCTGTTAGACCCCTAGCCTGGGAACCTCCATATGCCATGGGTGCGGCCCTAGATAAGGCAAAAAGACAATAAATAAATAAATAAATAATAACAACAACAACTATATTTTAGAAACTAGTCATAGCTGTACCATGTTATAATAAAACAGGCACAAATTAACACCTGACTTCTCTGAAAAAGGGAGAGATTATATGGTCACACACTCAGATAAAGGCTTAGACAACTAGGAAGATGCTTTGGTTACTGAAGATATACCACTTTTTAAAGACAATCTGATAGATTCATTTAAAACATTCTAGCTTAGAACAAAGTGCCACAATGATCATCTTAGAGGTGTTAATAATAGTAATAACACATCCTGAGTCAATTTACTTTTCTTCCACTTGAACTTCCAAATATACAAATGAAGGTTGGGTTGGTGTTTGCTCTCTGTCCTCACAAGTCCCAGGAAAAGAAATGTGGGCTTCAGTTCTAGGAGGGTCTTCTAATACAGAAAACCTTTCCTCCAAAAATAGGAAGTTGTGTCTGCTGAAGAAACCTGCTTCAGTACCCCAAATTCCTAAACCAATGATTATTTTCAGTGAAAACAGATCTTTCTGATGTCACCTCAGCATAAAGACCCGAACTTGATATTAGGCTAAACTGGAAATTTAGCTATAGTCCTGGCTGTGACCTAAGCTAGGCTGACAAATATAGAGCGGCATACTTATAGTTACATTCCTTAAGTTTATCCATGCAGACATAGCTTATTGATCAGTGAACTCACAATCCTCAACATGAGGTTTTCATGCATGTGCTGTTCAGTTTGGTGGCTGCTAGCCACATAAAGCCATTGAGCATGTGAAATGTGGCTAACCTGAATTGAGATATGCTTAAATGTAAACAATTAGCAAATTCTGAATACTTAAAAATTTTTATTAATAATTTTATATTATTTTTAAAATGATTGAGGTATCTTTGATTTACAATGTTGTATTAACTTCTGTACAGCAGAGTAATTCAGTTATATATATATATATATATATATACACTTAAAAAAATATATATATATACACTCTTTAAATATTCTTTTCTATCACAAGATATTGAATATATTTCCCTATGCTATTCAGTGGGACCTTGTTGTTTATCCATTCTATAAATAATAGTTTACATCTGCTAATCCCAAACTCCCAATCCATCCCTCCCTCACACCTCCCCTCCCTGGCAACCACCAGTCTGTTCTGTATGTCTGTGAGTCTGTTTCTATTTCATAGATATGTTGATTTGTGTCATAGTTTAGATTCCATATATGTGATAGCTTATGATAGTTTTCTTTGTCTGACTTACTTCTCTTAGTATGATAATCTCAAGGTCCATCTGTGTTGCTGCAAATGGCATCATTTCATCCTCTTTTATGGCTGAGTAGTATTCCTTTGCATGTATATACATCACATCTTTTATCCATTCATCTATTGATGGACATTTAGATTGTTTCCATGTCTTAGTTATTGTAAGTAGTGCTGCTATGAACATATGGGTGAATGTATCTTTTTGAATTATAATTTTGTTCAGATATATGCCCAGGAGTGGGATTGCAGGATCATATGGCAACTTTATTTTTAGTTTTTTGAGTAACTTCCATACTGTTTTCTATAAGTGGCTGCCTCAATTAATTTTAAATCATAAAAGATTTAAGATATATTGAGTTAAATTATATACATAGTTAATTTATATATGAATATACATAAATATACATAATTGTACCTGCTTCTTTCTACCTTCTTTTAAAAATATGACTTCTAGAAAATTTTAAATTACATATGAAAATAAATCCTCATGTATATGATCAAATGATCTTTGAGAACCCTGCCATGGCTCTACAATGGGGAAAGGATAGTCTCTTCAACAAGTGGTGCCTGGAAAACTGGATATCCACATGGAAATAAAAAAGAATGATGTAGAACCCTTACCTTACACCATATCCAAAGATTAACTTAAGATGAATTAAAGATCTAAACAAAAGACGTGAAACTATAAAACTCCTAGAAGAAAACAGAGGAAGAACCTTCAGGATGTTGGATTTGCCATTGATTTCTTGGATATGACACTAAAGCACAGGGAATAAAAGCATAAATAGACAAATGAGACTACATCAAGCTTAAAAGTTTCTGCACAGCAAAGGAAAAAACAGAGTGAAAAGATGGCCCATGGAATGGGAGAAAATATTTGCTGATCATATATCTGATAAAGCATTAATATCCAGAATATATAAGAACTCCTACAACTCAACAACCACAAAACAAACAATCAAATTAAGAAACGGGCTAAATACTTGAACAGATCTTTCTGCCAAGAAAATATGCAAATGGCTACCAAGCATATGGACAGATGCTAGCCTTCCTTAATCATCAGGGAACTGAAAATCAAAACTACAGTGAAATAGCACCTCACACCTATTAGGATGACCACTGTCAAAAAAAAAAAATAGAAAATAATGGATATTGAAGATGATGTGGAAAAACTGGAACCCTTGTGCACAGTTGGTGGGAATGTAAAATGGTACAGCTACAATGGAAAGCAATGTGAAAATTCCTCAGAAAATTTAAAACAATAGAATTACCTTGTGATCCAGCAGCCCCACTTCTGAGTATATAGCCAAAAAAATTGAGAGGATCTTAAAACAGTATTTGCACACTCATGTTCACTGCAGTATTACTCACAATATCTAAGATGTGGAAGCAACCTAAATGTCCATCAGTGGATGAATGGTTAAAGAAAATGTGGTATATACATAAAATGAAATATCACGCATCCTTTAAAATGAAGGAAATCCCACATGCATAACCTCAAGGATATGAGACAAAGTTAAGCAAGCCAGTTATCAAAGGACAGATGCTGTATGATTCCACTCATTTGAAGTATCTAAATTGGTCAAAATGCTAGAAACAGAAGTTAGAAAAGAATTTGCTGAAGACTGGAAGAGGAGAAAGGGGGAATTAATGTTCAAGATGAAAAACTCTGGAGATCTGTTGTGTAACAAAGTACCTATAGTTAACACTACTGTACTGTACACTTAAAATGGTTAAGATAATAAATTTTTATGTTATGTGTTTTTTTACTGCAAAATGTTTAAAAAGTTCATGTGGCTCACATTTATGTCTCTCCTGTTTCGATTAGACAGCACTGCTCCAGAGAGTGCCTTCCTGTCAGAGCTGGCACACGGGATGAAAGTTGTTGGCCCTGCCAGCCCTGAGCAAGAGTGCCCTGTTTTCCCAGATATGGAACTAAATTGAGATTTTCCTTGCTATTCCATCATTAAGGTGCTCCAACTGTAATGCACGGGGAACTATATCTAATTACATGTGACAAATCCATATATGTACATGTAATCGGGTCACCACGTGGTGCAGTTGGAAAACCTGACAGAAATCTGTAAACCAGCTATAATGCAAAAATAAAAATAAAAAAAAAATAAAAATAAAAATAAATAAATTGAGATTTTCCACCTGACATTTTAAAGCATTCTTTATTAGAACAAAGCAAAACATTTTTAAAATCTAAAACTGAAGGATATATAGCACATAACTGCAATTTGGGGAGCAAATCATAGATTATGGGGACAACAAAAGGGACTTTAAGGTTCATTAGGCAGAGATGTCATACCTTATGGACTAGGGAACTTGGGCCCAGGCAGTGAGAAGCTTTCCTAAAGTCACACGGGGCTCTGAAAACCCGGAATCCCCACCCCCACTATTTCCACGGGGAACCCAGCAGTGAATTCTCCTTCTCCTTCTAATTCTCCTGTTACTTATAGACCGTCACCACGTGGTTTTGTAACATTCTGTGCTTTTCTCAGCTTGGAGCCAGAGTCCTTCTCATAGTCCTTGCTTCATCATCCCGCAGCCCTTTCATTCTGAGTCCTTCTACGGAACCAGAGAACAGACGCAGTTTATCTTTCTACCATCTCTTTACCTCCCTGCCTCCCTGGTTGTCGCTAAAGAAGGAAATTCACATGGCTGTGTCCCTTTAAAGGTTCAGAACATCAACACCAGACTGTAGTGTTTTGCCATTACACGTTTTCCGTGTGAGTAAACCATCTTAAATGAAAGGGGGCATTCACTTCCCCTTCCTTAGCTCTTTTCCCTTCTATCAGGATGAGTTTCTACCCATGGAAATTAACGACCAACCACAATGTTTCCAGTGGTTCCCTTGGCAACGACTCTGTCACAAACTTTCTTCAAACACAGACTTCTTTCTATTAAAGGGACTGTGCCCTTTTCTATCAAAGAAAACTTTTTATAGCACCATCTTAAACGGGATAGAACAGGTTTGAGACTAGTTTGTTTTTTTTTTAACCGATTTCATCCCATTTACTTTGTCAGGACCCAGAGACCTAAAGATCTGTATTCCTTAGAGGAATGAAGACGTTTCTCTCACCTTGTTTCCCTTTGGACTAATTATCTAGGAGGGTCCCTTCTGTGCCAAACAAGGCTCGATCAGTTTGGCTGGGGACCCTTGTGACACTGTCAGCTGGGGCTCAGAAATGGAGTTAGGAGTAAGGGGCAAATTTTTTTAAAGGAACAAAGCTTAGGTATTTTTTAAGATGCTGATTTAGTGCGTTATTGAAAATGCTGCCCACATAGCCTTTTAACCCTCAAAGATATCAGATAACTTTTTTCTTGCAGTGAGATGAAGTGGCTGTCATTATCTCCGAAGGTCTGTATCATATTGGAATCTGTCAGTGCAGGTCAGGGAGTCCGCGGTGCTCTGGGCCCAGCTCGGGGACTGAATTACATTTCCCCGGCACAATGGCTGCAGAATGGGTGGGTGCTTTGTCATTTAAACTGCATAAAGAGGCAGAAATTGATTTTTATTGTGGATCTTCATATCTAATAAAGCTCCAAGGGGCTCTTTTCTTCTCCGATTGAATAGCCATTGAATGCTTTCAATCTAGTTCTGTGTTTCATGCCTAAACTGAATAGCGGGAAGGCAGAAAATAGATGGGGGAAAAGAGGCCAAGTCACTTTCCAGATTGAAAAGGATATGGCAGAGAAATAAATAAAAAAAATAAAATAAAATAAGACTATTTGGAAAAGCATTTAAGTGGAAAGGGGAACTTTCTTGATGCTCTGGGGGGAAAATTGCTTTTCTGAGGTGTGTGTTCCAGTGTGTGTGTGTGTGTGTGTGTGTGTCTGTGTCTGCATACATACGCACACATGTGCAAATGCACTTGTAGGTGTGTGTGGGCAACTGGAATACTTTATGTGCACCTGTAATAACCTATTAATGGTCAACTGGAGCAGAGCTAAAGTGCTAACCACAGTTTACCTCTTAAAGCCCACCCTGCCTGTCTAGGGGCCCCAGCCCAGAGAATCCTCAGCCAAAACAGGCTCCCAGTGTGGAGGCTCAGGGGAGGAGGGATGTGCTATTTTCCTTTCTGTGGAAGATTCTGGGCTCCAGATTCTTTTCTGATGCATGCAGAAGTCAGGTAATCTCTCAATCTAATAATTCAACTTCAGTTGCTGAATCTTGACTTCCCTCCACGTAAAGGGCTTTCTGAGACCCATGGTCATTAGGGCTTTTGAATTTTCACCTTAGTCAATCTTCTTAAAGCAGCCTCCACCATAAGAGCTCTGTGAGTATTTGTGCATTCCACTGTGGAATTCAGTGTACACCTCAACAAGAGTGTACTCGAACCTTCTCTATACACAGTTCTTCACTAATGATACAGTCCTCTCTGGTGTGGATACCCAGCTTTTGACTTCTGCCTCCCCAGAATCCGTTCTACCTTCTCTTTGGCAAGAGCTCCCAGCGTTCATTTAGGGAACCTCTTCCTTCTCTTCTTCTCAGGATCTGAATGTGATCCCTTCTGTCTCCAACCCTAAGAAAAGTAGCCAATTATTTTCCTCTGGATACTTTGGCCAGGGGGTGGCAAGAGACCTAAACTCATCTAATCTGAATAATATATTTGCAGAAAGGAGATGAGAAAGAGACTCTCTTGTTCTGAACTGGAACCTGGGAGACTGGGAGGCTGGAATTGCTGCTACCAGGTTGACCCTACAAGGGGAAAGCCTCCCTGAGAAGAACACCATCACACAGAGAAGAGCAGAGCCCAGTTGAGAACTGAATCAAAATTAGGAATGCCTAGATCCAGCTGTACCTGAAGCTAACATATGTCTATACTTTCTATTTAAAAGAGCAGATATGTTTCATTTTCACCCAGTTCAATTTGCTTTGGGTTTTTATCCCTTGTAAAGAAAAAAAAGGCTATACTTATACAATAGGTAACTACTATTTTGTGGAAAGTTTTAAGATTCGATTTTGAAAACCCTTTTCATATACACAAATCTCATTTAATGTAATCATGTAAATATCTTCATTGGGTAATATCTTTATTTATTTATTTATTTATTATTATTATTTTTGTCTTTTGTCTTTTCAGGTCCGTACCTGTGTCATATGGAAGTTCCCAGGCTAGGGGTCAAATTGGAGCTATAGCCGCCACCCTACACCACAGCCACAGCAAAGCAGGATCCGAGCTACATCTGTGACCTACACCACAGCTCACAGCAATGTCAGATCCTTAACCCACTGAGCGAGGCCAGGGATCGAACCTACATCCTCATGGATCCTAATCAGGTTCATCAACCACTGAGCCACGATGGGAGCACCCAAGGGTAATATCTTTATACATATAAGCCTGAAAAAAGAGTCTCTTTCCAGATGAAAATGTCACATATCAGAAATGATGATACTGTGATCTAGAGAGCAGTTAAGTGACATCCCTATTTGGAACATCAAAAAGAAAAGAAAAAAAATTAGTGTTTCAAAAACCAAACTCAGTCCTCTCAGACTTGGCCCTGCTTCTGGGGCTCTGTCTCAGAAGGGCATAACCTAGGGACCTAAGTCAGAACCCCAGGAGTAAACCAAACTCCTGCTTTTGTGATATCTCCTACATCCAAAGGCTCACCAGATCCTAGGTTTAGCCTCCTTATTGCCCTGGAATCTGCTTCTCCCTCCATTGTCACCGTTCTCACACAAATGCTTTCCTTCTGCTCAGATTCCATGGTGACCTGCTAACCACCGTCCTTTCTCCACCTCACTCCCCTCTGCTCCTTCTCACAGCTTTTGGATAAAGGTTTCTGCAGCTGAACCTTAGTCCAGTGACTCCTGCCCTTAAAATCCTTTGCTGGCATTTATCTAAAACTTATTCCCTGGTACAATGTCTTTCTAACTTTTCCCTATTTTCATATCATGACCCAGCACACGCATAGAGTTACTGAATAAAAATATTCTATGTAATATTTCTTCCTATGTGAAATATTCTCTGCTCTTTTCCATTTTATTCTGTATTTCCGTTTAAAATTTTGTTCATGAATCTCAATCAGGGGTTCTTAACACAGGGCCAAAGTATACTTTCTTAGGGACTGTGAATGTAATTCAGATGGCTCATTAGTTGTAATAGGAAATTTTATGTCTTCATTTTCACTACCTGAAACTAAAATGTAACTTTTCCCTCTGTTATTAATATAGGCATCAAACTATAGTAGTATTAGCCACCTGTGCCTTTATGACTCATGGAACACACAGCTATGTCTATAGCGTTGAATATATCTTGAAAGAGTGTTCCTGTTCATCACAGCTTTAAAATCTCCCTCCAGGAGTTCCTGTTGTGGCTCAACAGGTTAAGGATGTGACATTGTCTCTGTGAGGAGGCAGGTTCAATCCCTGGCCTCCCTCGGTGGGTTAAGGATCCAGGGTTGCAGTAAGCTGCAACATGGGTCACAGATGTGGCTTGGATCCTACTTTGTTGTGGCTGTGGCTGCAGCTCCAATCTGACCCTTGGCCCAGGAACAGATTACATTTGCCACAGGTGCAGCCATAAAAAGAGAAAACAATTAAAATATAAAATAAAATCACTCTTCAGTCTTCTCATAGAATTCTTCCATCGCTTCTGTACCTATTATGTTTCCCCTTGGCCATGCCCTCTCCCATCCTCAATGTTCTGTGTATTTCTGGACCGTGACATATCTGTATGCATCATACTCAAGTTTATACATGAAAACAATGAAGTTTATACACACACATAGTTTTGAGTGCATCACCATCCTAATTTATTATAACTTTTGTGTTGTGAACATCTTTGTAAATAATCTTTAAGTTTTGGAGAACAAGATGGGGTAAAAATATGTGCACCTCATTAATGGTCATTAACATTTTTGGAACATAGACAATGTTGAGAATCCCCCCCCTTTTTTTTGGCCACACCCACAGCATGTGGAAGTTCCCTGGCCAGGGATCGAACCCATACCACAGAAGAGACTTGAGCTACTGTACTGACAACACCAAATCCTTAACCTGCTACACCACAAGGGGACTTCTGATTTTGAGAATCTAATGAAAGTTATCAGGGATTCAAAAAAAGTAAACACCTTCCTCTTCTTCACATAAAATTTTGTATGTAATTTCAGGGTGTTCAAATCTAGAGTTTTAGCTGAGTTCTAGGAAATTATTCTCCACAATCACATTAAGATCTGTGGTTTTGACATTCATGAATTAGACAAGTTGGCCTGCTCCAAATCTGGGGCATCTGGTCAAATCTGAGTGATTGTAACAGTGGATGCTCTTCCGTACAAAGATGGCCTTGGCCAGTCCCTGACCCTGAGACCACTCAGCTGCTGCCCACACCCACCTGACCACAGTCCTACACTGGTCTCTTCTCTGAGTCCAGTCATGGTAGCCCTCAAGAAGTGATTATGCACTTTATTTCTTATGAAGGCATTTCTAAAAAGATAGCCAGCTGTTAGAGCTGATGATAGAAATGAAGAGACAGGAGGAAGTGACAGTTAATGACCAACACTTGGCAATTTGGGGGAGAAAATATGCCGTCGTTGAATAGCCCATCATGTTATGGTTAATTCCCAAAGGCTCAAGGTCTCAAGCATATTCATGCCTAGGGACTAACAAAACAGGGGCCCACAGGATCCAGGCAAGTACCACACGTGAATCAGGCATCTGGTCAAACACACAGTCCTCATGGTCTCTTGATTTCCCTGGGAGATATAGGAGCCAATAAGAGTCCGTTTCTTCTCTCCTGTGATAGACAACAGCACCAGCAGAGCAGCATTGACAGTGCCAGCCGGCTTCAGAGCAGTGTGTGCACCCACCTAGCCTAGTGGCACGGCTGCTCCTGCTCTCCCGAGTATTGTCACCAGGCAGGACACAGCCCAGAGTTACCACAGCTCTCAAATTTTGTGCAAGTCTGGAATCCACTTGTTAAGTGATGTGGACTCTTCTCCGCCAATGTTGTTCCCCTAACTCAGTGCTAAGCGAGCAAACATATATAGGAGCTGGACCTCACCTGGATGGCTATAAATATTCTTTTCTACACATCCTCTCCACCTCCTAGGCAGTCCCCGGTACAGGTGTGTCCTGGGACAGAAATTGCTGCGCACAACTAAGTCACAGGCAAATATACACAGGCAGAAAGCGTATTCAGAAAGTGATTCATTCTTAGAGACAGGTGCTATACAGGCACCCTCCCAGGCTTCAGAGGAGCGAGGCTCCCTGGTATTCCACTGTCTTGGTACCACCAGCAACCCATATTCTAGAAATGAGAAAAGAGGTGGCTACTTGAAGTGCCCCCTGGAGGCACAGACTCTTTAGAGACCCAGGCTTAGCACAGTGTAACGGGCGTGGTCCCCTTCAGGGCTTCACAGACTCACCAGGTGTATGATGCCATTTCTGGCTGAGTCTTTTTTTTTTTTTAATTAATTTTATTGAAGTATAGTTGACTTGTAATGTTGTGTTAATTTCTGCTGTACAGCAAAAATATTCATTTATACACGTACACATATCCATTCCCACAGAGATTATCACAGAAGATTGAGTAGATTTCCCTGTGCTCCACAGCAGGCTGAGTCTTGTGTGCCGAGCTCCTCCTCACTACCTGGCTGGGAAACACGTCTGCCGAACCAAAGCAGCTCTCTATTAGGTTGGGGAGAATCCGGGCTTGACACACACTGCAGGCATCTCAGCAACTCACCATTACCCTCCACCTCTGCGCTGTTGCGGTCAACTTTCTGATTTGGATTAGCTTGTTAGATAAAATTCGAGACTATTATCCGAATCGAACCATTCTCTTCTTTCTTCCCATCTCCTCCTCGTGTTTTCTAGCAGTCACTTTATCGTTGGAACTTTCATTTTCCTGAACTGTTCCTTCAAGGGTGCAGGGAATTTAAAACACACTTTACTTCATGTGTGTGTGTTTAAAACCATAAAATGTATGTAATAGAAGTCAAAGATAATTGCAAACTAGTCTTGATTTTACTAGTGTTTTATTAACAGATCTGCCTTAATCCAGGATTAGAACTGAGTGAGATTAGAGGATTTCTCTCATCTGCAGCTTGGAGCAAGAGACTCTGTGTAATAGAAGTGCTTCCTTGCTTGCTGCAAAGCTGTCCTATTATCATCACAGCGGTGCTAAGTGCAGCCCGGGTCCCACCTGCCCCTGTGATGCACATCTGTGGTGACAGGCAAGAGGGGTGCCCATGGTTAAAGACCTCCCTGTGTCCCTCAAAAAGGTGTTAAGACAAAATCCATATTCTCTTAAACTCTGTGTCCTGAGTTGCCTTTTCAGAAACATATGGCCCTTCTTCTAAATGAATTTAGCACTTAATGTCAACATTATGTCATAGGGAAACAGGCAATGACTAGAGCGTAAGGCACTCTGTGCCAGGGGTGGCTGGTTCACTCCATTGATCAGAGCTCCATTAACAAGATGAAGGTCACGGGGCCCCCATTCTCATGGGGGCCGTTCGGTTTCCTTCTGCTCCAAGGCTTTTTGCTGTACCTGTTGTCTGAACCAGCTGCCGATGTGAAAATATCATTGTCCAATAGATGACGGCCCTCTCTTTGAGTGTGGGTAATGGCATTATATCCACAGACACAGGATGTCACTTTTTCAAAGGTCATCATTGCAGGAAGAAGGTCATGCCCATCAGGGGTGACTGAGGGTAAGGCAGATGAAGGTCATCCCTCATCCTGTGACTGACTGTACACGTAGTTCCTTCCTGGCCCTAAGCTCAAACCGAGCAAGCCTCCTTGGGAAGATGCATCCTCCTTTTATGTTCATTTCAAGCACCAACACAACCCCCTCTGTCACTTTTGATTCTGTGTTTCCTGTTTTCTTGCCAATAACTACTAGCGGGGGGATGGTTTGTAGGCACCTGTGTGCACAGGTATGTATCTAAACTCCCTCTTTCACCTCTTCCTCCTGTGCTCCACTCTTTACATGTGTCAGCTTAATTTTTCCTAACATCGATCTTGGGAAACAGGTACTATTCTTAACCCCACTGCAAAAAGAAGGACATGAAGTCTTTGGAATATTTAGTAACTTGGTCACAGTCCTACAGTTTATAAGTATTGAAGCTGAGTGTGTGCCTGAGCAGTCAAGCTCCACAGCTACACTCTGCTGTTTTCCTGTCGCAGGTGGGTCTACTCGTATGTGCAAGACTGAGAGGCTGTGTTCTGTGAGGTATCTAAGTGAAATAAGTCAGACAGAAACATATGTGAAATTTAAAAAATAATACACGTGAACTTCTTTATAAAAAAGAAATAGATAAGCAATGAGATCCTGCTGTATAGCCCTGGGAACTATATCTAGTCACTTGTGATGGAGCATGATGGAGGATAATGTGAGAAGAAGAATGTGTATATGTATACGTGACTAAGTCACTTTGCTGTACAGTCGAAAATTGACAGAACACTGTAAACCAGCTATAATGGAAAAAATAAAAATCATTTAAAATAGAATAGACTCACAGACAGAGAAAACAAACTTATGGTTACCAAAAGGGGAAGGGGTGGGGGAACTAAATTAGGAATTTGGGATTAACACATATACACTACTACATATAAAATAGATAAACAACAAGGACCTACTGTATAGCAAGGGAACTATGTTCAATATCTTATAATACTCAATATTGGAAAAGAATCTGAAAAAGAATGTTTGTGTATATATATATGTATACATATAAACACACACATATAGATATAGGTATAGAGCTATATATAGATGCATGTGCGTCTGTGTGTGTGCGCATGTGCATGCACACTAAATCTGGGAAAATGTCAATTAGAGTTTTGTGCAAATATTGAATTTCTCTGTTTCTCTTTTCTGGTCTTGAGGGTTGAACTCCAATTTAAGGTAGATTCAGAAATATTAGAAACGAACTCTCTCTAACTGAAATTCACCTGCAGTGCATCCTGGGTTTAACTGGGCCCAATGGCCTATGTCTGGGCAGAAGAAAGAGTGGAAACAGGAAACAAATGTCCCAAGTAAACTTGCCACCCAGGAACTTTCAGCAGAGATGCCTGTTTCCATTGTGAAAGGCTGGTCAGAGAACTAATTTGGATATCTACTTCCTTCCAGATTTGTTTCGTGCCCATTTTAGCTGAAACATACAAATCACTGATGGCAGATAGAGTCATGAGCTACACTTCCATTATGGGTAATTCTAGGTATACAATCAGGTGTTTTGTGGCTGTCACTTAAGCAGCCCCTGACAAACGTCACTGCTGATGAAGCTTGACACAAATATATGAGGCACCTTCTGCCCATCTCTTGTGCCAAAGCCTTAGGCGAAACACATCATCTGTGACAGAGCAGCATTAAGCAAATTAATGTTCAGGATTTTTAAAATAATAGTTTTTTAAGTAAGAAATTTATTTTGGGGGCATGACGAGGGAGAAAAATTGTGGCAGTCAGCTGTGGGGATAGCACTTGGCACTGCAAACAGGCTCCCCAGGGCTGGGTTCATTCCTGAAGCCATGTCCTCCGTATTCTGGAGTTAGGGGAAGGGACCTGGGTTGTGAGAGCCATTCTTCCCTTGCAAATTCTGAGATATGCTGTAGGAGGAAGACTACACACACTACAGGCAGCACGCCTCTCTGGCATCAGCAACCACAGGCCAACTCAGATTTGCCCACAGCCAACAGGATAACGAGCCCAGGGCAGAGGTCATGACAATGAGCCCAGGAGGGAGGACACAGGGCAAAGTGAAGGACTTACTGTATCACAGGTCCAGTCTAACCCCATAGCCGTAGCCAGGGTCACATACAGCATGCTCCCTCTTGGTCAAAGTTATTTGCTTATGAATGAGATCTCCCAACAGCGCTGTGGTAGAGGGATGCCTCTAGTGCGGGAACCTGGGTGGGGCATTGGGAAGAAGGAAGCCTGGGACCGCCCTGGCTCCTCCCACTAGTCAGCCCCCTACAATAGTTCTAAAAGGATAGCTCCGGGCAGCTGCTGGGCTTGGGCCCACATCTCTACTACTCTTTAGCTATGTGACGGGGGTGGGAGGTAAGAAGTCCTGGAACCTTCTAGAATAGCCATTTAATCTCTGAGATTAACAGATCTATGCAAAAATACGATAACACTAAAAGCAACAAACATGACCAATGTTTACTGGTCAGTTTATTTAACATCTCTGAGCTTCAGTTATCCTATGTGTCAAATGTAGACAATAATAACCTCTATTTCATAGGGCAGTGAGAATGAAGTAGCAAGAGGCACTTAGAATACTCTTGATGAAGTGTTCAGCAGAAAGTATGTGCTCAATAAATTCTAGCTGCTGGAGTTCCTATCGTGGTTCAGAGGTAACAAATCTGACTAGTAACCACGAGGATGCAGGTTCAATCCCTGGCCTCGCTTAGTGGGTTAAGGATCCAGCATTACAGCTGTAGATGCAGCTCAGATCCTACGTTGCTGTGGCTGTGGCATAGGCAGGCAACTGCAGCTCTGATTCGACCCCTAGCCTGAGACCTTCCATATGGCACTGGGTGCGACCCTAAAATAAATAAATAAATTTTTAAAAACTCTAGCTACTGATGGGAGTATTTTCTGAAATGCTAGAAACCTCTCAAGTAGGAGCTACAGGAAAAATCCCAGGAAAGGAGGCCCTACCATCTCAGAATGGATCGAACATGGCAGAAATGAATGAATGAATATTCTCCTAAAACAACCAAAATGACCCAGAGTCTAAAATAATTTGAATTCAAATGAAAGCACAAAAGGACACAGAGAGCAGCCCACCCGCAGCCACTCCACGCAATTCAGTGAGTCTCTAAGGAACATTCGCACTGGTCATGTTTGCTGCTTTTAGTGTTATCGTATTTTTGCATAGACCTTTTAATCTCAGAAATTAAATGACTATTCTAGAAGGTTATGGGACTTCTTACCCCCCTCCCCGGTTGTATTTCCTTTTGAGACATTTATTCAGTTTTCAGTTAAAAAAAATATGCTGTAAAAGGCTAGGTTGAATTATATGATACATTGAAATTAAAATGAAATTTTAAATTATCATGCTGTTTGGGACGATGTAGAATGAGTGACAATAAATAAAGGTTAAAAGGATGATGGCAGATCCTTTTTCATGGTTTTTATTTTTTTTCTTTCTGTTATGTATAAAAAATCTTCTCAGAAGATTAAAAATAATATTTCTCTCCCTATTGATTTTTTCTTTTCCAATTTGGCAAACATTAATTTCTTTCCTGTGTTTCTAATGGAACTGATATTCATAGAGCTACTGGCCATCAGCATTACTGACAGTCCATGTCTGAGGACAGCAACCAGACTGCTCCAGAGGTGACAGGACATTCCTGGGGGGTGAGAGAGCAGGACCCTATTCCCACTGGCCTCTCCCAGTGTCTGTATAGAAAGGCCTCTGACCTATGTCACCCAAGGAACAAGGGACTTCTAGCCCAATCTGCTGCCCTGTAGTAAAGGCTGTTCCAGAACCAACCCAGAGCGCTGTTCACATGGGTTCCCTCTGCTTAGAATTCCTTCTCCTTCCTCTCCTGATTTCCTTAAGCCCCCAGTTCAGATGCTGTCTTTGGGAATGAAAATTGCCCTAATCTCCCCTTTACATAAGATGCCTACCTCCCCACTGAATAAATTTCTAATGTATAACACACTGTGTTATGCTAGATCCTGGGCCACTTGCTGGGGATCCAATAGTGACCACGACATAGTTCCTGCCCTTGAGAACATCCAGTCCATTTGGGGAGACATAGTCATGATGCTGCGGGAGCATGAAGGAGGGCCACAGGGAAGTTAGCCCTTACTGGATTCCTTAATCCAGGCTGGCATCAGGTGAGGCCTCCAGGAGGAGGTGACAGCTGAGATGATTCTTGAAAGAAACAAAGGAATGAAGGGAGGAAGTTGGGGAAAAGAGCTTGAAGGACTATCGCATCACACTGACCGGACTGAGACTCAGACAGGTGTTCAGACATACTGGCTGAGCCCATCATCCTCCCAGTTCATAGCTTCTCATATGGCCAACATTACTTGTTAATTGAACCATGCTCTGGGTTTATTAATTATAATGTTTGACAATTTACATCAATAAAACAGATCATTCTGGAATCAGTGCTAAGTTTCAAAGAAACTAATCTAATAATGGCAATTTCCAGCATGTGGCAGAGAAAATGTTGAGGGCACAAGTGGCTTACTTTAGGTGTTACCACCTGTGCATTGCCCTTGGCTCAGCATCATGAAGGCACTGAGATTCTCCAGAGAGCCTAAGACTCCCTGTTTACACAGAAGTGAGGAGACTCTTGCTCTTCACCCCAGAGCATCAACTCTCTCCAAAGTTGGCCTGGGATCTGAATATCCAAAAGGGAATGTCTGCTCTTCTTTTAGCCCTTCTCTCCTACCACCCTTTTCTTACAGAACCCTCTGCCAAACTCTGCATGCAGATTTTCTCCTTGGAGATCCTCTTCACCAGTTCACCAAGATCTAAACAAAGACATCAGTATTCATTAAGGAAATGCAGATTACTATAATAATTAAACCAAAAAGAATAATGGTTCAAACATGTTAGACATTTCTTTTTTGCTCAAGTTAAATCTAAAATGACTGTACCTGATTGGCCAGTGGCTTCTCTCCAAGCAATGATGTAAGGAGCCAGGCTCCTTCCACCTTGTGGCTCTGCTATCCTCAACACATGGCTTCTAAGGTCACCAGTGCGTGCCTGTATTAGGACTATAGGTGAAAGAGTACAAGAGGATGTGATGGTTCAGCCTGGATGTGACACACATCACTTCCATTTAAATTTCAGTTCTAGAACTTAGCCATATGGCCACATTTATCTGTGTATAGACTGGCCATGTGTCCAAGAAAAAGAGAAAATACTTGTGTCAACAACTTGCTAGCCTTTGCCAAAACATATGAATTCCAGTCTTAGAATTCATGGGGACTCAAAAAAAAAAAAAAAAAAGCTGTTATTCCATGGACCCAGCTGCGGCTTTGGAAAATTGATAGGGCAAGGCATGATCCATTCCCCGCCCCCAGGAAAAAGCAAGTGGTTTACACAACAAACAAATCATGGAGCCTACTCTATCTGATTTCAATGCCACGATGTCGTGTCAATGACATGAGAATGTCAATGTCATGTCATGTCAATGAGAAGATTTAGATAAAATCCCTACAAGGAGCTTATAGGTGAAAGTGGAGAACAGGTAGATACTTATTGAATCAGAGTTTACTATTTATTTCTAACTTGAAAATGATCCTCACTTTCACTTTTTCACCATCATAAGTCCTTTCTCACAGTCTCTAAATATTAAATCTTACCCAAGCCCCTAGCAAGTAGTTATTGGTGCATCTGACTGAATATTTTTGGTTCCCTTCATTTCCAGGCATATGATAGAATTGTGCTTCCCTGACCTCTTGAGGATAGTTGTTGCCACATAACTTTACTTGGGTAATACGTAAAGGGCAGTGACATGTTACACTTTTAGGAGGAACTTTTAAGAACCAGGGCACAAGATTTCTGTCTTCTTAAGTTTACTGATATTTGTTTTGTGGTCCAATGTGATTCAAAAAGATATATGCACTTGTGTTCACTGCATCATTATTTGCAATAGCTAAGGCATGGAAACAACCTAAATGTCCACTGACAGATTAGTGGATAAAGAAGATACAGCTATCTCTTTATATATAGATATAGATATATAGATATTTATAGATATATATAATGAAATATTACTCAGCCATTAAATGAATGAAGTCTTGAAATTTGCGACAACATGGATGGTCCTGGAGGGTATTATGCTAAGTGAAATAAGTCAGGCAGAGAAAGACAAATACTATATAATCTTGCTGATATGTGAAATCTAAAAAACAGAACAAATGAATAAAAAACAAAACAAAAACAGACTTATAGATACAGAGATCAAACTGGTGGTTGCCAGAGAGGAAGAAGTTGGATGAAACAATTGAAGGTGATTAAGATGTACAGACTTTCAGGTATAAAACAATTCATGAAGAGTACTATACAACATAAAGAATATAGTCAATGACACTGTAATAATTATGTACAGTGACAGACATTAAGTTATTAGTCTAATAACTTACTAAGTTATTAGACTTAGCCACAGGTTTATTTTTGTGCATGGTGTGAGGGTGTATTCTAGTTTCACTGATTTACATGCAGCTGTCCAGTTTTCCCAGCACCACTTACTGAAAACACTGTCTTTTTCCCATTTTATATTCTTGCCTCCTTTGTCGAAGATTAATTGACCGTAGGTGTCTGGGTTTATTTCTGGGTTCTCTGTTCTGTTGCATTGATCTGTATGTCTGTTTTTGTACCAGTACCACCCTGTCTTGATTACTGTGACTTTGTAATATTGCCTGAAGTCTGGGAGAGTTATGCCTTCTGCTTTGTTTTTGTTCCTCAGGATTGATTTGGCAATTCTGGGTAGGGTAGGGTATTTAAGGGGAGTTTGTATGTAGTCTTTGAGAGATAATAAATAAACCAGTATGGCTGAAGGGGAATGTATCAGGGGAAGGAGAATAGAATTGAAATCATAGAAATAAGGGAGGAAACAGAGTGTGTAGGGTCTTGAAGAACATTATGAGTAGTTTGGCTTGTACTCTAAGATGGGAAGTCCTTGGAGTGTTTTCTGCACAGATGTTTCGTGATCCAGCTTAGGTATTCACATGATCACTTTGGCTGTGTACAATGGACTACATAGGAGAGGGGAGGAGGAATAATTTGGAAAACCCTTTGGGAAGATCCAGGTTAAAAAAATAAGGATGGCTTGTACTGGGTCTTAGAAGTGGAAAAGGTGAAAAATGATCAGAATCTGGATATATTTAAAGGTTGACTTGACAAGGTGTACTGTTGGAATATCCAAAGCGTAGTCAGTCACAAGATGTCTGAAGTGCTGGTTGCCAATAGCTGTATGGGAAAGAATGGAAAGTGGAATGTGGTGTTTGGAGATGTCGGAGAGTTCTCTATTATTATGCAAGTTAACAGTTTATTCTGTTTCTTGAAAAGTATAAGGAAAATAAGCGTGAGTCCTGTGTCCAGAGTTGCTCTAAGGATTAGAACTATGTATGCAGGGAAAATATCTAGAAAAGCAGTTGCTAGTAATGGTTTCTTACAGAGTAGAAAGGGAGAGTTCACCAAAATTTCTTATTTTTGTACCTCTTAAATGTCTTACTATGGACATGTTTTAATCATATATCAATGCTTCTCAGCAATACACAACTATTGATACATACAATAACATGGACAAATCCCCCAAACAACATATTAAGCTAAAGATCAGACACAAGAAAAGGACATATTGGATGATTCTATTTACATGCTTTTAAAGAACAGATAAGACTAAGTCATGATGACGGAAATCAGAATGGTGGTTGATTCTGCAATGCCGGGGGTGGAGGATGAACTAGAAAGAGCAGAAAATACTTTTAAACTGTGCTCAAGTTAATTGTCTTAGATATTAGGCATTGCCTTTTAAATATTGCCCAGAAGTTATGGCATAAAGCACAAACGTAGTTGCTGCTCTTCAGTCCACAAATCACCACATAATGTACAGCACTTCTCTCAGATCTGCCTGATTAATCATCACACTGTTCACACACAGACAACAAGTCATGTAGTTATGTTGTTTCATGTCCCCATCACATTTTACAAGAGTGGCTAATCAAAAGAGGAAGTGGCCAACATGAAGGAAGGAGCCGGGGGTTGGGTTTTAGGGTATGTAGTATGTAGAGAAGGTAGGTACCACTCAGCATTATGTAGATACCACTGGAGAGTTTTCCAAGCCAATTTTTATCAATTTGTACTGTGTCTTGCAATGCATAAGAACAATTGCCCTACATCCTCAGCAGTTTTGCGTTTTGTCATTCTTTCCATTTCATCCATCCATCTTGGCTGAAGATAGTCTTAATTCATTGTGGTTTTGTTTTTATTTCTCTGATGACTAATAATGTTGAGCTACTTTTTATATGTTTATTGCCTACTTGAGTATACTCTTTTTTTCTTGAGTTGTCACATTTTCTCATTAATACATAAAAGTTATTCATATATTGCAAATATGGGTCCTCAGGTGATATATATTGAAAATATCTTCCTCCTGTCTGTGGCTTGCTTCTCTTCACTCTTCATTTTGTCTTTTTATAAATAGAATTCTTCATTTTAGTGACATTCAATTAATCAACCTATTTTCTTTATAGTTATGGCCTTTGCATCCTATTTTAATAAGGATTTTCCTTTCTTCAAATTCTGAGGGTATGCTTCCATGCTTTCTTTTAGAAGCTGTATTGTTTTACTTTTCACCATGTAGGTCTGTGATCTATCTTAAATTAAGTTTTGTGCATGGCATGAGGTAAGAGGAAAGATTCATTTTTTCCCATGAATAATAGATTCAACACCATTTACTAGAAACATAGATCATCCTTTATGCACTGAATTGTAATGGTGCCTTTGTTGTAAGTCAAATGGCCGTATATCTGTGGGTCAGTTTTTAGATTCTTTATTCTATTTTTCTAGTCTATTGCTCTAACTTCTGCACCAACACCACATTAACCACTATAACTTTATGGTAAATCTTGATACAGATATGTGTTAGCCCTTCAACTTTGTTCTACTTTAAGATTACCTTGGCTAATCTAGAACTTTTGTGTTTTCGTATACATTTTAGAATCAGTTTTTCAGTTTCCATTAAAAAGACTGCTGAAATTTTTATTGAGATTCTGTTGGATCTATGGATTGATGTAAGAGGAACTGGCCTCTTTTTTCAAAATTTTATTGAAGTATAGTTGATTTATAATGCTGTGTTACTTTCTGCTGTGCAGCAAAGTGATTCATAATACATATATGTTTGTCTTCATTTTCGTTCCCATTATGGCTTATTACAGGATATTGAATATAATTTTCTGTACTATAAAGACCTTGTTCTTTATCCATTCCATATAGCAGTTTGCATCTGCTAATCACAAACTCCCAGTCCATCCCTCCCCCAACTCCTCCTCCCCATTAGCAACAGCAAGTCTGTTCTCTATGTCTGTGAGTTTATTTCATAGATAAGTTCATTTGTGTCATATTTTAGATTCCACATGTAAGTGATATCACATGGTATTTGTCTTTTTCTGACCTCATTGAGTATTGTAATCTACGTCCATCCATTTTGCTTCCAATGCCATTATTTCATATTTTTATGGCTGAGTATTATTCCATTGATCTATTAGACCCGAAAGTTCCTTTTTTGGGGGAAGGCTGTGCAGCTTAGGATGTTTGACAGCATCCCTGGCCTCTACCCACTAGATAACAGTGACATGATCATCAAATGTCTTCAGACATTGCCACATGTTCTCACAGGGAAAGAGGGAATCAAAATCGTCTCAGTTAAAAACCACTAAAAAAAAAAAAAAACCTTGGATTTGTAGAATACATCTTAAACTTATTATGGTCTACTTTCACATGTTATACCACTTCACATTTAGTATAAGACCCTTATGAAAGTATACTTCCCTTTTTCCCTCCCAAATTTTGTCTGATTGTTTTCATACATTTACTTTCACATATGTGATATTCCTCACACTTCATTTTTTTGTTATTGTTTAAAAGATCACTTTTAAAAGAGTTTTAAATGGTGAGAAATCATATATTTATCCATAGAGTTACCATTTCTTCATTCCTTTGTATAGATTCAGATTTTTATCCGACATTGTTTTCTTTATGCCTGAAAGACTTCAACAGTTCTCACAATGCTCAGAACACAATGCAAGTGTGCTGTTGACAACTTCTTTGATCTTTTATACACCTAAAAAATCATCTCAGCCTCATTTTAGAAAAATATTTTAGCTAGGTAAAGAATTCTAGGTGCAGAAGAAAAACAGTCATAAATAAGACAATATTCCTGCCCTCATAAAATTTATGTTCTAACAGAGGTGAATAGAAGACAATATGTAAGAAAAGGTCAATAAGAATTATAATAGCCAATGATAATAAGTATGCGGAAAATTTTGAATAGAGGTGCTACAAAGAAGCAACTAGGTAGATGCTTCAGGTATCTTTGTCAGGGAAGATGACATTTGAGCGAGGAAGAAAATCAGCTCTATGCTATAGATCCAAAGGAAGCACATTGTAGGCAGATGGAACCATGAGAATTGGTAATTTGTCTCTTAACAATAGGTAGGGTAGCGATGTAATCAGTAGTGTTAACCCTTTGTCAGTGTCATTTGTTTGAAGAATGGTTTTCCTTGCATTTAATCATCTTTATGTTGTATTTTGCCACTCACATTATTTACCTATTCAAATAAATATTTCCTTCATAATGACTCCTCTCCTTTCTCTTTCCCTCTCACTAACTCTTCCATGCAGGAGGAGGGTGTGCCTATCTGATGGATGAGTTTGAAAGTAGATACCACACATGCTCTCTCAACCCCTCAGGGCTACTGGGTCCTTCCTCAGCCTGAGTTGGCCTCAGGACACACATGCTCTTCTCTGGCAGGTCATGTGCTGCACCTGCCTCTTCCTGCTTCTGTCTCCAGCCTCAGTACCCACTCCTGATATCTACAGTAGACAGTCTCCTACCTTGTTTAAATAACTCCACTTCATGGCTTTAACCAAGTAACAGGTGCTACCACCGGACACTCTGAGAACAAAGGGAAGCCATTCATAACTCAGTAATTAAATATCCCGCTTTCTGTTCCTGGCCCCCTGTCTCTGATCTGGGACTTTTTCTGAGAGTATTCACTAATCTGGGAATCATCTCCTCCTGCCTTTAACTGTGGATTCCTCAGCTCTGTTGAGTATTGTCATCGATATCAATTTTTTATTTCATGTTTTACAGTGATTTCTTGATTTTTAATGTGCTCTTAGAGCTTTAGTACCTCTGATAGCTTTGTAAGATTCCAGAAATATTATGAAATATTTCCCCCATTATTTCAGTGAATCGCTGAAAAAAGAGAAGTAAATGCCTGTGACTGGTTACATAAACCAGAGTTCTCTGGTGAACATTAGGATCAGTTTTTTTCAAATTAAAGTTATGGATTAACTTGGGGAGAACTGGCATTTTTCAAAAAGGAGTCTTGGGTAATATCTGGTCCATATGGAACCATAGCTTACAACTTATTAAAATTATATTTCACTCTATTTCCCCATGCAATCTAACAATAAGTTATATCACAAACTATAGCCTGAATCCAATTGCTTATCAACACCTTCTCTGCTACTATTCTACCTAAAGGTTATTTTTCATAAGATTTTTTTAAAAAAAATTTTGAGGGTGCTCTGTTCTTAAGGCCTGAAGAAATTCCTGGGCCAGGGATCACCCATCCGAGCCACAGCAATGACAATGCCAAATCTTTAACCCCTAGGCCACCAGCCAAACTCCCCTAATGGTCATTTTAAGTTCCGCCTTCAACTGGTCATTGTTGAGTTATAGGAAAGTTGTTGATGCTTGTATAGTTTAAAAGTAAGAACTAGGCAGAAAATTAAAGTTCATAAGGCCACTTTTTTTTAATGTATAATAGTTCTGTTTTATTTGATCCTTTTGGGTTTTCCAAAGAGACAGTCATCTGTTGCAGATAATAATAATTTTTCTTCTTTCATAGTTATTATTAAGATTTTCTGCCTCTAATTGGGTAAATTGTAAACAGTTAATATTGTAGCAGAAAAGTATCCAGTTCATTGAATGTTTCAAATGTATTTGTATCTGTTATTTTATTTTTCATTAATAATGTGGGAATGTGGTTTGTGAGACTGAAGCATTCTAAGTGGCTTCAGTGCCTTATTTTAATTAATACTTTTTGTCATATTAAGGAAAAGTTTTTCTAATTTCCTTGCTTTTATTACAAAATATATGTTGAGCTTTATGAACTTCCTGTTCCGTATCTTTTAAGATGACTCTGTATGACTTTTTTTTAATCCTCAAAAAATCCTTTGAAGGAGTTCTTATCTTTACTTCCACTTTTAAAGTCAGGACACTAAGGCCTAGAGAGGTTAAGTTATCTTCCCAAGGTCACACAACAAACAAATGCCAAAAATCGTCATTCCATTTCAGATCTCTCTGAGACCTTGCCCTTTTTACTTTATTTTATTTTATTTTGCTTTTTAGGATCACACCTATGGCACACTAAAGTTCCCAGGCTAGGGATCGAATTGAAGCTGGCCTATGCCACAGCCACAGAAGCTTGGGATCCAAGCTACAGCTGGGACCTACACCACAGCTCACAGCAATGCTGGATCCTTAACCCACTGAGCAAGGCCAGGGATCAAACCCATGTCCTCGTGGATACTCGTCAGATCTGTAACCCGCTGAGCCACAAAGGGTAGTCCTTGACCTTTCTCTCTTAAACACAACATTGCACCATGGTTTGGAGAATGTATGTACAACACACACACACACAGTTTTTATATTGTACGTCCATCTTGATTCAAAGGCATCTAGAGAGAGGAAGCAGATGAGAATTCAGGATATTAAGAGAACAGTGTCCATACTGAGGTTCTTGAGTGGGCAGAAAGAAATGCAATACCGAGTAATTTTAAGTCCCCATCCGGCTCACCATAACTATACTTCTCTGGAAGCAGGGGTGGAGCCAGGATGTAGTTGACCATTCTTGCTTCTCCTGTTGGAGTTTGCCCTCTGCTTACATTACCTGTTGCTCATGGCTTCATCCACCAGAGGGCATGGTGTACCCCTGGTGCTGCTCCCACGTTGGTAGAATTCATTCGGATTCTTCCAAACTGTCTCAACAGCAGTGTACAGAGTGGCACAGTGTCATTCCCTCCCACGCCCTACAAATTAATGTCCTCCCAGAATCTGTGAATGTGTCATTATTTGGATGTAGCATCTTTGCAGATGTAATCAAGTTAAGATAAGATCATACTGGATTCTGATGGACTCTAATCCAATAATTGGTGTCCTTATAAGAACAGGGAAATTTGGATACAGCCACACAGAGAGGACAGAGGTCCATGTGAAGATGGAGGCTGAGATTGGAGTTACACTGCCACATGCCAAGGAATACCAAGGATTGCTGCCCCCACTCCCCCAACCAGGGAAGCTAGAAGAGGAATGGAAGGATTCTTCCCAAAATGCCCTGTTGACACCTTGATTTCAGACTTCTGGCCTCCAGAACTATGCAAGAATAA
The DNA here is from genome assembly GCA_004024745.2 of Catagonus wagneri. Lineage (NCBI taxonomy): Eukaryota > Metazoa > Chordata > Mammalia > Artiodactyla > Tayassuidae > Catagonus > Catagonus wagneri. The sequence continues at coordinate 5,361,991 of PVHT021183691.1, read as the reverse complement.
ATTTCTGCTGTTTTAAGCCATCCAGTTTGTGGTGATATGTTAGGAAACTAATCCAAGCAGGAAGCTTCCCAGAACCACTGCTCCAACACCCTCACCAGCCCAGCAATGCTATACAAACTATTCTTCTTTCTAAACGTTAGGAAGAAACAAAGACAAAACTCCACTTCTGGGGGGGGGGGGCTTCCATTTGAAGCACGATTTTCAACCCTCAAAAAGAAATACTACCCATGGCCTTGAAACTTCTACCTACTGTGGGGGTGGCCAAAAAAACAAAAGATATGGAGGGAGAGAGACATTAAGTGGGCCGGTGGGGAGATAGCTACATCCTAATAATTCTACATCTCATTTTACAGAGATTTTTTTCAAAGCAAGTGCACACTCCTGTGTGAACACACATAAGCACACGCATTGTTTCCAAGTCCTTTTCTTCTTCAAAACCTGAGGGTTGAAGTAATAAAGTCATACTTATTCTTAGGTCTTTAAATGTCAGTTCTCAAAATAAACATAGAAGTCATCTTGTCTTTTATTTTCTTTCTGGGTAACTTGTCTTGGGCTCTCATGTTTCAAAGAAAGAGGGATGTTTCTTTGAGGACTATTCTTAAATGGAATACTCTGGACTTTTATAACTGATATGATGAAGTTGTTTTTTTTTTTTTTTTCCATGTAATAAATTGGTTATGTCCTAAGAGCCCTGGTTCTACTATCCACAGGGCTGGTCTTTCCTGTTTCCTCTAGTGCTCCTTTTCTTTATGAATTTCCTCTGTTTTCATTGGCTTTCCACTTCTCTTCATGGGATATTTAGACATCCTTGAGTACTTGATTTTGTTCTTAGCTTCCTGTGACCCTTTTTCACTCTTCACAGAATTTTCACTTTTTTTTTTTTTTTGCAGTTCTTCAGTTTTGTGACTTGTTTCATTTTTAGCCATCATTGTTTATTTCTTTTAAACTTATCACCTCCTTCAAGCCTCCTTCAGGAAGTGATCCTGCCTCTCTGGTAGCTTCTTCAGCTGGTGTTGCAAAATTCCTTAATTGAAAGTCACTGCATTTACTTAGATTTGTTCATTGTTTGCTGAGCCTACATTGAGGGGTTATTGCTTTTATTTTGATCAGGCAAGGCTATTGTTTTTCTGTTACTGTAGCCAGGAGGAAGAATTTGGGCCTGTTTTTTATCCACCATCTTCCAAGAAGTCCTCTATTATCTTTAAACTTTTGTGCCAGTCAAATCTCTTGCTCTTGACATCTGTTCTTTTCCTTAAGTTCCTCTTCACACACCCAATGTCTAACTTGCACGTTTAGGTTTGCATAAATGTTGGTATCAATTCTTTGTTCTAAATAAATCACTCCACGTGATAGCAACAAAAATAACATATTTCTTACAAGCATAAGATTGTTTACCCATATCTAGTGTTTTAAACTTTTCCTTAAAGTACTATCTTTATTCAAGAAAATTTGGCACACAATCTTGTATGCACTTTACTATCAGCCTTATGGTAAAAATTTCTACTTGTTATGACAGAGATGTGAATAAACCCACTTTTAATGATGAGATAATATTCTATTAAGAGGCAGACCATTTCCCCCAGTCAGATATTTAATTTATGAAATTGATGTGTATTGTTCTGGTCTGCTAAGCATCCTTTCCTCCTTCTTCAGGTATTTAGACTCTCTACTGCCCCATCCCCCCCCCACCCCCCCCGCCACTTTCTCTTTGGAGAACTGTCCTTCACATGTGGTCCTGGTAATATCAGTCTCTATACTTGGCCTCCAGCGTCCCCTTGCCTGCAACCCCCATTGACAGAGGGGCACATGTCTCAGACTTGGTTTATCTTAATTCTTGTGGTGGTTTGGACCTGGTCCCAAGAGCACTGTTGCAACTCTAGTCCTTCCCAGCATCTGTCACTTGGAATGCATTTGCTGTTAAGTGACATAAAACCAAATGAACAGTGGCTTAAATCTTAGGGATATTTGTCAGTTTAGACTACTTAAGAAGTCTAGAGGTAGTGAATGTCGTGAGTTGATTTCTGTTTCCCCAAAAGAGATCTTCAAGTCCTAACCCTAACCTGTGAATGTGACCTTATTTGGAAATAAGGTCTTTGAAGATATAATCAAGTTGAGATGAGGTCATGAGAGTGGGCACCAACTCAATATGACTGCTGCTCTTATAAGAGGAAAACCAAGGCGAAGACAGAGACACACAGGGAGAAGGGCATGAAACAGCAGAGGCAGACTGCAGTGATGTAGCTGCAAGCCAAGGAAAATAAGAAGCAATGGCCACCACCAGAAGCTAAGAAGAGTCAAGGAAAGATTCTCCCCTACTGCTTCCAGTGGAAACACGGCCGTGCTGAAACCTTGACTTGGACTTCTGGTCTTCAAAACCATGAGAAAATTTCTGTTGTTTCAAACCACCCAACAGAATGTGAACTTGTTATGGTAGTCTTAGGGAAATGACACAGCAATGCATTGAGATCCCAGGAGATGCACAAGAAACAAGAAGAAGACCTGTCATCATTAAGTACACAGAGATAAATAGGGCAACAGAGTCAGAGGACATGTCAGCTAGTACTTATTCATTAAAAAAAAAAAAATTACAGAGTTCCTGTTGTGGTGCAGCGGAAACGAATCCAACTAGGAACCATGAGGTTGCGGGTTCGATCCCTGGCCTCACTCAGTGGGTTAAGGATCTGGTGTTGTTGTGAGCTGTGGTGCAGTTTGCAGACTCAGCTCGGATCCTACATTGCGGTGGCAGTGGTGTAGGCTGGCGGGCGTAGCTCCGATTCAACCCCTAACCTGGAACCTAGGTGCGTCCCTAAAAAGAAAAAAAAAAATATTACTAAGTGCTTACCATGGGCCAGGAACTGCAAAGTGGCGAAAGGCAGTACATGAATTTGTTATGATCGCCACTATTATTGTGGCTTTTAAGAATACTGATTACTTGCCCAGCCCTATGCTTCTTGCTGTCAAGACATTATCTCATTCAGTCATTTCTACAGTCTTGTGAAATAGCACTGCTATTCCTGATCTTCCTCATGTCTAATAAAGAGAGCCCCGAGGCTCTCAACCAATGATGCATTTTATAGACTGTTGAGTTTAAGGGAACATGAAAGAGAACCTGGTGACAATCATCTGTATCTCAGTTTTTGGAAAAAGCTCCAGTAGTTCTATAAATGCATCAAAGACTCACACTAAACCTGCCGGGCCACCGTGGGCGTGGCCTGGGACATTTGGCTTCTGCATAACCATACACCATAGGATCACAGTCTGTGGGCCATTTTCACAGCAGATTCTCTTCTAGGTTAGCACAAGGACCCAGCCTCCATCACCTCCTGATCAACAGATGTTTTTAAGGTTCACACACTGTGTATTTCTAATATAGTCTTAAAATATCCAGTACTCAGAGACTGTATAATCCCATTCAGGTTGTGGTAAACATTATTTTTTTCCTTTTTTATATTTTATTTTTATTAGCATATAGTTGATTTATACTGCTGTGCCATTTTCTTCTGTACAGCATAGTGACCCAGTCATATGTGTGTGTGTATATATATATATATATATATATATATATATACATTCATTTTCTTGCATTATCTTCCATCATGGTCTATCCCAAGAGACTGGATACAGTTCCCTGTGCTGTGCAGTAGGACCTCATCATTTATCCATTCTAAAGGTAATAGTTTGCATCTACTAACCCCAAACTCCCATCCATCCCACTCCCTCTCCTTCCCTCTTGGCAACCACAGGTCTGTTCTCCATGTCTGTAAGTCTGTTTCTGTTTTGTAGATATGTTCATTTGTGCCATATTTTAGATTCCACATTTAAGTGATGTCATATGATATTTGTCCTTCTCTTTCTGACTTACTTTACCTGGTATGAGAAACTCTAGTTGCATTCATGTTGCTGCAGATGGCATTATTTTGGCTGACTAGTATTCCATTGTATATATGTATCACTTTTCTTTTCTTTTTTTTTCTTTGTTTGTTTTTTAAGGCCACACCTGCTGCATATGGAAGTCGACCCAGGCTAGGGGTCGAATTGGAGCTGCAGCTGCTGGCCTATGCCACAGCCACAGCAAGGCTGGATCTGAGCCATGTCTGCAACCTACACCACAGTTCATGGCCACACTGGATCCTTAACCCACTGAGTGAGGCCAGGGATTGAACCTACATTCTCATGAATCCTAGTCAGGCTCATAATCCACTGCGCCACAACAGGAACTCCTGTACCACATCTTAGTCCACTCATCTGTCTATGGACATTTAGGTTGTCTCCATGTCTTAACTATTGTGAATAGTGCTGCAGTGAATATAAGAGGCTCATAAGGAAAGACAAGGACAGGCCAATGAGATGAATGGGGTAGAGAAAGGATACCAAGAAGGGAGCAAACCACTCACACAGGGGTTCTTGGAGGGTCTACTGAGGAGGTGTTAATGGAGCTGAGCATTGAAGGATGAATAAATATGCCCAATAGGGGACAAAGAAAGGACATGTTCAAAGGCACAAAGACCAACAACATGCTCTGTAAGGCAGAGGTGTCGAGTGGTGGGTGTGCAGGGTGGGGTGGAGAGTAAGAATGAGACTAAAGGGCAAGTTGAGACAGACTTAAAAGGCCTAGTATAGGAAGCAGATCCACCACTGAATTGGCTGTGTGATCCCAATATGTCATCTGCCCTTTCTGGGTCTCATATATTTCATTAAAAGCAGAAAGAGAGATTGGATTAAGATGGCAGAATAGAAGGACTGGAGCTCAACTTCTCTCCCAAAAAACAACAAAACTACAACCAAATGCAGAGCAGCCTTCAACAAAATGGACAGTAAACTTCCAAAAAAAAAAAATTCTACTCCAGAAGACAAAGAGGAGACCACATTAAGAGGTAGGAGGGGCGATTATGTGATAGAAGTAACCCCATACCTCCCAGGTGGGAAGCCCCACAGACTGGAAAGTAACTGCATCACAGAGACTCAACTACAGGACTGAGAGTTCTGAGCCCCACGTCAAAACCCCACGCCTGGGGATCGGGCACAGGGAAAAAGAGCCCCAGGAGCATCTGGCATTGAAGGCCAGGGGGGCTTGTGTGCAGGAGCTCCACAGGACTGGGGGAAACAGAGACCCCATTCTTGAAAGGCACACACAGACTTTCATGTGCACTGGGTCCCAGGGCAAAGCAGTCTCCATAGGAATCCAGGTAGAACCTCACTGCAATACTTGGAGGATCTCCTGGGAAAACAGGGGTGACCGGGACTTGTTGTGGGGGAAGGGCACTAGAAGTGAAGCTCACGGGAACATTCATCAGCCTACATTTCTCTGGAGGTGGCCATTTTTGGGAAAATCTGGTCCCTCCCATCAGCGCTGAGAAGCCCCAGGCCAAACAACAATTCAGGTGGGATCACAGCCCCACCCATCAGTAAACAGGCTGCCTAAAGACCCCTCAGGCACACAGCCAGCCTCTAATCTCATCCAGAGACAAAGCCCCACCCATCAGAGGGATAAGAATTAACCCCACCTACTAGTGGGCAGGCATCAGTCCCTCCCATCGGGAAGACTACAGCAAGTGCCCACCCATACCAGCTTTAGCCACAGGGGAGGCAAATGCCAGAACTAAGAGAGGCTACAACTCTGTTGTTGGCAAAAAAGTCACCACACCAAAAACCTATAAAAATGAAAAGACAGAAAACTCTACCTCAGATAAGGGAGAAAGAGAAAAGCCCAGAAAAACAGCTCAGTGATGAGGAGATTATCAGCCTCTCAGAAAGAGACTTTAGACTGTTGATGCTGAAGATGATGCAAGGCATTGGAAATAAACTGGAGGCAAAGATGGATAATTTACAGGAAACACTGAGCAAAGTAATACAAGCTGTAAAAATTAAACAAGAAGAGATGCAAAATACAATAACTGAAGTAAAAAATTCATTAGAAGCAGCCAACAGTAGAATACAGGAGGCAGAAGAACGAATCAGTGAGGTGGAGGACAGATTAGTGGAAATCACTAATGCAGAAGAGAAAAGAGATAAAAGATTGAAAGGAAATGAGCTGAGTCTCAGAGAACTCTGGGATAATGTTAAACGCACCAACATCTGTATTTTAGGGGTGCCAGAGGGAGAAGAGAGAGAGAAGGGGACAGAAAAAATATTTGAAGATGTAATAACCCAAAAATTCACTAATATGGGAAAGGAACCACTCAGTCAAATTCAGGAAGCGCAACGAGTACCATATGAAATAAACCTAAGGAGGAACACCCTGAGACACATATTAATCAAAATGACCAAAATTAAAGATGAGAAAATATTGAAAGCAGCTAGGGAAAAGAAACAAATGACATACAAGGGAGCCCCAATAAGGTTATCAGCAGATTTTTCATCTGAAACTCTGCAGGCCAGAAGGGAGTGGCATGATATACTTAATGTGATGAAAGGGAAAAACTTCCAACCAAGATTGCTTTACCCTGCAAGGCTCTCATTCAGATTTGAAGGAGAGATCATAACCTTTACAGATAAGCAAAAGCTAAGAGATTTCTGCAACACTAAACTAGCTTTACAACAAATCTTAAAGGAACTTCTCTAGTTAGAAAAGAAAAGGCCACAACCAGAAACAAAAACACCACAAATGACAAGGGTCACCAGGACAGGCATATACTTAATAGATATTTATAGGGCATTCCATCCAAAAGCAACAGAATACACAGTCTTCTCAAGTGTGCACAAAACATTCTCTAAGATTGATCACATCCTGGGCTACAAATCAAGCCTCAGTAACTTTAAGAAAATTGAAATCATATCAAGCATCTTCTCTGACCACAATGCTATATGACTGTAAATCAACAACAGAAAAAAATGGCAAAAAATACAAACACATGGAGACTAAACAACACACTGCTAAACAACCAATGGATCACTGAAGAAATCAAAAGGAAATTAAAAAATACCTAGAAGCAAATGACAACAAAGACACGACACCCCAAAACCTCTGGGATGCAGCAAAAGCAGTTCTAAGAGGAAAGTATTTAGCAAAACAAGCCTACCTCAGGAAACAAGAAAAAGCTAACATAAACAACCTAACTTTACATTCAAAGCAGCTAGAGAGGGAAGAAGCCAGGTCATGGAAACAACCTAAATGCCCATCAAGAGAGGAGTGGATAGGGAAGATATGGTACATACATACAGTGGAGTATTACTCAGCCATTAAAAGGAACAAAATAATGGCATTTGCAGCAACACAGATGGACCTAGAAATTATCATGCGAAGTGAAACCAGTCAGACTATTAGAGCAACAGCCAATGCTACCACTTACATGTGGAAGCTAAAGAGACACAATGAACTTCTTTGAAGAACAATGACTCACAGATTGTGGAAAACCATGGTTTTTCAAGTGGGACAGTCTAGGGGGTGGGGGGATGCACTGTGGGTTTGGGACACAAAATCCATCACATTGGCTTGTGATGATCTTTGTACACCTATAATTGAAATAAAATTCATTGTTATATAAAAAAAAAAGCAGAAAGAGGCAGATTCTCAGGCTTTAACACTTACTTGTGTGACCTTAGGAGAGTTACTTAAACTCCCTTTGCTTTAGTTTGTTCAACTGTAAACTAGTACAGACCTTAAAAGGGTTGTTGAAAGGAGTAAATGTAATGATATATGTGCTTGACACAAAATGAACATGTATAACATATATGTTGGGGATTATTGTTATTGATGATATTAGTATCATTATCTGCATCATCAGGAAGGATGTACTAAGATAATGTATGTGAAAGTGCTTGGTGAACTGAAAAGCAAAATCTAATAGGTGTTATTACCACACCAAATGATCTGCTCATTACCTGTACACAAGCATCCCTTCACCAGGGCTGCCTGCGGGCTCACCACGAATGTCCCCCCCGTGGTGCAGAGCAGAGCTGCTGGGCCACCATTCTTAGGTCAGGGCTGGTAGACATGTTCTAAGTGTCCATTGGAGTGTTGGTCACACAGGTGTATACGTATGTCAAAGCCAATAAAACTGTGCACTAGAGACCTATGCATTTAAAAAATATTTTTTTAAGAGTGAAATTTTGCCATTTGCTGGATGGACTTGGAGGGCATTATGCTAAGTGAAAGAAGTCAGAGAGAAAGACAAATACTGTATGATGTAATTTATATGCAGAATCTAAAAATTACAACAGGAGTTCCCCGATGGCCTGTGGGTTGAGATCTGGCATTATCACTGCTGCGGTTCGGGTCGCTGCTTTGGCTTGGGTTTGATCCCTGGCCCAAAAACTTCTGCGTGTCCTCAGCGGGGCTAACTAAATAAATAAATGAGGAATTAACAAATATAACAAAAAAGAAGCAGACTTGCAGATATAGAAAACAGACTGGTGGCGAGGGACGGGGGGAGAGGGGAACACAGCGTTGGAGGAGTGGGAGGTATGAATTGTTGGGGATAAGACAGGCTAAAAAGGCATATTGTATAACACAGGGAATATAGCCAATATTTTGTAATAACTGTACATGGTGTGTAACTTTTAAAAATTGTATCAAAAAATTTTAATAATAAAAATAAGAAATGTTTGTAAAAATCACAGCTTAGAGGAGTTCCCTTCGTGGCTCAGTGGTTAACGAATCCGACTAGGAACCACGAGGTTGCGGGTTCAATCCCTGGCCTTGCTCAGTGGGTTAAGGATCCGGCATTGCCGTGAGCTGTGGTGTAGGTTGCAGATGCGGCTCGGACCCAGCATTGCTGTGGCTGTGGTGTAGGCCAGCAGCTACAGCTCCTGTTAGACCCCTAGCCTGGGAACCTCCATATGCCGCGGGTGCGGCCCTACATAAAGGCAAACACACACACACACACACACACACACACGCAAAAAAAATCACAGCTTAGAGTCCAAAGTACTTACTGGCAGTTTAGGCTTGCGTCAGATCAGAGCAGCTTGGAGACTGCAGTGCTGGCTGCAGTCATTTCGCTGCAGGAAGGAGAGACCTCAGATGACCTTTCTCTTCCCATTTCTCTTCAGGTAAAGAAATGAGGGGGGGGCGGGGACATCCGCTCTCAGCCCGCAGGGCAAACGTTTGGCTCAATCTCTTCCTCAGAATCTCCTTCCCCTCAGAGCTGCCTGGGGGTGCTCAGCTTGGCTGACTTGCCTTAGGACAGGTTTTAAATTCCCACACTGCGGAATGCTTTTTTGAAAAGCCAGTTTCTCCAACACAAAACAACACCTTCGAAAATCCAAGTGATTGATTTTTAACAGATTCTTAAAGCGCCCTACATCACCGATACTTGCCAGCAGGGCCCGGCCATCATTATCAATCAAGGTGTGGGGTCTGCAGTGAGCAGGGCACCAAACAAAGGAAGAGGCACAGATTAAGGATGTTTTCTGGGCTGAGCCCCTGGTGGGCAGGGGCCCTGTCCAGCTAACTTGCTTTGTGCCACACAGACCAGAAGAAACGAGTGGTTTTTGATGTCAGTGATGGTTCTGTGCTGGCGTGGGCCTACAGAAGGGAGCAAAGGCCAGAGATGTCTGGGCTGTTTGACGGAAGATTTTCTTGAGGGGAACACAGGACCTAAATCCTCAAGCAGGTTGAAATCTCCTGGCACAGGAAATGTGGAAAAAGGACTAGAATTGCCTCTGAGCTCCCAGTGCCTCACGGGACTCCCATTGATTTGTTTGCGACTCCTGAAAGACTGCTTTCAACTCTTAACGGTTCCAGAAAAATGGGGGCCACGTGTCTGTGATGGGTATGCTTGGCGGCTTCCCACACCAGAACCCCGGAGGAGACCACCCTCTGTTCACCTTCCGGGCCTCTTTCACCCAAACTGCATTTTCCTGACTCCGCTGGGGTGTGTTTGAAGACAGATCCCCCTAGCACAACAGCCTTGTGGGTCTTACTTTCTCTGTCTTTTCTTCTTTCCCTCTTCCCTTCTCCCTCCCTCTCTTCCTCTCTCTCTCTCTCTCTCTCCTCTCCTCTCTCTCTAAACCTTTTACACTGCAGTTGAACAAGCCCCTGGATAAAGACTTTATCCAAAAACCCCCTCTTTAAAGTTATTTCAAATTTCTCTGCAAGGCTTTCAGAAATCTGTTTGTTTGAGGGCAGAATTAGATGTGACCGGCGTTTTATTGTGACATAAAACCATATTTCTTCCCTGGAAGATTAAAAAATAAAATCGGTTAATAAGAAAAGCTGTCAGCAACAGAAAATGGCTGACATAATCCGTTTATCCTCCGAGCAATAAAGATATTGGTCCTTGGGAGTCTATCCTCTCTCTCATGTTATTTCGCCCAAAACATTATCTTCCCAGCATTCTGATGGATTAAGAAGTCATATGGGAGATAGCAGGGAAATGACAGATACAAAAAAATATATAATATCCTTTCATTTCCCCTCCTCCCTCCACACTCATTCATACTCCCCCCCCCGTTTTCTCCCTCCCCCACCCCAAACACACACACGCACTTTATTTTCTGTCTTTTCCCTCTCCCTGACACCCTCCCATTTTTCTCACCCTTTGGAAGAGAAACAGGTCTTCTTTTACCCACAATTCCAGTACTCTGATAATCCTAATAGGGGTGGTGATGCGAACTGGCACTGAAGTCAGTTCCTGCTGTGTGTGTGTGTGTGTGTGTGTGTGTGTCTCGTGCATACATCTACATAGACACAGATCGCCAAATGAAGAGGTGGACCCTTGGTACAGGTGTTGAACACCTAGAGAGAATGAGACTTCAGTATACTACTGGAGTTTCAATCTAGGATTTCTGACAATAGTGTAATTTCAGGAAAAAGGATGAAGGGAGCACAAGCTCAAGGAAGCACTGCATGGAGCTTTTGAGAAGCTACAATTAAAATACTGTTTGGGCTTTAGAGGATTGAGAAAACATGAGAAAAAAAAAGCATAGTATGGCCAAATTTGTTTTCCTCTTTTCTCAATTAATGATACCAGTTACAATCTTTTCTCTGATGCATGCAAATTGTTCTAGGGCAAAGGTTCTTGAGGTCACCCATCAGAACCCTCAGGATACTTTAAACTGCTTTGCAAATGATCCCTAGAACCCCTTCCTGGGATTGGAAGGAGGGATAACGGCACCGGGAATGCAAACAGGAACTAAGTGTGTCTCTCAAATGTACTCTTCTGCTTCCTTTTTCGTCTGAGTCTCACCACTCGCTTTTCTAAGGCATCATTTCTCTCGGGTAAAATCTAGTACTTTCGTCATATGTATGAATTCTGTCCAAATAGCTAAATAGTTAGAATCCTACTTGACCAAGCCTTAGTTGTGTTTCATAGGACTTTGACAAAGGAGTTTAATGTTGACATGTGTGCTCTTAGGTAAGAAGACACCTAAGCTGTAGAAGTAATCATAAATACCAGGAGGAGAGGGTGAGCCCAGTAAATGGTGGTAGAATGGGAGGTTTCTGGAAATGACTTTCAGTGTTTCCGTGAGAGTGGACAATTGCCTAGGCCTATATTTACACATATACATATATTTCCGTACCTAAAAATCATCCAAAACATACATTTTTTTTTTTTTGTCTTTTTAGGGCCACACCTGTGGCATATGGAGGTTCCCAGGCTAGGGGTCAGATTGAAGCTGTAGCTGCCAGCCTACACCACAGCCACAATGATGCCAGATCTGGGCCATGTCTGCAATCTACGCCACACCTCACGGCTATGCTGGGTCCTTAATCCACCAAGCAAGGCCAGGGATCAAACCTGCGTCCTCATGGATACTAGTCAGATTCGTTTCCTATGAGCCACGATGGGAACTCCAACAATTATTTTTTATCAATCCATCCTCACCTAAGTTACCAGGAATGAGAGATAATAAAAATTTCCCCTTTTCTAATAGCTCATCCTCACATAGGCTATGATTACAACATCTTCGCATGTGTTCAGGGATGACACTGGACCAGGTTAAGGGTAACGGAGGTGGGATGAGGAGGATGTGGCTTGGAGATTCCAGTCCATAAATCGACGGCTTTGCAAATAATATAACAGAAATACTGTCAGTGTTCAAAGGAAAAAAATAATTTCAATTCTTCTCAATTTATACACTTCTGTCTACTCATATCTTTCTATGGCAAATGTCTTTGCGGATTATAACTTTCCATACATTTTGAAAGCCAGTTGCTATAGAAGCCTTTAATTGCATTGAACAAGATAGACTCCTATTTAAAAGTGATGTTACCCACTCAAAACAAATATACACATTTTATTATAGCAAAACCTGTTTACTTAAATGGCTATAAAACCAGGAGTTGAACAAATGTCTACGGCAATTAAAAACAGGGAGTAATTTCATAAACCACATTTACTGAAGCTAAATATTTAATTGAAGAGGCTGTTGCTCAATTAAATGCCTTCAGTAAATAAAGCTACTTGAATTTTAAGTATGTTTAAATTCCATAGCCTGAAGCTGAGCTCCTCAAATACTTCCATGTGATAGTATTCGTGATTAAAACAGAAATTCTGAATTAATTCCTAGTTTGACAACTGACCATGCCTAAAACACAATTCATTTATTACTTCATTGAGTCTGTTATTGTCATTGTGTTAAACCTGGCATCATAAATCACTCTAATGCAAGGTGCTATATGGTCATAAGCCACAGCTAGGAATTAGCTTGGAGTTGATTACAATCCCTGGATTATACAACTTGCCTGTAACACTTGCCCAGCCTGGGTGGGGAGGGGGTCATGGAAACCCTTCTTCACATATCACAAGACCACTCAGGTGTCTGAAATCATCTTGATTTTGGGAGATGGATACCAGTGTCTTATTCCCTGAGTCCCTCCAGAACTTTTCTGCAGGAGATTTTTGTGGGAATCTCGATGGCAAACACACATGGTACCTCTGTTGTGCATTATCTGCCCATCACCTATCTAATCTGGTGGCGCTGAAATAATCACAAAATACTGTAAAATGGCACAGGCTAAACATAAATATGAATATTTTCTGCATAAGCACTTTTAAAAAATTGAAGGCTTATCAAGTTACTTTTATTATAAAAATTATAAACGTCAAGGCATTTCTAACTAACACTTGGGTTGTCTCCGACATAGCACAGATAACACTGTATGTAAATTCTAAATGCTAGTCTGTCTCCCCCATGACACTCTGAGATGCTTGAAAACTGGGAAAGCTCAGGGTGCATCTGTCAAATCCAATCAAATGGAAATATTTTTTAGTTAATGAAAAGCATGAGTTATCAATGTTGAAAGTCTGTCAATACCAAAGAGTTACTCTCCCCCCAAAGGCTGTCATAGCAAGATTTCTAGACAGTTGGTCTATGAAATAGGTTGTTCATTTTAATTAAAGTATTCGGTTTTACAGAAGATTACCCAAAACATTTTATTTGGGTTACCAATTTAGAAAAGCAATCTTAGAATGCAATATAATTCACTTTACACTAAAACTAAATGGACGAGATTAAATTGATGAATTGGGAGACAGGGAAGATCAAGTACCACTTGCTTAGAGAGTGCAAATGCCAGTTAATAGCATTCTTTCAGTGAATTATCACTGGCATAAGACTATTTTAAAATGAAACCCCAAATGTGTTCAAGTCTAACTTACTCTTTTGGATGCTGGTTGGCAATTTCTTTTTTTAAGGAATTTCCTGATCACATGAATTAGATAGAGCATACCTAGTAGTGCAGGGTGCACGTATGTGTGTGTGACCTATAAAAATTATAGTGTCTGGAAACTGTTAAGCATTCATTTAGTCCTTGAGACAATGCCCTGAACTAGATACTATTATTACAGCCAATTTGCAAATTAAAAAACTGTGACTTAGAGTTTACTTGCCCAAGGTATAAAACTAAGATTTCGCTGAGCCAGAGCTGGATTGCCTGTCTGCCTGATTTTAATGTTCATGTGAGCTATTGGCCAAGTCCAGAGTATGGCCATGAGTTATGTACTGGCCCCCCAAATTCATAATTAGAAGCTCTAGTCCCCAGAGTAGCTATATTTGGAGTAAGGAAGTAATTTAGGTTAAATGAGGTCATAAATGAGGTGGAGTCCTAACCGATAGGATTACTATCCTTGTAAGAAGAGACACCAGAAAACAAACTCCCTCTCCTTCCTTCCTACCCGCCTCCTCCCACCCCACCACTCACACTGAAAGACACAACAAGAAGGGAGCCCTCTGCAACTAAGAGTGGTTTCATCAGAAAGTGACTCTGCTGGACCTTGATCTGTTATTTGTAGCCTCCAGAATGGTGAGAAAATAAATTTCTGCTGTTTAAGCCACTCAGCCTATGGCATTTTGTTCTGGCAGCCCAGCTGACTAGGACAGATTTTGGTACCAAGAAGTGAGGTGCTGCTCTAACAAACGCCTTAAAAAAGATAGTACTAATCTTTGCTTTCTTCTACCATGTCTGTCTTCCACTGTTACCCTTTTTATGCTACATTGTTCTAAGTCAGTGACTTCCAGGTCAAGACATACTAACACAGGCAGAAACTTCACCCTCCATCCCAAACACTAGAAGGATAGAAAAATATTTTTAAGCTAAAAGATGCATTCATTTAACTGGCAAAAAAATGTTAAATTTAACTTAAATTACCAAGTGCGAGAGAGAATGTGCATCCATAGTATCTCTTTACATATATTTTGTGTGAGTATAATCTAATGCAATCACCTTGGAAAACATTTTGGCACTGCTCCTAAAGTTGAGCATTGTGATACTGCATGGCCCAGTGACTCTATTCCTAAACATAGAGGAGAAATCCTAGCAGATGTACACAGAAGAATTTCATAGCTTTACTTTCACAGTAGAAAATTTTGGAAACAACTCATCGATGAGAGAGTAGATGAATTAATAATGATAAATATTCATAAAATGAAATACTATATAGTGTACAGTCCAAACAAATGAATACAGTGACCCAGAATGATAAAGTGAATCTCACCAATATAGCAGAAAGTAAAAAAGTCCCAAAAGATCATGTACAGTGACATCTTTTTACAAAGTTAAAAATAATTAAAATGAAAACATACTTTATATGTATAGATGCATTAAAACTATGTATAAAAATAAGCAAGGAAACAATAAAGGCAGAATTCAGGAATATGTATACCTCAGGTAAGCGGTGGCAAGGAGATGGGCTCATAAAGCAAACTCTGCTGTTACATCTAGGTTACTGTTGAGGTTTCTGGGAGCTTCTGGGAAATTGTAGCCTAGAGGGAAGGAAAGGAGGGAGGGAGGGAAGTAAAATAGATAAGGGAGTTCCTGTTGTAGCTTAGTGCGTTAAGAACCTGACATAATGTCCATGAGGATGCGAGTTCGATCCCTGGCCTCACTCAGTGGGTGAGGGATCTGCTGTTGCTGCAAGCTGAGGTGTAGGTCACAGATGTGACTTGGATCTGGTGTTGTCATGGCTGTAGTGTAGGCCTGAATCTGCAGCTCTGATTCAACCCCTAGCCCGGGAACTCCCATATGCTGCAGGTGCAGCCATAGCAAGAAAGGAGAAAAGAGGGAGAGATGTAAGAGAGGAAGGGAGAAATTGCATACATATACACATACACATACACACATACATGTGAACACACACAAGCAAGCCAGGAAGAAAGTGCATCACAAACTAAGGACTGTGGTTAATCCAATTCTGTGCAGCTGAGATTTTTTTAAAAAGGGGGGCGAAGAAATAAATAGCTGTTTCCTCTTGTTTAAAACTAAGAGGAAAATCTCTATAGACTCACAACCAAGTAAATGTAGCAAATACCTCTCAAAATTGAGAAGAGATTTGCAGACTTGCTAAAAAGTAAAATTTGAGCCAGTAATTGGCCCCAGAAATGGCACATCCATCTCAAATGGAGGGTCTGAGAGACCCACCCACTCACCCACCAGGCGGGGGTTTCCAGCAGCAGCCCACCTGCCCACAGCCAGGGGAAAGAACACTGTGTATGGGCCAGGGTCCGGAGATATTTAATCTAAACAGGACCAGACTCCAGCTCTAACTTAAGACCCAGTTCAGAGTCAGGACCCTCAGGCTTCTTGAGGCATTTCCTAGAAATTTGAATGCCAAAGTATACTGTGATTCTCCAAGACAGGGTCATAGAGTGTTGTTTCCCTCAAACTTATTTGACCGCAGGACCCTTGTGAGATTAGTAGTCGTTGGAACACATTAGGTAACAGAGCCTTGTGGTGTTAGCCCCTCAGAGGAGTTTCAGGAATGTGATTGGTTGTGAGGAAAAAGAGGAAGGGAAGCACATCTTTTGATTTACCTGGTGTAGCCCATCAGCTGTTGTGTTCACCACGGTATCCTCAGCGCTTGGCATATAATAGGTCCTCAGAAAATATTGAACAAATGAGTACAAAATGAGTAAATGATAAAAGGGAAGAGGTCAAGGGCCAAAGGAAGGAGGCAAAGAAAAGATTCGTGGTTTACAAACTAAAGAACCAGGAGATCTAGTTTGAATCTAGGCTCCACCACAGTCTAGATGTGTAACCTTGAGAAAATTCCTCACCTTCCTTATCTGTAGAATGGGAGGTCCTTAATATTGCTGGGACATTAGGTGGATAATATGCAATAAGGTATTTAAAGCAGAATTCCTGGCACATTGAAGGTGCTCAACCAAATCTCTGGTCATTAAAATTTTGATTTCTGATCACTCGGAGGAAAGAGAGTAGGAGTGTCTAGAAAGTCATCTACAAGATAGAGAGAGCCAATGTTTTGGAGCCAGGAAAAGGGCATTAAAGCAGCAATTAGTGCTGTCAGATGCTTCAGAGAACTGGAAGCCCACATTTGTGGATATGAAGGTATTTTATATCCCTACTTCAAAGCTCAGCTTGCTTCTGTTCAATGTGATTTTAAATTCTGGTACAAGGAGGAGTTTCTTTGGTAACCTCAGCTCTCTTATGAGAGAACTGTTTCATGTCTAATCTAATCTTTAAATGTGAGAGAATGATGAAAATGAAGAACTACTTGCAAACATCCAGTATCTAGATTCCTAATAGAACAGGGAGCATAATATAACTCAGAAGTCAGGAAAACAGTTTGGGTGGGGTGTCTGGTGTAGTCCAGGATAGTGTGCCTTGCTCTGTGGTCTTCACTCTATCCTCAGCGCTTGACATGTAGTAGATCCTCAGTAAACATTTTTTTTTTTTTGGCTGTGCCTGTGGTGTGTGGGATTTCCCCAGCCAGGGATCAAAACCATGCCACATCAGCGACCCAAACCCACTTTAGAGACAATGCCAGATGCTTAACCCACTGTACCACACGGGAAATCAGTAAGCATTTTTTATTTAGTGGCAAGGATTTGCAATGGCCTCTCAGGCCCACCCTCACTCTAAACCTACAGCTTATGAACGTCATAGAGCAGGAAGCTATGCAAAAGACCTTCCTCCACATCAGCTGGCTTGCCAAGGAAGCTATTACTAGTCCCTGGATCTATCTTCTGAGCATTTTTGCCTGGAGTCTCATACACAACCATGTTGCCCAATCAGTGATGCCCTGCCTCCTCTGATTTTCATCATGTTTACTTGCCTTGTAAGTTACTTATCTGAGACCTGCTTAAGGGTCATCCTTAAATGGAAATAAATTAGACGATAAGATAAAAGAATGCATTCGGGTCTATATGGGGCTTTAGAGAGACAAGAAGGATTTTCTTATGTGTAAACACAGAACTGTCAGTGGTCATCTTCCTCAGCTTTGAGGAATCACACACAAAGAAGAAAGAAGATCTGAGGGCTTGAAAAGTGGAAAGTCCCTACTAATAATTGTTTGAGCTCTGGATCCCACTGACCAGAATTCAAAATCACTGGAGATGAGCATCCATTGCATGAAATTAAGGAGTTCAAAGTAATAAGATTCTAGAACTTTTTCTTATGTTTAAATGTGTACATATATCAAATATGTAAAATAAACATATGTACACTCATACAAGCATAACACTGTTTTACTGTCCAGTGTTTTTTTTTTTTTAATGATGTAGCTTGGAGTTCTTTCCAAGGTCTACCCCACTCTTAAAAACCATAAAACATTTCATACCATGCATGGTGGTTAATTTTCTATGTCAACTTGACTGGGTACCATGAGGTGCTCGGATATTTGGTCAAATATTATTTTGAGGGTGTCTGTGAGTGTGTTTCTAGATAAGATTAAGATTTGTATCAGTAGACTGAGTAGAACAGATTGCCCTACTCAAGGTGGGTGGGCCTCATCTGGTCAGTTGAAGGCCAGAACAGAACAAAAGGGCAGAGTAAGACAATTCCTTCTGTCTGGTTGCTTTCAAATTGGGATATTGGTTTTTACATGCCTTTCATGAGTCTCAAGCCTGCCAGCTTCCAGAGTGGAATGACACCTGCAGCTTCCCTGGTTGTCCACCTTGCTGACTGCATATCTTAGGACTTGTCATCTCAGCCTCTTTAACCATGTGATCTAATCCCTTATTTTCTCTGAAGAACTATGATTAGTAGAGTGTGGACCATTGCTTCTTTGACCATTTCCCAATTATAGGTCATTTATATTGTCTTCAATTTGTTTATTTTAAATAATGCTAAATCCATGTGGCTGGAATGAGCTTATTTCTATAAGAGAGATTCCCAGGAGTGGAATAGCTGAGACAAAGTATAAATATGTAAATCTTACCTTTTGATCTACATTTCAAATTTCCTTCTAAAAAGGCTTTTCTACCTTTTATTATAATCAACAATACATCAGCAGTGTCTATTTGTCAATATGTATAACTACATTGGGTGTTTAAAAGAGTGATTCGATAATCTGAAGAGTAAAAAGCTGCCATGTCAATATTATTTTAAATTGCATTCACTTGCTTAATTTGCCTTTACTGAATTACTAACAGTGAGGAGGGTTTGTTGGGTTTTTTCTTTTCATGTCGTTACCGGGCATTTGTATTTATCATCAGTAAAATATTTTACCCATTTTTCTATCAGGTAATTTTGCCTTTTCCTGCTGATTATTAGTTGTTATTTATATATTGTTGGTGTTAATCTTTGTTATATAGATTGCAAATATTTGCTCCCAGTCTGTCACTTGTTTTTATTATTTTTTGATATCTTCATAGTAGAAGATTACAGAATGGTGGTTCAAATCATACTTCCACAACTTAACTAGCTATGTAACTTTGGGAAAATCACTAACATTTTTTAAGACCTAGTTTGCCCTCTTAAATTAGGGTTGTATGACAATGGTACACAGATCTTGAATTATTATGAGCATTAAATGAGACAGTATATGGGAACAGCATAGCACATCATCTGGCACATTGGAAGTGCTCATTTAGTGGCAACTACTATGAGTCTTATGATTACTATGTCATGTTAAAGAGTACATTTCAATGGTGTCACATCAGTCAGTCAAATATGAGTTAGGTTATCGCTTAGAATTTCTTTGGTTGCAAGAAACAGAACATAAAACTAAAAATTGGCCTCAAAATAACCACCTATCCAGTCCTTTTTATAGGTTTTGGAATCAACTAATTCTCTACATTAAATACTTTCCTACTTAAAAAAACTAGCATGGTTTCCATTTTCTATGGGAGAATTTTGTGCTATAGGATTCAAAGATTGTAAAACTGTTCTGTGTTTTTGAAACCTTAAATTTTTGTTTTTATGTGTATTTTTAGTCCATCTAGATTTAATGTTGGCTTTTGTGGGAGAGTAATATAACTTAAAAAAATAAGAATCAATTGTCCCAACATTATTTATTAAATAGTCTATTCTTCCTCCACTACTTTTAAAATGACATATTAATCATATACCAACTCCTCTTATGAAGCGTATCTGATAAAGTAAAAGAATATTCCCGTATTAGAATAAAAATTTCAGTAGTGTGTAGTGCAATGCATATGTTTGCATTTGGAAGAAAAGCCTCTCAACAAAGGGAAACACATTTTTTTGGGCCTGGTTGCTTTCAATCACTCTGTGTAGCTGTCCTGGTATCAAGATATAGTTGACTGACAGAAATATGATAAAAAGAGAGAAGACTACATGATGTCATATACTTTCAAACACAGAAGACTGAGCAGAAAGCAGACACTACCTAGGGAGAATGGCCACTCTTAGGTACTTGGATCAGAGGCAGCCTTCTTCATTCAGAACTATATTATAATTAATAAGAAGGCCACTGAAAATCCCCAAAGGACACGTTTCCATGCAGTTTAGTCATTTTTACCTTGGGGAAGGTACTGAGCACATCTGGGTTGGACAGTAAACAAAAAAGAATTTATAAGTAGATGGACTTTGGTGGTATTTAGACATCTGGGAGACTGCATATACCTACCATTTTCCCTCTGACTTGGTCAACATTTTCGAATTCACCTGTTGGCCCCCTCTGTTTTCTCTACCAGCATTTCTTCAACGAAGACAGTAAAACTCATTCTGTCCATAGCCTTGGGCACTGGCCAAGGATTGGAGCAAATGCATCCTCCTTGAATTACTCTCTCTCTTTACTGACAAGGGTGTCAAGTTCAAGGGTGTCAAGCCCTCATTGAGGGGTTAAAAAGACTGTTAATTACATATCCCTTAATTTTTTGCTGTATTCTTTTAAACTTGTCTGTTTTAGTACCAACACCAAAGTGTTTACATTGCTATGATATTATAAAATATGTTAATATCTGGTAAGCAAAAGCTCCTTCGTTGTTCTCCCTCTGAAAATTATTTTCTTGGTGACTTTATGCACGTTTTCTTTGCTGGGTAAACTTTAGAATCACTCTTTCAAGTTTCATAAAATGTCATTTTAAGCTTTTGATTGACATTTATTTGCATTTACAAATTAAATTTCTGGAGAACTGCCATCCTTACCATTTCAAGTCTTTCCTTTCAAATCATGGTATGTCTCTATTCAGCATTTCCTTTGAGTTTTTCAGTAAGGTTTTATCCTCTTTTATATGAATCTTCTCATACATTTCACCTGAGGTCTATTGCTAAGTATATTGTTGCTATTACAAACAGCACTTTTTTGCACTGCATTTTCTATGTTCTCACCATTAATCTATAATGAAGTTGCTGGGTTTTGTATGTTCATTTCACATTCTCATGCCTTAGTGAACTATTTTGATTGTTCCAATCATTTTTATATTGTTTTTCTTAGAATTTTTAGGGAGATAATCATTATATTTCCAAATAATAATAGTTCTATCTTTTCTTTTCCAATAATTGTACTATTCTTTGTGTCTCATTGCATTATTCAGGACCTCAAGAATAATGAAAAAGGTAGCAGTAATAGCCCTGTCTTCTCTTGTTCTTATCTTACAGAGAACACTTCTAAATCTTCACCATTAGGTATAATATTTACAATATTTCTGTTTGACATACCTTGTCAAATTAAAAAAAATTCCATCTATTAATATTGCCACTTTGCTATGAGTATTACACTAATTTGTTTTATACTTACCTTTCTTTAACTAAAAATGTGCTGAATTTTTATCAGATGTTTCTTTTGACATCAATTGAACTGATCATATGGTTTTTCTTCTTTAATTTCTTAATAAAATGATCTTCATTAACAATTTCTAAAGAGGAGTTCCTGTTGTGGCTCAGTGGTTAACAAATCCGACTAGGAACCATGAGGTTGCAGGTTCTATCCCTGGCATCGCTAAGTGAGTTAAGGATCCAGCATCACCATGAGCTGTAGTGTAGGTTGCAGACACAGCTTGGATCCCACATTGCTGTGGCTGTGGCATAGGCTGGAGGCTACAGCTCCTGTTAGACCCCTAGCCTGGGAACCTCCATATGTTGCAAGTGTGGCCCTAGAAAAGGCAAAAAGACAAAAAAAATAATAATTTCTAAAGAAAACCCAGGTTTACATTTCTGGAATAAACTCTATTTGGTCATAATTGATCATTTTGCATAGTGTCCTGGCTTGGAGTTTATGGATCTAGGGTTCTTGTGAATTTCTGTTAGAACATAGGCTCAGGGACCTGTGAGACTATAGCAAAAATTTTAACATTTGTGTCATTGGAGTCCCAGAAGGAGAGGAGAAAGAGAGCCAGTTGAAGAAAATACTTGAAGAAATAATGACTGAAAACTTCCCATATTTGTCAAAGGACATAAACCTACACCTTCAAGATGGTGAGTGAACCCCAAATAGAATAAACATCCAAAAAATCCACACCAAGACATATCACAATTAAACTTCTGAAATAAAGGACAAAGGAAAATCTTGAAAGTAGCTAGAAAGGCAAATAAAGGGCAATAACAATTAGAATGACTAGGTCTCATGGAAAACCATGGAAGTTAGAAGGAAGTAGTATAATAATTTCCAAGTGCTGAAAGAAAATAACTGCAAACCCATAATACTATACCCATTGAAAATATCCTTCAGGGATTAAGAAAAAAAATCCAGACATTTTCAAAGGAATGAAAATGAAGAGAATTTCTCATAACAAAACCTTCCCTAAGGAAACAGTTAAAAAAAGTTATCTAGGAGTTACCATCATGGCGCAGTGGAAATGAATCTGACTAGGAACCATGAGGTTGCAGGTTCAATCCCTGGCCTCACTCAGTGGGTTGGGAATCCAGCATTGCTGTGAGCTGTGGTGTAGGCTGCAGACGCAGCTCAGATCTGGTGTTGCTGTGGCTGTGGTGTAAGCCAGCAGCCGTAGCTCTGGTTGGACCCCTAGCCTGGGAACCTCCATATGCTATGAGTGCAGCCCTAAAAAGGTAAAAGACAAAAAAAAAGTTCTCTAAACAGAAATGCAATGAGAAAAAAAAAAGAACCTTAGAACATCAGAAGGGAAAAAAGAACACAGCAAGCAAAAATATGAATAAATACAAAAGGCTTGTCTCCTGCTTGAGTTTTCGAAATCATATTTAAGGACTGAAGCAAAAATTGTAACACTAACTGATGCAGTTCTAAATGCAAATGGAGAAAATATTTGACAACAATTTTGTAAACACAGAAGGGTAATGGTGTGTAAAATAAGACTACATTATCATATTTCACTTGAACTGGTGAAATGACACCAGGAGACTATAATATGTGTGTGTGTGTGTTTGTGTGTGTGTGTGTGTGTGTGTATGGACATGCATGCACACATAGTGCCATGCCTCATTTTATTTTGCTTCATTGTATTGTGTTTTCCAGATATTATGTACTTTACAAATTGAAGGTTCATGGCCATCCTGCGTTGAGCAAACCTATCAGCACCATTCTTCCAGCAGCATTTCTTCACTTCTTGTCTGTATTATATTTTGGTACTTGTCACATTTTAATTTTTTTCATTATTATTATATTTCTTATAGTGATCAGTGATCTTTGATGTTCCTACTATGACTATTTGAAGACTGAGATGATAGTTAGCATTTGGGGCAATAAAGTATGTTTTAATTAAGGTATGTACTTTTTTAAGACATAATGCTATTATTGCACATGTAATAGGCTACATTATAATGTAAGCATAATTTTGCATACACTAGGAAGCCAAAAATTTGTGTGACTTAGTTTTTTGTGAAATTTGCTTTATTGTGGTGGTCTGGAACTAAACTCACAATATCTCTGACTATGCCTCTTTGTAGGTGTGTGTGTGTGTGTGTGTGAATGTGCACACACGCATGTTTATATAAAGATATATAATCTAATGCCTAGAAAAACAACCAAAATAAGCTATTCAAAGAGATATACTCAAGAATGCTATCAACAAATTGAATTGGAATTTCTTTTAAAAAGTTCATCTAGCCCATGGAATGCAGGAAAAATAAAACAGAAGCAGAGAACAAGCACAAAATAAAAAATCAAAACAGCAGAATTAAACCTGAACTTAGTAATTACCTTAAATGCTAACGGTTTAAATATACTGGCTAAAAGAGATTAGAGTGGATTAGAAAAACATTATCCAGCAATATACTGTCTATTAGATTTTAACTTCAAATATTATGATATAGGCAGGTTGAGATTAAAAGGATATAAAAAGCTTTTCCATGAAAATATTAATCAAAGGAAAACAAGAGTGGATAAATTAGTATCAGATAAAATAGACTTCAGAACAAGTGAAACTACTAGAGATAGAAAGGGACATAATATAACTAAAAGAATCATCCTCCAAGAAGACATACCAATCCTAAATCTGTATGAACCAAACAATAGAACCATAGTATATATAAGTAAAACTTGACAGAAATGAAAGGAGAAATAAATAAATCCACAGGTATATGAGGAGACTCAACAACCCTCTCTAAGAAATTGATGAAACTTCTCCAGAGCAGATGAGCAAGGGTATAGAAAAACTCAATAATATCCTCAGCTAATAGAACTTCACATTTATGGAACACAAAAGTATAATGCACATTCTTTTCAAGTACCTGCAGAACATAAACCAAGATATACCACATCCTGAACCATAATACATATATCAACACATTTTAAAAAATTGGAACCATATAGAAAATTGGAACCAATTTTCTGCCATATGGAATCAAATTTGAAATAAAAAAGATCATAGTAAAATCTCCAAATACTTGGAAACAAAACAACAAACTTCTAAATAATCCATGGATCAAAGAGGATATCTCAAATAAATAAATAAATTACTGAACTGAGTGAAAATGAAATATATCAATAATTGTTGGACACAGGAAAGCAGTGCTGAGAGGAAGAACCACAGCACTAAATTCATATATTAGAAAATAGAACAGGTTTCAAATCGGCTGAAGAAACCAAAAAAAAGCAGATTAATCCAAAATGCACAGATGGAAATAAATATAAGAGCAAAAATCAGTGAAACAAAAAGCATCAGAAAAAATAATGAAATAAAAATTAAGTTCTCTAAAAAGATCAACAAAATACATAACTCTCAGCAAGATTTCCAAATCTGATCCACCTGATCCTAGGAAACTGCTAGTCTACTTCTTTTACCCGTACATTTGACTATTCTGAACATTTCATGTAAATTGGATTATACAATATGTGGACCTTTGTGACTGACTTCTTTCACTTAGCATGTTTCCAAGGTTCATGGTACTTCTTCTATTTTTATTTCTGGATAATACATTTAATGCACAAATTTTAATGGATGTATTTTCATTTCTTTGGGGTATATACCTAGGAGTAGAATTGCCAGATCTTATGGTAACTCTGTTCTTAACTATCTGAAGAATTGTAAAACCATTTTCCAAAGCAACTTTCTCATTTTACATTCCCACCAGCACTGTACAAAGGTTCCAATTTTTCTAACACTTGTTATTATCTCTCTTTTTTTTTTCCATCTTAATTCATGTGAAGTGGAATTAGTCATTCATTGATGACTAATGATGTTGAGCATTTTAAATGCACTTCTTAGCCATTTGTATATCTTGTTTGGAGAACCATCTATTCAGCCAATTTACCTATTTTTAATTGGGTTATTCACCTTTTTATTGTTGACCTGTAATAATTCTTGACACTTGATTTGTATCAGATATACAATTTGCAAATATTTTCTTGCATTTTGTGGGTCATTTTTTATGTATCTGACAAGTGTCCTTTGAAGCACAAGTTTTTAACCTTACATTCAGTTAATCTGTTTTTATTTGGTTGCTTTTGCTTTGGGTGTTACGTCTAAGAAAACATTACCTAATTTAAGGTCACAAATATTTACATCTGTGATTTTTCCTAAGAGTTTTATAGTTTTAGCTCTTACATTTAGGTCTTTATTCTAGTTTTAGTTGATTTTGTACATACTGTGAGTAATCCAACTTCATTCTTTTGCATGTGGCTACCCAGTTGTCCCAGCATTTGTTGAAAGACTATTCTTTCCCTGTAGAATTGTCTCAGAACTCTTGCTGCAAATTGAATGACTATAGATTTATAGATTTTTGTTTTCCTGGAGTCTCAATTCTGTCCCACTTAGCTATATTTGCATTCTTATGCCAGTACCACATTGTTTTCATTATTGTAGTTTTGAAGTAACTTTTGAAACCAGGAAGTATGAGTCCTCCCACTTTGTTCTTATTTCAATATTTTTGGCTAGTTTGAGTACCTTGAATTTCCATAAATTGGAAATTTTAGGATCAGCTGGTAGTTTGCAAAGAAGTTAGCTGAGATTTTAATAGAGATTGTATTGAATCTTTATATCAATTTAGAGAGTTTTAGCATTTTGACAATATTAAATCTTCCAAATAATAAACATGGGATGTCCTTCAACTTTTTTAGGCTTTCTTTAATTTCCTTTAACAATGTTTTCTAGTTTTCAGAGTATAAGCTTGCATTGCTTTTATTAAATTTATTCCTAAGTATTTTATTCTTTTTCAGGCTATTGTAAATTGAACTGTTTTCCTAATTTTATTTTTGTTTTTTTAATTGGTATTGTACAGAAATAAAGTTTATTGATGTGTAATGATCTTATATTCAGCAGCCTTAATGAATTCATTTATTAATTATAGTTTTATAGGATACTTCAGGGTTTCTATATAAAAGATTGTCATCTGCAGATATAGTTTTCCTTCTTTGTTTTCAACCTGTATGCCTTTTATTTCTCTTTCTTGGATTAACTAAATCCAAGTTATAATATTAAACAGAAGCAGTGAGAGTGGACATCCTTATCTTGTTCCTGCTCTTAGGAGGAAGACATTTAACATTTCATCATTAAGCATGATGTTAGCTCTGGGGTTTTCATAGATACCTTTTATCTGGTTAAGGAAGTATCCTTCTATTACTATTTTGTTGAGTTTTTTTATGTCATTAAGTGGTATTGAATTTTGTCAAATATTTTTTTCTGCATCAGCATCTGTGATGATCACATGCTTTTTGTTTTTTATTCTACTTATATAGCATATTACATTAATTGATTGTTAAGTGTTAAATCAGTCTTGCATTCCTAAGATAAATCCTACTTGGTCATGTTGGAAAATTCTTTTTACATATTCCTGGAAGTTTGCCAACATTTTGTTGAGGGTTTTTACTTCTAGATTCAAAAAAATATATTGATATGTAGTTTTCTTTTCTTGTAATGTCTGGCTTTTTTTGATATCACAGTTATACTGGCTTCATAAAATGAATTGGAATGTGTCTCCAGCATTTCTATTTTTTGGAAAAGTTAAGGAAATTTTGATATTAATTCTTCCTTAAATGTTTGGTATAATTCCTTTGTGAAGCCAACTGGTCCTGGGCTTTTCTTTGTGGGAATTTTTTTGACTACTAATTCAATTTCTATATTTGTTATAGGTCTATTGAGATTTTTCTAATTATCTTTGAGTCAGTTTCAGTAGTCTGTGTCTATACAGGAATTTATTCATTTCATCTAAGTTATCTAACTTGTGTCTTACAGTTGTTCATAGTATTCTCATAATTCCTTTTGCTTCTGTAAGATCAGTAGTAATAACCCCTCTTTTATTCTTTTTTATGACTTTTATTTTTTCCATTATAATTGATTTACAGTATTCTGTCAATTCCTACTGTACAGCAAAGTGACCCAGTCATACATATATACATGCATTCTTTTTATCTTTATCCTCCATCATGTTCCATCACAAGTGACTGGATATATTTCCCTGTGTTTTAGTCTTGATTTTAGTGATTTGAGACATCTCTCATTTTTCTTGATTAGTTTAGCTAAAAGCTTGTCAATTTTGTTGATTTCTTCAAAGTAACAACTTTTAGCTTCACTGATTTTCTTTATTGTTATTCTATTCTCTATTTTACTAATTTCTGTTTAATTCTTATTATTTCCTTTCTTCTGCCTGCTTTGGGTCTACTTTGCTCTTCTTTTTTCTGTGTCTTAAGGTGTAAGGTTAAGTTGTTGATTTGAAATCTTCTTTTTCAATGTAGGCACATAATTTTAATAGTGATTTCATCTTTTATTCATGGATTATTTAGAAATATATTTCTTAACTCCTAAGTAGTGAAAAAGGACATGAATTTTCTAGATACAGTTTTGTTATAATTTTAATTCCATTGTCACTGGAAAACAGATTCTCTATGATTTAAACCCTTCGAAATTTGTCAAGCCTTGCTTTATAGTCCAATATACAATCAATTTTTATAAATGTTACATGGTGATTTAAAAGAATGTCTATCAGAGAGCTGGTGGGTAAAATATAAGTCTATTTTGTCTGATAATAATAGAATTACATCAATGTCCTTTTGATTAGTGTTTTTTATTGTCTTCAAATTTTTATCTTTATGCTTTACATGTGTCCTTTATAAATGCAGTATAGATGAGTTTTATGTTTTATTCAGTCTGAAATCTTTTCATTGAGGCATTTAGACAATTTGATTTTAATGTAATTACTGATATGTTTGTGTTGAATTTACCATACCTGTTCAGTTTCAACTTTCTCCCCCTCACTGCCTTTAAAAATAGTTTCTTAGTGTTTTTCATGATATAATTGCCCCACTACTATCTTGAAAATTATGCATTACTGTACTACAAAAATTATAACACTAGAAATTATGGCATGCATCCTTAATAAGTGTCTAATATTAATTGGTATTATGCTCTTTACTTAGGCAATACAATGTCATTAGAACACCTTAGCTACGTTTACATGTCCTCTCTGAATTTCGTACCATTGTTATCGTGCATTTTAATGTTGTATATATTTTAAACCTAATAGCACATTATAATTGCTTTAAACATCAGTGTTCATTTCTACTCACCTACATCATTTTCACTGTGTTTCACTCTCCTTTTATCTCCATGCTTTCATATAGTATTTTCTTTCTGCTTGACAAGCACCTTTACTTCTGGGTCTCCTGTGACAAATTAGCCAGTTTCATTGTTTAAAAATACCTTTATTTTCCAATTATTCTTGGAAGATATTTTTGCTAGGTATAAATTTATAGGTTGGCATTTACTTTCTTTCACACTCTGATATCATAGCACTGCTTTATGGTTACAATTGTTTCTATTAAGTGACTAGGGGTCAAATTTATGTCCCTTTGAAATACTCTGTCACTTTTTTCTTCTGATATCTTGGGTATTCTTATTTCTTTTTGGTTTTCAGTAATTTTACTAAATGCCTAGACATGGATTTCTCTTTAGCTGTCCCAGCGTTGGCAGGGCATCTTAAATCTATAGTGCAATGCCATTCACCTATTCTTAGCCAGCTCTCCTCCATTACCTTCTTCTGACTTATTCTCTCCTCTGACTCCAGTTATACATGTGTTAGAATCTCTCTCTGCATTTTCTATTTCTCTCAGAATCTTCTACATTTCTTTTATTTTTGTCCCTCCATGTTTCACCAGTGCTGCTTTATTCTAATATACCTTCTAGTCCACTGATTATCTCTTTGATACATGTAGTCTGATATTAAATTTGTCCAATTAGGCACTTGGAGACTAGAGTGGCTGGTGCTGTGGCAGCATAGGTCTCCTGTTCTTCCAGAACAGTCATCTGTTGGACAGTAGCTCTATGGAGAATGTCCTATAAGTTGGTGGAGAAGACAAGATGGCAGAGTAGAAGGACTCTAGCTCACCTCCTTTCACAAAAAAATACTAAAATTACAAATAAATGCTGAACAACCATCAACAAAAAAAGATTGGAAACTACAAAAAAAATATACCCAAAGACAAAGAAGCTACCACAAAATAGTAGGAGAGGTGATTTCATGATATAAACAAATACCACATTCACCAGGTGGCTAGTTCACAGACTGAAAAATAACTATATCACAGGCTCTCCCACAGGAGTGAGACTTCTGAACCCACATCATGTTCCCTATCCTGGGGGTCTGGAATTGAGAGGAGGAGCCCCTAGAGCATTTGGTTTTGAAGGTCAGTAGGGCTTGTATGCTGGAGCTCCATAGGCCTGGAGGAAACAGAGACTCCACTCTTGAAGGGCACACACAAGTTTTCACATGCACTGGGACCCAATGCAAAGCAATGACTCCATAGGAATCTGGGCCAGCCCTATCTGCAGGTCTTGGAGGGCCTCCTTGGGAAGCAAAAGTCATCTGTGGCTCACTGTGGGGACAAGTCACTGGTTGCAGAGGCTTCAGGGAATAATCATTGGCATGAACTCCCCCAGAAACTGCAATACTGGAAATGAGACCTGGAGTTCCTATTGTGGCTCAGTGCTTAAAGAATCCAACTAGGAACCATGAGGTTGTGGGTTCGATCCCTGGCCTTGCTTAGTGGGTTAAGGATCTGGCATTGCCATGAGCTGTGATGTAGGTTGCAGATGGGACTCGGATCCCGTGTTGCTGTGGCTGTGGCGAAGGCTGGCAGCTACAGCTCCTGTTAGACCCCTACCCTGGGAACCTCCATATGCCATGGGTGCAGCCCTAGATAAGGCAAAAAGACAAACAAAAAAAAAAAGGAAATGAGACCTGACACTTCCCAACAGCCTGCAGGCTCCAGTGCTGGGATGCCTTAGGCCAAACAACAAACAGGGTGGGAACACGGCCCCACTCATCATCACACAGCCTGCCTAAAGATGTCCAAGGCACATACCATCCTCTGAACACACCCCTTGACATGGCCCTGTCCACCAGAGGGACAAGACCCAGTTCCACCTAACAGTGGGAAGGCGCCAGTCCCTTCCTCTAGGAAGCCTGCGCAGCCCTCTGGATCAACTTCACATCAAGGGCAGACACAAGAAGCAAGAGGGATTATAGCCCTTCAGCCTACAGAAGAGAAAGCACGAACATAGAAAATTAGACATAATGATCTGACAG
The DNA here is from genome assembly GCA_004024745.2 of Catagonus wagneri. Taxonomy (NCBI): domain Eukaryota; kingdom Metazoa; phylum Chordata; class Mammalia; order Artiodactyla; family Tayassuidae; genus Catagonus; species Catagonus wagneri. The sequence continues at coordinate 5,331,468 of PVHT021183691.1, read as the reverse complement.
AGAAATATGTTTTGGACAAAGGAGCAAGACAAAACTTCAGAAGAACAACTAAGTGATGTGGAGATAGGCAACCTACCTGAGTAATGATAGTAAAGATGATCTAAGATCTCAGGGGAAAAAATGGAGGCACAGAACAAGAAAATACAGGAAATGTTTAACAAAGAACTAGGAGATTTAAAGTAAACAGAGATGAACAATACAATAACTAAGATGAAAAATATACTACAAGTAGTCAATAACAGAATACATGAGGCAGAAGAAAGGATAAGTGAATTAGAATAAAGATTGGTGGAAATCACTGTTGCAAAACATAATTAAAAGAAATAAGGGCAGTCTAAGAGTCTTCTGGCACAACATTAAATGCACCAACATTCACATTATAGGGGGTTCCATAAGAAGAGAGAGAGAAAGGGCCAGAGAAAATATTTGAAGAAATAATAGATGAAAACTTCCCAACATGGGAAAGAAAACACTAATTCAAGTCCAGGAAGTACAGCAAGTATCATACAGGATAAGCCCAAGGAGGAACACCCCAAGACACTTATTTATCAAACTGACAAAAATTAAAGACAGGGAAAATGTTAAAAGCAACTAGGGAAAAACAGCAAATAGCATACAAGGCAATCCCCATAAGGTTATCATCTGATTTTTCAGCAGAAGCTCTGCAGGCCAGAAGGGAGTAGTACAATATATTTAAAGTGATGAAAGAGAAAAACCTACAACCAAGAATATTCTATTCAGCAAGGCTCTCATTCAGATTCATTGGAGAAATCCAAAGATTTAGAGACAAGCAAAAGTTAAAAGAATTCAGCACCACCAAACCAGCTTTACAACAAATGCTGAAGGAACTTCTCTATGTGAAAACGAAAAGGCCACGACTAGAAACAAGAAAATTACAAATGCAAAAGCTCACCAATAAAGACAAACATATAGTAAAGGTAGGAAATCATCTATACAGAAATACACAAAGCCAATAATTGTGTAAAGAGGAGAGTATGATTTCAGGATATTAGAAAGGCGTTTTAAATTAAGACATCAGCAAATAAAAACAATCATGTATATATAGAGAGAGATGGCTATATCAAAACATATGGTAACCACAAACCAAAAATCAACAATAGTCACACAAAAGAAAAGGCAATACAAACACAACACTAAAGGTAGTCATCAAATCACAAGAGAAAAGAACAAAAGAGGAAGGGAAGAAAAAGACCAGCAAAAACAAATTGAAAACAATTAGCAAAATGGCATTAAGAACATACATATCAATAATTACCTTAAATGTAAATGGAGTCAATGCTCCAATCAAAATATGTAGACTGACTGAATGGATACAAAAACAAAACCCATATATATATTGTCTACAAGAGACCCACTTCAGATCTAGGGACACATACAGATTGAAACTTAGAGGGTAAACAAATAGAACCTAATTAAACTCAAAGCCTTTTGCACAGCAAAGGAAACCATTTAAAAAACAAAAAGACAACCCACAGAATGGGAGAAAATTTTTGCAAATGACTCAACTGACAAAGGTTTAGTCTCCAAAATATGTAAACAGCTTATACAACTCAACAACAAAAAAAACACAACCCAGCTGAAAAATGGGCAGAAGACCTAAACAGACATTTCACTGAAGAAGACATACAGATGGCCAGCAGGCACATGAGAAAATGCTCAACATCACTAATTATTAGAGAAATGCAAATCAAAACTACAATGAGGTACCACCTCACACCAGTTAGAATGGCCATCATTAACAAGTCAACAAATAACAAATGCTGGAGAGGATGTGTAGAAGAGGTAACCCTGCTACACTGTTGGTAGGAATGTTGGTAGGTACAACCACTATGGAAAACAGTATGGGTATACCTCAGAAAACTAAATATAAAGCTACAATATGGCCCAGCAATCCCACTCCTGGGCGTATATCCAGACAAAACTTTCATTGAAAAAGATACATGCACCTATATGTTCATCACAGCACTATTCACAATAGCTGAGACATGGAAACAACCTAAATGCCCATCAACAGATGAATGGATTAGGGGAGTTCCCTTCGTGGCTCAGTGGTTAAGGAATCTGACTAAGAACCATAAGGTTGCGGGTTCGATCCCTGGCCTTGCTCAGTGGGTTAAGGATCTGGCATTGCTGTGAGCTGTGGTGTAGGTTGCAGATGCGGCTTGGATCCCGCATTGTTGTGGCTGTGGTGAAGGCTAGCGGCTACAGCTCCTGTTAGACCCCTAGCCTGGGAACCTCCATATGCCGTGGGTGCTGCTCTACATAAAGGCACAAAGACAAAAAAAAAAACAAAACAGATGAATGGATTAGGAAGATGTGGCACATATATACAATGGAATACTACTCAGACATAAAAAGGACAAAATAATGCCCTTTGCAGCAACATGAATGGAACTAGAGACTCTCATACTAAGTGAAGTCAGAAAGAGACAGACACCATATGATATCACTTACATGTGGAGTCTGAAATATGGCACAAATGATCTATCTAAATAATAGAAAAGATCATGGACATGTAAGACAGACTTGTGTTTGCCATGGAGAGGGGGAGGGAGTGGGATGGATTGGGAGTCTGGGGTTAGTAGATGAAAACTGCTGTATTTGGATTGGATGGGCAATGAGGCCCTGCTATATAGCACAGGGAACTATATATCTAATCACTTTTGATAGAACTTGATGGATGATAATGCGAGAAAAAGAATATATATATGACTGGGTCACTTTACTATGCAGCAGAAATTGACAGAACATTGTATCAATCATAATAAAATATTTAAAGTAAAATAATAAAAATGGCCCCATTCATGTGAAAAAAAAAAAGGAAGTTAGAGGGTGTAAAAAGATAGTCCATACAAATGGAAATCAAAAGAAAGCTGGAGATGTTCTTCCACTGTTGAGCAATGAGATTGATGGTGTCTCTGGAGCACTGGAACACAGGTCCAATCCCTGGCCTGGCACAGTGAGTTAAGGATCCCGCATTTCCACAGCCATGGCATATGTCACAACTATGGCTCAGATCTTATTCCTGGCCCAAGTACTCAATATGCCACAGGGAGGCCAAAAAAGGGGAGGGGGAGGAGAAGGAGAAGGGGAAGAAGAAGGAGAAGGAGAAGAAGAAGAAAGCAAGCAAGTTGGAGTAGCAGTACTCATATCAGACAAAATAGACTTTAAAATAAAGATGGTTACCAGAGACAAAGAAGACACAACATAATGATCAAATGATCAGTCCAAAAAGATAAAACAATTATAAATAAAGAGGCACCCAACATAGAAGCACCTCAGTATACAAGGCAAATGCTAACAGCCATAAGAGGAGAAATCAACAGTAATAAAATAATAGTAGAGGACTTTAATATTCCACTTACAGCAATGGACAGATCGTCCAGACAGAAAATCAACAGGAAACACAGTCTTTAAATGATGCATTAGACAAGATGGACCTAACTGGTATTTATAGAGCATTCCATCTGAAGGCAGCAGAATACACATTCTTCTCAAGTGCATGTGGAACTTTCTCCAGGATAGATCACATGCTGGGCCACAAATCAAGCCTCAGTAAAATTAAGAAGACTGAAATAGTATCAAGCATTTTCTCCAGTCACAACACTGTGAGACTAGAAATCAACCACAAGAAAATAAAAAAAAAACTTCAAAAAGTACAAACACAATGCGACTAAACAATATGTTACTAAACAACCAGTGGATCACTGAAGAAATCAAAGAGGAAATCAAAGAATGCCTAGAGACAAATGATGAGATACAATGATACAAAACCTATGGGATCCAGCAAAAGCAGTTCTAAGAGGGAAGTTTATAGCAATACAAGCCTACCTCAGGAAACAAGAAAAAATCTCAAAATAACAACCTAATCTTATACCTAAAGCAACTAGAGAAGAGCACACAAAACCCAAATTTAGTAGAAGGAAAAATGTAATAAAGATAGAGCAGAAATAAATGAAATAGAGATGAAGCAAACAATAGAAAAGATCAATGAAAACTAAAAGCTGATTCTTTGAAAAGACAAATTTGGGGAGTTCCTATCGAGGCTCAGCAGAAACGAATCTGACTGGGAACCATGAGGTTGCAGGTTCAATCCCTGGCCTTGCTCAGTGGGTTAAGGATCCGGCATTGCCGTGAGCTGTGGTGTAGGTCGCAGACGTGGCTCAGATCCCGCATTGCTGTGGCTGTGGCGAAGGCTGGAAGCTGTAGCTCAGGCCAGCAGCTATAGCTCTGATTCGACCTCTAGCCTAGGAACCTCCACATGCCGTGTGTGCAGCCCTAAAATGACAAAAGACCAAAAAAAAAAAAAAAAAAGATAAATTTGTCCAATG
>PVHT021183691.1:5268651-5326116 GCA_004024745.2 Catagonus wagneri | reverse complement strand
TTTTTTTTTTTTAATTTGAGGATTACATTTTTTTCCATTCTATAAACTTCATATGGCATAGTTTTCAGTTGATTATGAAAAAAAATCTCAGTCTTGCCTTTTACCTTCTTGAGCCTACTAAGCAGCTACTTTAAGGTCTATATTTGACCATTTCAGTTACAAGCCAGGCACTGTACCACATGTTCTACAAACATTATTTCACAACAACACTAATGGATTTTTTATAGAAGAAGAAATTGAGCCCCCCTCCCCCCAGTTTCTAAATAGCAAAACTAAGAACAAAACTCAAGTCTTCTCAACTTTAAAATGCATGCTTTTAACTGTCTCATTATGAGGGTGTGGAAGTCCCAAATATTCCACTAAAGCAGAGTTCAAATGTTGTAAGGTTGATTTATTTCCCTACCAGGGGAAAATTTCTGTCCTTGTGATATTTTCCACAAACACTATTAATTATTCCTGAATTTTTATTTTCACATACCTTCCCACATTTATTCATTTACTTATTTATCATCCAGTCAATATTTTTGAGCATTTGTCACACTGTCCCAGGCCCCTAATATTACCCAATAAATAAGGCAGACATGGTTCTCATCTCATAGAACATTCATTTTAGTGGGAGATAACAAGACAGTGAGCATGTAAGCAAATACATAAGATAATATCAGGTAGTGATGAAGTCACCGTGGAGATTAAACTGTCTAATATAGCAGACTGGGACACTGAAGGTTGACTTTAGCTTGGGTCAGAATAGACTTTTAGAAGTAGTGCCATTTGAGCAGTAACTTGAATGAGTAGAGTGTTCTAGGCAAAAGGAAGAATAAGTGTAAAGACCCCACAGTTGGAAGATGCTTAGTGTAATTAATGGAGAGAAGAATACTGGGTGTTGGCTGGAGCCACCTGCATGGAGAGAATGGTAGAACATGAGGTAGAAAAGTTGGCGGGAATGGAAATCTGAACATCATTGCTGTATTTGAGATAAAAAGTAACAACAGCCATTTTCACTTCAAACTCAGAGGGAGTAACTGTGACCACATTTACCCTTCCACCATAAGCCACTCAAAAACTGGACAAGATATATGAAACTACTGTTTTCAAACACTGTGGAACAGGCAGCACAGAACTGTGATGCATGTAGGAAAGAAAACCAATAAGGTGACTGTGATCGCCATAGCGCTTTGCCTGAAAACACAGTCCAGACCACAAGGCAGCAAGGGGAATTCCAAGCTGAGCACATGGTCTCATTGAGTTGAGGAGACAAATAGGAGTTCAGGAAGGTTGAGTTGGCTGGACATTGTAGGGCAGAGTTTCCAAGAGGAGAGCTAAGGAATTCAGCAAAAGAATTCTGGAAATATCTACAGGGATGCTCTCTTAAAAACTGCATTTTTTAAACTCCCTCTCCCCCAGTTGATACTTGTGTGCACTGAAATTTGAGAACCACTGATTCAGAGACTTAAGAAACCAGAACATTGAAGAAATGGATGTAATATCCTCAAAAGAATAGGCTGCATTTCTTCTTACCACTCGAGGTGGGGATAAATTTCACTACTGCAAATATACACTGACTTCTCTGTTTTAGACAAAGTTAAGAGGGGTCAGGAGAGTCTCTTGACTTGTAAGTGAGAGTGAAGATTTCACAGGGTGGGAGAAACGGTCTGGCAAAGAAGCTCTTCGTGACTCTGTCTGTTTCCATTCCAGAAGCCATCACACTGATTTGGGTTTCCATCCCCTTAACCTGAGACATGTGTTCATGGGGCAGATTTTTGCATTTCCCAGGTGTGGGTGCGTGTTTGTTTGCTTGTTGGTTAGATGAGTGATTGAATAAATGAATTAATTAAGCCAGTGAGACCAAGATTTCAGAATAAGTCATTTGCATTCCACTCAGCTAAGGTTAGATGAGGAAGTGAGCCATATCCACTCCTGGTCTTTAGAAACTCCCTAAGGGTCCCTGGTGGTTCATCCATCATTCACTCTTTGCATCTAGCCCTGGTCAAGGTAGACAATGACCCTCCATTCTCCATGACCTGTCTAATGCCCCCCTAAGGCAGGGGACCATAGCTGAGAAATTTTGCTTTGACTGTCACTACTCCAAGGACCCAGCATACTGTCAAGGTTTGGGATCAAGTTTGGTTTTGAAAAGAGCAAAGAGAATGACATAATTTAAAAATCAAAGAAATTCATTTTAGTAGTAAAAGGTTAACAGCCTTTAGGAGGAACGATTTTTAATCACCCCCGTCTAGACTCTATCACTGGAATCACCAGCCACCGAGTGAAATATGGCCCAACTGCCGCCACCAAACAGCTCCTAAAGACTGTTGTATTTAATCATGTCTGTGCACCACTTATGGATTTTCATTATGATTCCCGATGCTGTTGCGCTGGGTAAAATATTAATATCCATAGTAATGATGCATGAAGCTTGGAGTGTAATTTCTTCACTCTTCTTGTCTGATATTAAATTGTTACCACTTTATCATTTGTGTAGAACTGCACGTTTCAATTAATCTTTCCATATCAGCAGCCCTGATTAATATAGATCATGATTCATAAGCTTATCGTCACTATAGTTTTAACAGATCATTTATAAAGATCTTAAATTTCAGGGTCTGGGAGGTGCAGCTGCTGTGTCCAATGTGCCTCTTTATTCTCCGTTCCAACAGTGCTGCTATACACCGGCTGTCACCTCCTGTTGAATAATTAATTTCAGGAAACCAAATTTGCCCAAGTCAGAAAAATGAATCCAGAATGAGGGGACTGGCGATTGGCAGGGCACCGGGCAATGTTGGTTCACCTTTCCATTCCCAGCCCTGATGCCGCCTGCTTCTCATTGGCAAGATCTGCTGCTCTGGGGGATGAACCACAGGTGTGTGGGGGTTTCTGCTGGCTGCAGCGGGCAATCCCAGCCAGCGCAGCCATCCCAGGACAGTTGTTGAGGTTTGATGGAGCATTGGATAACTTCCCAGGCAGCTGCTGCTGCTCGCATGAATCTACAGCCCTCATCAGACCTGGCGTGGTGCCCTGGGCCTTAAGCTGGTCCTGCAATACAGTCTAAGCTGTGTGCTCAGGGTAGGATGTGGGTGAGCTGAGGAATGAGTGAGAGGTTTGCAGACATTTTTGTAAATACAAGAACCACTCAGGGTTTGGGCTTTTTATCAGAAGAGACTAGCCAGCCTCAGAGAGTTTTTGGCCCACAGACTAGGGCCCATCATTGGGAGTCTGAAGAGCCACTGCCAGGACTCCATACTGCCTTGCTTCTCAACCACCTTGAGGCTCAAGCAGGTCCACGTTAGCCCCCGTAGTAATAGCCCCCTTCTTTGAACAGAATGACGGAGAGCAAGAGACGTGGCAGAGTTTACTGACTTTCTTGGGTCTACATTCAAAGCTTAATTCCTATGGCTCAAACTCCTCAGAGGCTGCAGGTACACAGTAAAGCAACCAGAATTTTTAAAAATAAATAAAGTAGTATTTTGGTAACTGGTCTGGTAACTAAAATGGTAACATCTTGTTGATTTACAAAATTTGAATATTTTGTTTCAACCTCAGTCCAAGCAGGTGATTTTTTAAAACACGGTCCAGGTGAATTTGTGTTTGATCAACCCTGTCTGTCCTCTACTGTACATCTTCTCTGTGAAGGGCATCGTCCTAGGCTCCAAGGCTGGGGCCTGAATCTTAGTTTAGGTTTCCGAAAAGCAGATTCCAAGGCAAGAATTCAAGAGTTCATCAGAGCGCTGCTGCCAGGAGCATCACCAAGCGAGGGAGGAGGTGAGGCAGAGCCGCGGAGGCAGCCGGTGGAGGCTGAAAGATGCCACTGTGGGTGACGAGGGGCCCCGAGATGGCTCATCGGTGAGGCGAGGAAACCAAGTCATTTCTTTACCAAGTTCCCATCTTTATTGGAGGGGCTGATTTCTGGGTTGTTAATTCTCCCACACTCACACCTGACTTGCCCTGTATGTGAGCAGAGTGATTCCCAGAGCCAGAAATAAAAGCTCTCCAGTGGAAAGGTGACCTCTTCCTAGCAAGCAGGCTTGACATGGAGAAGTGAGGGCCAAGAGAAAATGACGAGAGCCAACAGCCTTTCCTATAGACCCCCTCTTACCCCCTACAATTGTTCATCATTAATTCAGAAAGTGCTCAGAGATATCTTCTTCACCACCACTCTCCAGACAGGAGAAAGTCCACTCACTCTGTGGGCTTCCCCCCAGAAAGTTACATAAATATGTTGTACATATTTTATCTTAACTGAAGCACACAGGTATACGTTTAGTCACTGTTATTTTGATGTTGATCCAAGATCTTGTCTTTTCATGTACGTGCACTGATGTACCGCCTTCCTTTTCCCATGCAAACCACATCCATGGAAACCCATTCCCCTCACCCCGTTTCAGGGTTGGTTTCTAAAAAGTACAGCAAGAACTTAAAGTCAAGTTTGAAATGATCTAAGTACAGAAAGTCTCCTGATGTTTATGATTCCCTCCCCCATCTTGTAGAGTGGTTTTTCCCACATCGAATTTAACAGCTATTTTTTTAGTGACTCACCTTTTTATTGAGTCCAAAGTATTCAATTTAATGTTCAAAGAAGCCACATTTCTTCTTTTCACACTTATCATCAGTTTATGTAACATTTAATTCGATTTCATGGTTACAGTATTAAGCACAACTGTCACACACAGATTTATGAACAAAGACAATTAATACTTGAAAAGGTACAGCCTGAAGAGCAGAGGCCCAGGCACGTGGCCCCCTGTCGGCGAGTGCTATTACTGCATGCCAGGCAAGTCTGCAGGATGAACTTATTTGATCCTCAGAGTGAGGGACTGTTGTTCTTTCCACTTTCCTGGAAGGTTCCAAGCCATGCTTGCTCAAGGGAATGACAGAGCTCAGTTTCTAAACCAGGGAGTCACATCGTGGCATTAGCATTACGATGTGACACTGCGCTTTCTAGAGTGGCCTTTAGCAGGCTAACCATGATTTATCTTGCACACTGGGACACTTTTGAAAGTGAGAGTGTCCATTATCGATAATGATACCCAAACCACAGAGGTAAAACCCCACAGCCCTGAGTCAGGACATCTGACTGTTGTCCAGGTGTGTTCATTGTGTTATGACCCTAACCAAATCTATGTGAGCATTAGCTGTGTGTGTGGTGGAGAAGTGGGGGTCTCAGGTGGGGACCAGTTGAGGGAGCTGCAATGGGTGGAGGTTGGGGGAGCACATAGAAGGGGGAGGGCTTGTGAAACTTACAAATCAAGTGGAAATAAAGCACGTGGCACCTTAGTTATATTATAAGGCACTGCAAGGTCTGTAATATAAGGGTGTCAAGAAACGTATGAACTAAAAAGTGTTATGAATGTTCAAAGAAGGGAGAGCATCTTTTCAATTCAGAAATCAAGGCAGCCTTGTAGAGAACGTGGCATTTCAGCTAGCCACAAACATGGGTAGGATTTGGAGTTGTAAAGGAAAGGAGGGGACAGTCCAGGTGGAGAGAAAAAAGCAAAGGCAAAAAAGTAAGAAGCCACAGATGTTAAAGGATATTAAGTGATTTTTGTCTGCCAGCCAGGGGAGGGTGGGAGAGGCAGGACGAAGTTACCAGATGAAGTTTAGATTTATTTGATAGTGAGTCTTGAACCAGGGTATATTTCTGAACCAGAGGATGACACAGGGGCACTGAGCCCTGGCCTGGCCACTCGGAGGGCAGACTCTGGAGCCAGGCGGACTGGGTTTGCCTCACTCCCTTTGCACTGAGCCCTGAGACCAGCCACATCCCAGGGATAATAAGGGTACCTACCTCTTAAGGTTATACAGATGAAATTGGTATATATATCTGTAAAGAGCTTAAAAAGGTACACAGAGGAAGGGCTTGTAGGTGTCAGCTGTACTGCTATGACTGAAGTTGAGCTTTAGGCAAGTTAAGCAGGGATGCAGGGAAGGGCAGAGAGGAGAGTGGCTGGCAGGGGGAAGACAGGGGCCGAGTGATGAGCTGGACTAGCGGGCGGATGAGGAGACAGAGAACATGTGTGACTCCCAACCACTGGGGGATTTTGAACCTTCTCCTTCTCCACAACCACCCCTTTTGCTCACTCAGCCCCCAGGTTCCCTGGGGGCCTCCCAGGCAGCTCTTGGCTGGTGGTCCATCAGAGACCCTCCCCTACATGATGCTTCTTCCCCACCGGGGCACTCAGGCTCCTCTCTGCCCATGTATGCACTCACCACTCCTGTGAGAACGGAACTCTCCCTTTACGGAAGGGAACAGTAGCCCTTCTGTAAAGAACCCTCCTGTTTTGTATACGAGTTCATTTGAATTATTTTTTTAGATTTCACATATAAGCGACATCATAGAATATGAACTTGTGGTTACCAAAGAGGAAGGAGGAGATAAATTAAGAGTTTGGGGTTAACAAATCCACACTACTATATAAAAAAGTAAATAACCCATAAGGACCTACTGTATAGCACAGGAAACTATGCTCAATATTTTGTAATAACCTATATGGGAAAAGAATCTGAAAAAGACTATATATTTGTATATACATACATATCTATGATGTATATAAATGAGTCACTTTGTTGTACACCTGAAACTACCACAGCATTGTAAATCAACTTTACTTCAATTAAAAAAATAATTAATTGGGAGTTCCTGTCATGGCTCAGTGGAACAAAATCTGATTAGTATCCATGAGGATGCAGGTTAGGTCCCTGACCTCACCCGGTGGGTTAAGGATCTGGTGTTGCCATGAACTGTGGTGTAGGTTGCAGACGCGGCTCGGATCCCGCATTGCTGTGGCTGTGGTGAAGGCCGGCAGCTACAGCTCTGATTCGACCCCTAGCCTGGGAACCTCCATTTGCCAAGGGCGTGGCCCTAAAAAGACAAAATAATAATAACAAGTGATTAATTTTAAAAAGTGCCTTCCTTCCCAGAGCCTGCCATCAGAATTACATGCCACAAAGAGTTCTACCTTGTAGCACATTTACGATTCACAGCATATTTTTCTATTGAATGTCAACTTTGTCCCTTTTACATTTGTCTTCAGTGCCCATCAGCCCAGTGCTTGAAAGAGACTGGCTGCTCTGGGAATGTTTATGAAGGGATAAACAAATGAACTACTGAGTGTGGGCTCACTCTCTTCCCCCACATCTCTCTTTGTTCAACCAAATGATCTAGTCAGAAGCTGAGAGAAAAGTCCGATCCAGGGCCATTCCTCAGGAAGTGATGGCTCCAGTATTCGTGCTCCATCCTGTGGTCACAGTCGGCCTTGCTGAGGACCTGGTGTGGGGATGGGGGTGGGGAAGCCACTTGGAAGTGGGGCTTGAGTCCTCTTCCAGGGATGGAGGTGCATCCTCTGCTCAGTCCAGAGGAAGGACCTGATTCACAGACATCCAATCAAATTGACTGAGTTTTTACTACATTTCTTAAAGTATAGTTGATTTACAGTGTTGTGCCAATTTCTGCTGTACAACGAAGCGCCTCTGTCATATATATATATACATTCTTTTTATATTATTTTTTACGTACTTTTAAAAATTAATGATTGAGGTTTTAAATCTGTCTGATTTGGGTTCAGTGGAGGTTGACAAATGTGTTGCTAATTGATGGCCCCCCTTATACCATCTCTGCACTGAATCTTTTCCTTCTCAATCCGATAGCCATACCCACAGCTCTGGCCTCACAGTGTGCAGTGTGACCAGATGGGCCCCGGGGCTGATCCTCCCCTTTTCCTGACCCTGAGGATCAATTACCTGGACTCACTGCTTTCTGACCACGAAACAGTCTTCACCAGGTCAATAAGGCTGTAGGGACAGCCTTAGATGTGACCCACACTCTCACCGCAGAATGCCCATCACCTTGGGAGTAAGAACACTGCTTTCAGAATTGCTTTGTCCATTTAAAAGATGTGGGCGATGCTGTTTCTAATTTATAGATATGGCAGATAAGCTAATTAGATATTCGGGAGCTGTGTTGGGTTCTCTCCAAAGTAGAGCCTTATAAAAGTAACTTCAGATGTTGAAATTATTATTCAAATCAACTTCCTAAAGCTCCAGCCTCTCTAGAGGGTAGTATTGTAGTTTCCGTTAGTTAGTATTTTACTAATTCAGTATTGCCAAGGCTGAAATAGTAAAAAGGCCAAATTCTAGAAGTTTAGGAAGGAAATACAGTGTTATTACTTAAACGCAGACTAAAGGAGCCATGAAGAAGACCGGTGTCAGAAATAAGAGGTGTAGGAGATGATTTGGGTCTGGGGACACCTGAGGTCTCAACTCCAGCCAGCTCCTCTGGGCCTCAGCTTCTCCACTGTCAGAAGACAGACCAGGCCCCAGGTCCTCTCTAGGTTCTTCTGCCTCTGTGATCAGGAGAGTAATCCTCACTTTGCAAGTGTGTTAGAAAACTGGAAATTTGGAGTTCTCTGGTGGCTCAGCAGGTTAAGGATCAGGCATGGTCACTGCTGTGGCACAGATTCAATCCCTGGTCTGGCAACATCCACATGCTGAGAGTGAGGCCAAAAAAAAAAAAAAAAAAAAAAGGCACACCTGGAATTTTTTTTTTTTTATCCTTGGTTCAGTTTATTTCTTAAGTAAATTAAGCATTCATCTAAGGTTTTGTGCTACTGTTTGCCTGATAAATACTTTTTCCATGGGGAAGTATTTCTGTACCTTAACCCAGCCTGACACATCAGACACCATAAAACCCATGGCCCATGACCGTGAAGTGCAAGTATTAAAGCAACAGTCCAGGACACTTACCCCTGACCGACATCTGGCCTCCCAGAGATCACACCTCTGTCCAGCTCTGGGTATTGCCTGACTCCAGAGTCACATTTGGTCTCGCCCTTACAAAGAAGAGGTAAGATACTGGCTCTAGTATGACCTTATGGCCAGAGTCCTAGGAACATCAAAATCCTGCCCTGCCTTTCCACACTATCCAAGGGATGGAACAGGAATCGAGGTGCTGCCCTATTAATAACTAAGTCAGCACCCCTTCCTGCTATGTGCAATTCTCCTTTGTGAAGCCCAGTTGAAGAAAGCAGCTTTTTGGCTGGAGAAATGGAGAGAGAGAGAAGCACCAAGATGGGCCTTGGATCCCCTACCCAACCAACAGTTCAGCTGCAAAGGGTAGGCTCACAAAGGCAGCTAGACTGCCCAAGGAAGCCCTGTTTCCATCCAAGAAAAGGCTGACCATGGCCACTGGCCTTCGAAGGGCAGTAATCCCACCCACCAGGAAAGAGAGTCCCCATCAGGCACACCTAACTGACCTGTCAGATTGACAAGTTTTTCTCTCTTATAGGGAAGCTTGTAAAACAGTGGCAGAAGGTGGAAGGGGGTGTCGAAGGGGCCATCCGTCCACATTCCCCGGTGTATGTGTTTGAGTGTCTGTTTTCCCTAATAGACTTTAACTGACTCCTACCTCTGACTCTCAGGGCCTCCAGTCTGAGCCTCCGTCCTGGTTCCACTTCCCACTAGTTCCTGGGTTGGTACCCTGGCTGGGTCCACCCCAAGTTAAGGTTCTTTTAGCTCTCAATCTGCAAGTTTCAAAATATGTAACATAAAAGTTAAGATTCCTTGATGCCTAAGAAAAGGCTTTTTAAGAGAGGTTTAATAGCTATATAGGACTTTGGGAAAATTTAACCACAAGTTTGTGTGTGTGTTGTGTGTGTGTGTGTAGAGAGAGAGGGAGAGAGAATATTTACTTTTTTTAAAAAATGGGACTATCACTTGACACAAATAAGATCACTACAGCAACCATGAAAGTTTTATGATTGAGAGAACAATTGTCATTTGTTTTCAATGCCCCAGGATAAATCAGAGCCAATTTATCTACATCCCAGGCAGGTCTGAATTTCTTCACCCTCTCTCCTCCTACTTAAAAGATACCCAACCTCAAGCCCATCAAACTCCAGACCATTTGGGTCTTTTAGAGTTATAATTTTCCTTCTTTATGTCTTTATTGCTCCTTTGATAGAGAAATTGAAAAAAAAGAAAAAGATATGAAGGAGAACAACAAAAAGCTATAATTATGAAGATTCAATTTAATTTTAAAGCTTGTGGACAGAAAAGAAGAAGCCAGAAAAGAAGGAACCAAATTAATTTAGCAGGGAAGCATTGCATGAAATATTGTTGAAGTTTAATAACCATGCAAAGACAGATGATATGTGTGGAAAAATTAGTTGTAGGACCTCATAATAGTCTATTAATATTTCCTACAGGCGCAAAACCCTTTCCTGAATAATTGTGACAAAGTAATCTTTTGAGAAAGAGAGAGTTGAAAAAAGAATCTTCAAAAGGAGACAGTGATGAGGAAAGCACTAGAAGGAGAAGGGGACTGTGTGTCAGCCGGGGAATCTGAGGGTGTGTTTGATGTAACTCACCATGGCCAGACAAGAGAGATAAAGCTCAGAGATGATCAGAAGCCATGTGGAGGGCGCACTCACACACACACACACACCTACGCTGTAAAGAGCTGTGAAAACAAGTAGCAGGGTTTTTGGATGTATCTGCCTCGATGAAAATCACTTAGTATTATTGCCCATGAGGCCAACACTATTGTGTTCTCAGTCATGTAGATGAAAAACCGAGGCGCACAACAATGGAGTGACTGGTTCCAGAGGCCCCAGGAGATGCAGGTAGAGAGGGGAAAGGGGAGGCCCTGCCTCGGGTGCTGTGATGAACCCAGTGGCCTAGGGAAATGGAATGGCTTCTGGCTTTCTCTTCCCTGCAGAGGTCAAATGCTGCTTCTGATTTACAAAATCTGAGCTCCCAAGAGCAAAAGCACCTGAATTCTTCTCCGCCAATCTAAGAGTAAGGGTAATTATTCTGTACCCCCAAATTAGTGTTCTAGTGGAGACTCCATAAACGCTTGTTGATTGAATGGGGTTCAGTTTGAGGAAGGAGAAGAGGAAAAGAAATGGAAACTGCTATTTGTTAATAACCTGTTATGTTCCAATGCATTAAGATGTATTACTTTCTTTAATCCAGATTTGCAAAGCAGCTGATATTATGCCCATTTTGCAGAAGAGAAGTTTCCAGTGTCTCATGCAGCTGGGCACTGGCAGAGCAGAAGAGCCAAACCAAACATATTTCTTCTGCCTAGGTCTTTGCCTGTGGAAGGATTGGTTGGGTATGCTCTCATTTCCCCTCTACAGAGGTTTCTCCTGCTCTTCACCAACTTGCTGAGGCTATTTTTATGGCTGGAATCTTGGTCCCAGTTTTTAAAGTTACCCCTGTTCATAGAAATGGCTCATGATGAAATGACCCTATTCTTGCCCTGCTGAGCATGGTCCTGCCCTAATTCTGGCTTTCTGCTGCCTAGTTACTGATGACTTGGGTTATCTAAGATGAGGGCCATGATCATGACAAGTTCGATTCATGAAAGTCTGCAGGAGTTCCATGGTCAATTAAGAACTCACTTCTTCCAAAGAAAGATGATCATGAAGCACCCAGCACAGAAACGTCTGAGATAAAATAGTTGAAAATTTTGAAGAACACAATTGGCATTGGGTTCCAGCTGGATACTTGAGGGAGCAAAACTCCAGGTTTCCATCTGGGGGGTAGGATAATGTTTTATTTTGGTTTAGGCATATTGAACCAAAGTGTGCATGCATGGCGGGGACAATGGCACACACATAACACATTCTCAGGGGGCCGGTGGTGGCCATGACTCATCAAGAGTTAACTATAGAGGACGGAGGATCCATTTCTAGACTACGGATTTGTTTGAGGTGATTACAGCCAACACAAAATGTTATTTTTCACTTCTTTTGTTATTTAAGATGGGCCACACCAAGCCCACCCTGACCACCTTGAGCTCTTCAGTAAATTATTCTTGGTTTAAGTCATCAGAGAATGGTGGTCATTGGGATGAATCCTGGGACAGGACAGGTCTGTACTTGCAGCTCAGGAGTTACCAAAAGCTTCATTTGGGGCTCCCTCTCTTCACAGAAATATTGAGGACCTTTCCTATGAATATAGAAAGCAAGGTGGACCCCCATTTCAGAGGTATACCTATGAAAGATTTACTGTTTCAGGCCAGGCAAATAAAACAAGCACTCACTCTGGACGAGCCCTCCCAGAGCTATTTGGAAGCCCCATGGGGCATGGGGCACAATCCTCAATCCTAGAAGTTTATCTTAGAAACCCAAGGATTTTTCCTGAGAAATTTTCCTATATTCCACTTCTTCATAAAAATTATTTTAGCCACTTTGTATCACTATTAGGAACAGCTTATCTGACCATGCTTTCAGTTTCATTTACAGAATCCTTCAGAGTTTATTCAATCCACACTGATTAAGCACCTATATTCTGTGCCTGATAAAGTTTGAAAAATGAATAACATACACTTTCTGGGTTTCAGGATTACAAACTAAGGATTTTTCAACTCTGAAAATTTTTGTGACTTCATAATAATGTGGAACAACACACCCATTAACTTGGAAATAGAATAAATCTTCTATTGCTATTCCTTATTTTCATTCATTAATCAGTTGGAAAATCCATGGCCATTTTTAATTTTTGTTAAATTAGAGGCCAGGTAGTTTGGGAAACATCTGTATTTTACAGACAGCCCCACCCTCACCCGTGCATGACCTAAATCACAGGTACATAACCATCAAATAGTCTATAACTCATAAATTTCTGAATGCACACAGGCACTTAAACTTTGCTCCTCTTGGCCATTCTGAGGTGCAACCAAGCTGTCATAAACTGATGACATCACCTAGTGGTTGGATCTGGGAACACCAGCTCTAACAGTTTGATTCTCTTCTTTACCTTCCTCCTTCTTACCCAATGCAGAGCTTGTTCACAGGCTGAATCCACTCTTTTCTCCGTCTCTCATAACTGTTTGATTTATGTCAGTTCACTAGCTTGTTTGTTCATGTATATGATGAAAATATTTCTCACATATATTCTAACATCTGCTTTAGCAAACTTCCTTTTTTCGTTTACCTATTGAGAAAACCTCCACCTCAGTTCTCATGATCTTCCTCACCAATTTCTCTTTCAATCTTCTTTAGCCTACATGGGAACCAAAATATACCCTTATTCTAATTGTTAAACATGAGACAATATTTAATGATATATCTGTATCAAGAGGAAAGAAATCAGAGTTTCCACTGTGGCACCGTTAATTAGGGACCCAGTCTTATCTCTGCAGTGGCATGGGTTTAATCCCCAGCCTGGTGCAGTGGGTTAAGGAGCCAGCATTGCTGCAGCTGTTGCGTAGGCTGCAGCTGCCCCTCAGATTCTATCCATAGCCCGGGAACTTCCATGTGTTGCAGATGCGGCCAAAAAAAGGGGGGGCGGGGGGATCCAAGACTTACCCACCAGGTACAAATCAAAGCAAACTCAGTTCCCCGCACACAGGTACCCCCAGTCTTGCCCACTCCTCCCTCAGTACCTTTGCTGCTTTCCGACCTGGAAAGCCCTACCTCTCCTCTTCACCTCGCTAAACCCTTTTGTTTTCCAACCCAACCTCCTCTTCCAGCCCTGCTTGCTCCAGATTCCCGCCTTCCCTGAAACCTAATGGTTAATCATTGTATTCATTTCCTAGGGCTGCCCTGACAAATTGCCACAAACTAGGTGGCTTAAAACAACAGAAGTTTGTTTTCTCCCAGTTCTGGAGTCCTTAAGTCCAAACTCAAAGTGTTGCCAGGCCATCCTCTCTCTGAAGACTGGAAAGCAATGCTTCCTGGCTTCTTCCAGCCTCTGGGACCCCTCTCATTCCTTGGCTTGTGGTAGCATAGCTCCAGTCTCAGCCTATGTGATCACTCCTCTGTACCCTCTCCTCTCTTCTAAGGATGCCAGTCCTTAGATTTAGGGCCCATAATAATCTGGTTTGATCTCATCTTGAATTTTACCGTGAGTACATCTGCAAAGACCTTTCTACCAAAGAAAGTTACATTCTGGAATTCTGAGACTTGAACTTTTGGGAGATTATACTCAACCTATGATAATCATACACTGCCTTTATTTAAAATTGGTTTGGAAATTCTCGTCGTGGCACAGAGGAAACTAATCTAACTAGGAACCATGAGGTTGCAGGTTCAATCCCTGGCCTTGCTCAGTGGGTTAATGATCTGGCATTGCAGTGAGCTGTGGTGTAGGTCACAGACATGTCTCAGATCCTGTGTTGCTGTGGCTGTGGTGTAGGCCAGCAGCTGTAGCTCTGATTCGCCCCCTAGCCTGGGAACCTCCATATGCCGCAGGTGTGGCCATAAAAAGCAAAAAGTAAATAAATAAATAAAATTGGTTTGCCTTGTTTTCAAATTTAAATTGCCATTTAAAAGATTTTTTTTTAACCTCTCATAGCAACTAAAGCAGAGCATACCCGAATTTCAAATATAATAGAAATGGGATTTGTTTTAATTCTCTCACATTTTCTTTAGAAACATGCAGGGTCTTTTAAAGGATTTTTTCCATAGAATATTTTAAATTGGTTTCTCATGTCTAAGGAAATTTGTTTCCTTAAAATTCGCCTTCATTGCTTTGTGTGTTTCACCTCCTGTAACTAGGTATTTCCCCCAACAGGTCTCATACTTGTATACTTTCAGAATTGAAAATATTTCCTTGTAATGAAGAAAATACCTTGAAATATCCTGCATATGTGTGGTCTCCCAGAAAAGGCCAGTCTAAATTAGCCACTCTCCCTGAGACGAGAGGCTCATATCTTGGAGGGTCTCCCACTTTCCATCGCCTGAACTTGTACTGCCCCTTATTCTATCGCCGTGATCCTCACCCTCACCTTGTTGACCCTTCTCATGCAATGCCTGATGGTGAAGCTAAGGCAATGGCATTCTCCTTCTCCCTCTGGGATGTACTAAGCATTTTTGGACAGGAGCACAAAACTAGAATACCACACCAACTCTGCCTTTCTAATTTCCATGTGTCCTCCAAGACTCAGATCAAGCCCTCATCTCTTCTGTAAATGCTTCCTCATTCCTGCAGTTGGAAGTCATCTCCCCCTCTTCTGTATGTGCACTGTGTCCCTAGCATTCACTACAGCCCCCTCAGTGACAGGCCGTTATGTCCAGGTCTCTCCTCCCCACCAGTCTCTCTTCTCTTCACCATGAAGGCAGAGGGCATATCTTATGCTCCCCTTCTGAACTTGCGCAGCTAGTGTCACTACATACAGAAAGGTTGTAAGTTGAAGCTTTGTGTTTATTTGCATATCCTTATCTGTAATTCCCCAAACGTGTTAGTAATGGTAACTTTTACTTACAGTTCATGGCACACCGTGGCTGAGCATGACCCTAAATAAGCAATGCTTTGGAGGTTATCATAAGCTAAAGCAAATAATTATCTTGAAGGCACACTTGAAAAGGTAAAAAAGGAGAGAAACATCTGAGATGAAGAAACAAGTGAATCTATAGACCCCAAAATGGTAATGAGACAGGCATGGAGAGATACGGTCTCAATTTGGAAGCCATCCCTCTTCTCCCAGGAGCACTGTCAAATACGGAAAGCTCTATAAAGTAGGAGGGTCCTGTGTTCAAATCACTGCTTGAGCACTTACTACCTGTGTGGGATTGAGCAATTATACCTAGTTTCTCTGAGCCTCAGTTTCCTCATCTGTAAAATGAAAATAATAATTGCTTCACAGGGCTATTTGAAGGATTAAATTAAATGAGATTATCTTTATGCAATGACAAGAATAGTGACCGACTGCTATGAACTAAATGCTTTTTATCAACCCCCAAATTCATATGTTTAAATCCTAACCCCCAATGTAATGGTATTTGGAAGCAAAGATTTGAGGAATGTCTAGGCCATAAGGGTGGAGCTCTCATGAATGAGATTAGTGCCCTTATATAAGAGACCCTGGGAGCTCTCTCACCCCTTCTGCCATGTGAGAATACAAAGAAAAAATCACTGTCTTGAATTAGGAAGTGACCCTTCACCAAACATTGATTCTGCCAGTGCTTTGATCTTGGATTTCCCAGTCTCCAGAACTGTGAGACTAAATGCTTGTTGTTTAAGCCACTCTGTCTGTGGTACCTTTGTTATAGCAGTCCAGATGGACTAAGATACTGGCTCATAGTGGATGCTCAACCAATGGTAACCATGGACAGCTCATCAGTGGACAAAGAGTAGACTTAATTCCTGCAAGGAAAGTGGACAAAAAACTGTGTTGGGAGCACTGCTGAAAGTGTTTCCTTTCTATGAGGTTGTTAAGTCCTGGACTTGAGCAGAACTATTGCTGGGGTATGGCACCAAATTTGCATTTTTATGTAGCACGGGGTAGTTTTTTTTTTCCAGAATAACCTTAGAGTTCTAAGGTTTAATGGTAAGTCAACAGTAAAATCTGTAGGTCTTACCCACTCACAGTTTAGAATTATGGTAGATTAACACCCCACCTAGTTACTCATTTCACTGATTAGCTGAGGATTAACTAAGATGAACTCCTTCACTAAGATTAACCAGCCTCTGCTAGTCACTGGAGGAGATGAACCATAATGGACACTGCCTCAAGGACCCCTCTGTGTACTTGGAGAGAAAAGACAATGAGTAGTCTCATATTAAGTGCCTGGATGTGTCTTTGCCTGCCTTCCATGGTTTTGTCTCCTCAGAACACAATTTTCCTGCTCTTAAGAAATAATTCTTCTACACTAAACTATGTGGATCCAAAGGGAGCAACTGTTATTGCAGGTTCTACCTTTGTGCCAGTTAGATTTGTTCCTTAACAAAACCTCTCAAAACTTAGTGGCTTAGAGCAACAATCGTTAGTGTATTCCTGACTTTGCAGGTTGGCATTTTGGTCTGGGCTCATCTAGATGGTTCTTCTGGGCACAGTGATGGTCCTGATGACTCACTAGGCAGCTCTGCCTCTTGTGGCTTGCTGGTTGTTCGGGTAACAGGAGTGACTGTGCCACGTGTCCCTCATTATTAAGCAGGCTATCCGAGACTTGTCCAGATGGCAGTGGCGGTTCTCAGAGAGAGAGTAGTGTTGTGCATGGCCTCTTGAGGCCTGATTTTGGAACTGACACAGCATCACTTCTGCTGCATTCTGCCAACACTAAAGCAAGGGCCAAGGCTATCCAAGATCACTGAATGGGGAAATGGACTCCACCCCTTGATGGAAGGAGCTGCATAGTCACGGGGAGGAGTGAAAGACCATTGCCACTTCTGCAATCAATCAAAACTTCCCTAGTCAAATAGGAGGGGCATGGACCCTTGTTTCTCCCCCACTCCCAGCTGCATTTTTTGGACCCAGAACGGGCATCTGATAACTGCTGTGTTAATCACACTAGACTCTTCCCTCTGGGGTCAGAGAACCCAAGAATCAGCTTGACCCTTATGGGAAAAATTATGAGACTAGAGCCATCAGCCATGTGTTTACCTGCCCCCCAGGTATACCTCTGAAGCAGAAGAGTGAGCTAGAGACAAAGAACTCAGCATTTACAAAGAAGCAGAGGCAAAACAAAGAGACTTCTAAGGATAAGACAGTCTTCGGGTCGGATTCCTTGCGACCCAGAGGCTCCCTGCCTTTCCCATGATTACCAAGCCTTCTAATCACTTGCCTTTCTGAGCCAGGCTGGATTCTGCCACTTATAGCCAAGAGTGTCCTCCCAATGTGAGGCACAGTATCTCAGAGGAGGCAAAAACCATGTGCAACTGAGGGAAGGCAAGGGCAGTCATGTGGAAAAGGAGAGTGAGCCAGGGAGGCACAGAATTTGAATGGGTAGAGGTTTCAGGAAGAAAATTTCAACATAAGAAATCATAAGAACAAATAAAGAGATGGGTAAATGATAACCATGTCTGAAGCATGTGAACTACTTTTCTAAAGCTTAGGTTTTAGTGAAGGAAGAGAAAAAGATGAGATTGGCAAAGCAGCTGGATCAGATTCTGGAGGGTCTTAATGCTATAATAAGGAATTTGAGATTTTGAGCAGGAAACATCACTGTCAAAGAAGAGTTTGGGAAAGATCAATCTGGTGACAGCTGGTGTGATGGATTTGAAGGACAGCTATTGAACTGGGAGATAAAGCCTGGGACAAAGAGGCCTTGAACTAGGACTAGAGAAAGAGGTGAGGAAGGAACAGAATGAGGGACGTACAGAGAGAAAGAAAAGAAAAGGCCAGGACTTGGCAACAGACAGAAAAAGTGGATGATGAGATGAACAGCATCTTGTCAAGGGCCAGAAAGCCAAGCATTTTTAAGAATTTTATTTTATTAAAGTATAGTTGATTTACGATGATGTGCTCATTTGGGGTGTACAGCAAAGTGATTCAGTTTTATATACTCTTTTTCATATTCTTTTCCATTATGGTTTACTACAGAATATTGAATATAGTTCCCTGTGCTATACAGTAGGGTCTTATTTCTTATCCATCCTATATATAACAGTTTTCACCTACTAATCCCAAACTCCCAATCCTTCCCTCCCCCGCTCCCTTGGAAACCAGAAATCTGTTCTCTATGTCTGTGAGTTTGTTTCTGTGTCTTGGGTAAGTTCATTTGTGTCATATTTTAGATTCTCCACATAAATGATGCCATATTGTAATTGTCTTTCTCCAGAAAACCAAGCATGTAATTGGAGACAGGAAACATTTATGATGGCAGGAGAATATACGTGAGAGTTCAGCAGGAACTTGGGAAAGACATTAGGATCAGAGATAGTGCTTGAGAGTTATCAGCCAGTCAGTTACCAAATATCAGCAGAGGACTTTCCATGTGTTCCACTGTGGAGGCTGCCAGAAATGATAACGTGCATAAATGTCTCCCAGATTCAGGGTCTGATGAAGACTATCGGAGCCCTGGGAGCGAAACTGGTCTGTGGGGAAAGTGTCTCTTCTGTCCTCACATACGTGGCATGACATATGGGAAGCGAGTGGATTTATTTCTACATGAATGACCGAGAAGGAGAGCTGGGGCATCACTAGCCCTCAGGTGGCCCCGGGCCCCGCCTACACACCCGGGCCCTTCCTCCTGGGTAACCCCCTCTCTCCTGCCTGTGTCTCCATTTCCTTTTGCTTCCATCTTGCAATGAATTTGCGGCTGCTCTTCTCCACCTAAGGGGAGAAAATGCAACATTCGTATATGTCAACCCAGGAGCCATATTCAAATCACTAGCAGAAGACTGTTTCAGAAATCCTTAATACCTCTGACCAGACCGATGGTAGCGGTGTGAAGGAAATCCTTTGGCGGGAATGGAAGAACATGATTCACTAAGATTTAGAACTGAGCGCTGCCTCTTCACAAGATTTATGTCAGCACCCCCAACCCAGGATGGGGCAGATCCCTGGAGCAACTGGACACCAACTGGACCGGCCGCCTAGGAGAGGCTGGGAGGCAGGGGTGGGTACCACAGCCACATGCACCAGGCAGAAATGGAATTCTTGGCTTTAATGTCCCTTCCACCTGCCTATTTTCATCTTTATAGAACAGCCCCTTCCCTGTCCTTCCCAATTCCCCATTTTCTTTTCTTTTTTTCCTTTCTTTAAATGCAGTCTAATCCCAAGTATGAACTGATGTAGTTTGTGTGTTAGGGGGAAAAAAATCTCTCTCTTTTTCTGCCTTTTTTTTTCCTTCTTCTTCCCCTGGCCCAGTTCATTATTTTTCTTTCTTGTCACTCAGTGTGATAGGTTGAACAGAAGTGCACAGATGAGCACTGAAAACGGTGTCACAAGGCCTTAATCTAGTCTTTAATGCCTGACTTCAGAGATGTCATTTATCTTCTAACTGCAGCAGGCATCCACCAACTTTATCTCTAATAATATATTGATGGATTAAAAGGGTCGGGCAGGAGACCGGGCTGGAAAAATTGCTTATTGACATCAAAATACAGTGCCCTCAACCTGATAAACATGGAGGGCTCGTGTATCTCCCAGAATAGTTGGCGTAGCTATAATTTTTTTTTCTAACATGTTTCCCCAGGTTCATGGGGTGGTCCAGTGAAATAAACAAATACTAACATTATTTCGAT
Organism: Catagonus wagneri; assembly: GCA_004024745.2. Taxonomy (NCBI): domain Eukaryota; kingdom Metazoa; phylum Chordata; class Mammalia; order Artiodactyla; family Tayassuidae; genus Catagonus; species Catagonus wagneri. The sequence goes on along the minus strand of PVHT021183691.1, from coordinate 5,306,208 downwards.
GCTGACATGGCCGGGGAACACACGAGATATTTTAGGAACACATTTTTAATGTCAGATTTATAAATAGACCTCCCTTATTTATGACACGTTATAGCATATACTGTGACAACTTGAAACAGGCACCTATGGTCTTGGCAGCGTTCAGATAGTCTTCCTGCAGTTTGCTGGAGCCCAAGCTCCAACCAGCACCTGATTATGCCTTTGGACGGCCGGGAACACAGGCTATTTCAGCAGAGAGATGAGGCCAGTAATCCCAGAATGTAAATGAAGACAGCCTTTGGAAAGGTTTCCTTTGTTTATTGTTCTCTTCACTTCATTGTTTGCTTGGCAGCAGCGTGTTTCAAATCACCGTCCCCTAAAACACAAGTCAGTTTTAGGATAAACCAAAAAATAATTGTGGCCTTCAAACTCCTACTTAGTGCGTAGTTCCTAATTAGACTTTCTTTGGAATTACCTGTTGTTGGGCTGAATTTCATTTAATTTTTTTTTTTACCTTAGAAATTAAATTGTCTGTAAAGATACTCTCCTGGGGAATTACTGATTTTTAATTTTATCAGCAAATATTGTTGACTTTAACCTGATTTTCAAATGAAATGGACCTCTAGCTCAACTTCCTTTGTTGGGAAAGCAAGCTCTAAAAATATTTTCTCAGCATTGTGTTGACAGAAGTGAACTTATTTTGTGCTTTTTTTTATTATTTCATAATTAGCATTTCTTCTAAGTACAAAGTTGTCTGGCAGGTGTGCTTTTCTAGGGATTTGCAGAAAAGACACATTATTCTAGCATTTTGTAAATTTTGTAGGAAATATATTTACATCATGCTCTTGATGGTGATAAGAGTGTGGTATTCAGGGAGTTCCCGTTGTGGCTCAGTGGTTAATGAATCCGACTAAGAACGATGAGGTTGCGGGTTCGATCCCTGGCCTTGCTCAGTGGGTTAAGGATCTGGCGTTGCCGTGAGCTGTGGTGTAGGTTGCAGACACGGCTCGGATCCCGCGTTGCTGTGGCTGTGGCAAAGGCCGGCAGCCACAGCTCCTGTTAGACCCCTAACCTGGGAACCTCCATATGCCGTGGGTGCGGCTCTAGATAAAGGCAAAAAAAAAAAAAAAAAAAAAAAAAGAGTGTGGTAGTCACGACTGTCTGAGCCAGGATCCTGGACGTCTGAGTCCAGAGCCTAGAGATGCCTCCAGAGTCAGCTCCTGAATGTCCAGAAAAACCTGTGGCCAAGGTTACTGTCATCTGCTTGACATAGCTGTACAAGGAACTGAGCCTCTCTTGAAGTCATTTCCCACCTATAAAATGGAGATAATAATTGTATCTATTTCATGGAGTGTTTGTACTAGATGTGTTCATATGTATAAAGTGGTTACAGTAATGTCTAATACATGGCCAATGCTTGGTAAACCTTATCTATATTACCATTATCATCATCTTTAAAATTATTGGCTTTACAATGGCATCACCTACCAAAGGAAAGATGACTTGAGATACGGCCAAGAAAGGAGGGTGTCCTGTAAGAGTGGGGAGAAAAGGAAACTTATGAGGCCAAGGAGGATGCCAGAACGAAACAACACAAAAAGGCTGGCAAAAAGCCCAACAGAGTCTTTAGCTACAGGGTGGCAAAGCTCTGATCAACAGATGAAAAGAAAAGAACATAAGCACTGATATGTTCATCTTTAAAACCAGGCATCAGGATTCCTGACCCCCTCCTGTAAGATTTCCTGCCCAAATTGGAAAACATGTGGGGGTAGGGGAGTTGTTGCATAAAACCCTGCTATTAAACTGTGGGTCTTTAAGTTGACAGATTTTGGAACAATTTGAGAAGAAAAAAAAAAATTGGAAAGTAGAATGGAAGCCATCCCAGAATGACATGTCAATCCTCCTTGAATGTTTTGGAATAGACCCTGTGTCTAAATAACATCTTCTGTATTGAGAGTGCTGCAATTAGCATGGGTAGGTTGGCTACATGGACAGAATTCAAAATGCAGAATATAAAAGCTAAGAATCCAAAACTAATCACTTAAAGGCTCCTCTACACAGAAACATTCAAAGGAAGATTAAGGATCAATGTGACTGAAGTACAAAAGCTGAACTGAGAGTCAAAATAATAACAGACACAATTTGCTGGTGCTGACCATACACCAGGATTGAGTCCATGTCTGCCTTACTTTAAAGCCATGCTTTAAATTTCCAGCATCTCCATTCTAAACCACATTCAGGCTCCGACTGTAAGAAGCAGGGAGAAAACAGGAGGGTTCCCATGGTTCTGAGCTGGAGGCTTTTACCAACAGGAGGAAGGAGGGTGGTAGGGACCTCAAAGTTTCATGAGCCTACTATTTAACCTTTTACATATACCTCCACCCAGGAAGACAACCCTGTGCAGAAGGTCCTCAACCTTAAAATCTATCTAGAGATTTACACCTTCCTCCTCTGCCTTCAGTTGCTCTGGGGATAAAGAAACCATCAATTCTTAGTGCCGTCATCATATGGGGGTCAGCCTAATGTAAGGCAATAAATAGAGGGCCCATGACCTAGAAACTCTGCTAAAATATGAAAGGGTCTATTCACCCCCATGACTCATTATTTTCAGTAATGAGACAGCTTTCTTGAAACTTCTCTTTAAATTCCTATTTTCAATATTTATGAAGTTCAGCAATTACACTTTTGTCCAACAATTTAACTTGCATGACTTGCTCTCCAGTTGGTGAGAATCAAACAAAAAAGCAAAGAGCAGAGAAACAAAATACAAAGCTCTTTCCAAGATGGGTTTTGTTCTCCTTATCCAAAAAGAAATCACCATGTGGGTGGATAGGTCAGGCACCAAGTGTTTCTGTGCCTTGATTTTCACGTTAAATCCTTACAACTCTGTAAGATAGGGATTGCTTTGAGGAAACTAAAGCTCAGAAAAGGTGAGAGTCTCGCCCAAGGTCATATAACAAGTAAACAGCAAGATTCAAACCCAAGCTTCTCTGATTGTCAAGTCCAACATTTCCAACCACTTCTGCAGCACGGTGTTACAATGGCTGGTCATGTGTTGTCTGTACTTTGAATGTAATAAGACCATGGGAGGGGAGAGCATATCACCTTCCCCTAGAAGCTTTGTTTATGGAAAGAAGCACAAAGAATATGGGGGATAACATCAAGGTTCAAGGATACCTCTTTGGTTTTGCCCATGACCTCTTTTAAAACTCAGTCTAATTAGTAGAGTTTTCCTGGAATACAGAAGGTTTCTTTCTTTTAAATTCACCTGTCATAGCTGGGGGCCCCTGAAGATGCTAAAATTTTATTTCAATATCCAGGTGGTCCCATCACTATTTTCAGATGCTTCCAAGATCTGAGCTCTCCCTGTAACCAGAGGTGCCACTTTCTTTTGCGGGCTCAGCAGTGTCACTGATGATAGCTCAATTATCAGAGGGTATAAATCACTCCGGGAAAATCGATCTCTTCCTACCTGATTGCACAAGTGGCCCCTTCGTTGGAGGGAAAAGTGCATGTGAGGGCTGGTCATGGGAAGCACTAAGGCGGACAGTGGCCCCAGCAGCAAGGGAGGGCTCAGTCAGTGCCGAAAGAGAGGGTGGTGACAGGGCGTCTGGATACAGGAGAAGAAGCCAGCAAGGAATGCTGGAAGGACTGGAGCAAGCTTGTGTGCGTATAAAAGATGAAGGACCACATCAGACACCAGGGAGCTTCATGTCAAAATGCAGCCTAATGAGGCTAAAAGGTCAGTGTTGAGATTAATAGGGCAAACAAAATGAATAAAAAATAGCAAAGTCCAGCAAAGAGCAATAAATGTATTCACTCACAGCAAAAAAAAAAAAAAAAGGTAAAGGATACTGCTCGAGAGCAGTAATATCAACACTACTGATCAAAGTTTAAAAAAATTAAAAGATTCTTGAGAGAGAGACACACACACAAAGTACAGCTGGACCCCCTTATGAGTTCTTCAGAACACCCACCTTACCCTTGATAAGCAGCTGGTAGTGACTCAACATCTGTCAACACTCATCTGAGGTTCTGTTCTGGGAGGTCTACCCCACAGCCTCTTGCCACTGCCATCTTCTCCCCCAGTGACCTTCCCTCCCTCTCAGCTGGCATCTGGCCAGTATTTAACAAAGATGACCTTTCACAGCGTCTACTTGACCCAAGTGAACCGACCCACCAGAGAACAGAAAGGGTTCATGGCTCCTCCCTTGGAGGCCCCCATCCTGCTCCCCTGCCATCTTTCCCAGGTTCTCTTCACTGAATGCTCAGGTAGGCACAGAGGCACACCAGCCAAGGCTGCTATCCATCCACCTGGTCAGTGAGATGCCAGTGTTGCTTGATGCTTCCCGCATCACCTGGTGGTGAAGGACAGGGAAGCCCCCCCTAATGGAGAGATGACATGTGGTTCTCATGATTTCCTTCTCTCCTTCGTGTTCTGATTGTATAGTTAAGCTCCTGGATATTTCTGGAGATAGCAGAGCTAGTTAGGCTAATTTTAATAAGCCCCAGCTGCTGGGGGTCGCTCTCTAGACTATGAAGTACTTGGTGCCTTCTTTTCCTCAGTTTTTAATCTTTCCAGGACAAGCATGAGTCCCAAGGAAGATCTTATTACGCACACAATTACTTTGCACTATAAAAACAACTTCATAAAAGGACGTGAATACAACTTTTTTAAAACATGAACTGGAATATGTATTTAAGTAAATTATCAAAACTGCTAAACTGAGAGACTGTAAGAATTCTTTTAATATGAAAGAGAAATTAAGAGACATGTGGAATTCCCTTGTGGTGCAGCAGGTCAAGGATGAGGAATTGTCTCTGAAGCAACTTGGGTGGCTGCTATGGTATGGCAGGAACTTCCACATGCCATGGGCATGGCCAAAAAAAAAGAAAAGGAAGAGACATAGAAAGTAGAATAAGAAAGTACAAATACAACGAATAGGAGCATGAGAAGGATAAGGGTGTGGGGTAAAGGAGGAGACGTGATAACAGAAAAGAAAATGGCTAAGAATTTTTTTCAGAATTGTTGAAATACAAGAGTCTTCAGATTAAGGTATTGCAATGAAAATCAAACAGGGTAGATAAAAATATATCCATACCAGGCATACCTTAGGGAAACTGAAGACAATCTGAAATTAAAAGAATCTCTTAAGGCATCCAGAAAGGAAGGGCGGATTACCTACAGAGGAAAAGCTGCACATCTTAATAGCAAACTGCTCACCAGCAGCAATAGGAGCCAATGGAATACTGTCTTCAGTGTGCAGAGAGAAAATAACCAACAACTTAAAATTCTTGGCAAAACTATCATTTAAAGGAAAGGCAAAAAACATACTTTTGAAGTTATCACAACATTATAAGTCAACTACACTTCAACAAAACTTTAAAAAATGAAAAAAAAAATTTAAGCAAATAAAATATGAGAGAATTAACTGTTCCTTGTCCTGGCTAAACAAAAATATTCAAATACATTCCTAAATGAAGCTACACTGACTAAAATAAAAGATATATCTGCAAGGGCACCCTGACAAAAAATAACAAAAAGGTGGATGTGCAGTTCTCAACTGCAACATTATCTGGAAGAATAAAAGACTGGAAACAATCCAAATGCCTAGCAATAGAGACAACTGAATGCACTATGGTACCTCCATGCAATGGAGTACCATGCAGTCATAAAAGGGAATGGGCAGTATCTCACTATGCTGTGATGGAGAAATCTCCAAGATGTGTTACTAGGAGGCAAAAAATAAAATGAGGAAAGCATTTATAGTGACTTCTATTTATCTCAGAGAAGGAATAGAAATACGTATTTGTGGAGTTCCCTTTGTGGAGTAGTGGCAACAAATCCAACTGGGAACCATGAGGTTGCGGGTTTGATCCCTGGCCTTGCTCAGTGGGTTAAGGATCCAGCATTGCCGTGAGCTGTGGTGTAGGTTGCAGACGCAGCTTGGATCCTGCATTGCTGTGGCTGTCGCGTAGGCTGGCAGCTGTAGCTCTGACTCAACCCCTAGCCTGGGAACCTCCATATGCTGCGGGTGCAGCCCTAAAAGGCAAAAAAAAGAGAAATATGTATTTGCTGATCTTTTAAAGAATGGTTACCCATAGAAGAGGGAAGAGAATTGGTTAGGGAACAAATATAGAAGAAAGACTCCTTTGATGATAACTTACCTGGTAGATTTAATCTTAGAACCATGCAAATATATTACGTAATTATAAGGTAATATTCAAGAAATGAAGCAAGCCCCAAGAATCAAAATTTCTTGTCATAACGACTCAAAGGAGTTATTCCAAATAACTTTACAACATTGTAATTTGGCTGTATATCCCAAAGGGCTATAATCTAACAAAAGTAACAACCAAAAATACTAGGAAAAAATATGTAGTTTTTAGTAAACATCGCTGATAGTAATGCTAATGCTGTTAATATGAGACAGTTGTCTAGTATTATGGGATAAATAAAATGAGTGGTTATGCCAGTATTGTTAAAAACTGAGGTTTTCAGCATTGTTTAAAAGAACATGACTGAGTAAAAACCCTATAGGTCTGGAAGTTTTGACGTTGAATAGGAAGTATGCTTGTGAACTTAAGAGTGTAGTCTATCTTTAAGGAAACCATGTACAGTTTAACTCTAGCATTGAAAAGCACTCAAGGAGTTCCTGTTGTGGCTCAGCAGGTTAAGAATCCAATATAGTGTCCGTGAGGATGCATGTTCAATCCCTGGCCTTGCTTGGTGAGCAATCTGTGGCAAAGGTCAACAACATAGAGATGACTACTTTTCATTTTAAATATTTGTTAGCACCCCTCGACATTTTATTTATCTATTTATGCATTTATCTTAATATGTGAAAAACACATAACTAGAATATTTGAACCATAATTTCAGGGATAATACTTTGTGATAAAGCTATAGAAACTAAGTTTAAAACAAAAGTGAGCTATTTAAAGAAAAATCACAGTAGAGGTGTTAGGTAGATAAAGCAGGAAAATAAATTGTAATGGTACTACTCAAATCACTGAAACCTGGGAAATAATGTTGATCAGTGTGGGTAAATCAAAAAGGATGCCAGTTCACAAAGGCTGGCGTCTTCAGCATGTGTTCTCTGCCCTGAAATAAGTTGCCCTGGGAGAGGTATATGCTTCTAAGCGTAGGGAGGGGAAGGACACTAAAGTAGCCTGGGGGATTCAGAGGGTTTTCCAGAAAGAGGAAACGTAAGAATGAGGAGGAGTTGTGCTGAAAACAGTACATTTATTAGAATGCTACATATGTAGAATTTTTATTGAATCTGAGGCTTAGGAACTTTAAGAATCATCTGTATATTGTTCATAATTAACTTTAAGATACTCCTTGATAGACAGTGTCACATACATGTATGCATTAGTTAGTTTTTAATTTTTAAAATTCTTTTCCATGGCAGTTTATTATAGGATATTGATAGTTCCCCATGCTATACAATAGGACTTCGTGGTTTATTCATTCTATATATGACAGTTTACATCTGCTAGTCCCAAACTCCCAATCGATCCCTTCCCTCCCCCTTCCTTGGCAACCACACCCAGAAGTCTTTTCTCTATGTCTGTGAGTTTGTTTCTGTTTCATAGATAAATTCAGTTATGTCATATTTCAGATTCTACATATAAGTGATATCATATGCCATTTGTCTTTATCTTTCTTATTTATTTCACTTAGTATGATAATCTCTAGATCCATCCATGTAGCTGCAAATGATGTTATTTTATCCTTTTTTAATGGCTGAGTAATTTCTACTGTGGATACACACACACACACACACACACACACACACACATCCATTCATCTGCTGGCTGTTGTGAATAGTGCTACTGTAAAGTTAGGAGTACATGTATCTTTTCAAATTATTATTTTGTCCATATATATGCCCAGGAGCAGGACAGCTGGATTATATGATAGTTCTGTTCTTAGTTTTTTGAGGAACCTCCATACTGTTCTCCATAGTGGTGGCACCAATTTACATTCCACCAACAGTGAACCACACCTTCTCCAGCATTTGTTATTTGTAGACTTTTTAATAATGGCCATTATAACCAGTGTGATGTGGTACCTCATTGTGGTTCTGACTTGCATTTCTCTACTAATTAGCAATGTTAAACATCTTTTCATGTGCCTTTTGGCCATCTATACGTCTTTAGAAAAATGTCTATATAGGGTTTCTGCTCATTTTTTAAAAAAATTTTAGTGAGTTATATGAGCTATTGTATATTTTGGAAATTAAGCCCATGTCGGTCACATCATTTGCAAATAGTTTCTCCCAATCCTTAGATTATCTTTTCATTTTGTTTATGGTTTCCTTTGCTGTGCAAAATCTTATAATTGTTAGTAGATCCCGTGCACTGGTTAGTTTTAATCCTCACCTTAGGGTAGTGAGTTTATGACTGAAGCAGCCTTAAAAAAAATTCTTGGGGACCTCAAAGAACTTTTGTTTTTATATGACTTATATTATTGATGTTTACCATGTCGGCAATAAAAACTGAGAAATATGGAGTTCCCATTGTAGTGTAGTGGAAACAAATATGACTAGTATCCTTGAGGATACAAGTTCGATCCCTGGCCTGTCTCAGTGTGACTGGGATTCAGCACTGCCATGAGCTGTGGTATAGGTCCCACATTGCTGTGGCTGTGGTGTAGGCTGGTAGCAGTAGCTCTGATTTGACCCCTAACCCGGGAACTTCCATATGCCGTGCATATGGCCCTAAAAAGCAAAATAAATAAGTAAACTGAGAAGTGTTTCAAATATTTATTAAGATAATAAAAGCCTATAATATTGTAACATAAGCAACATATTTTAAAACATTTAGAAAAAAATTACAAGGGAACAAATGGAGTGAGAAGCTATAGATCAAAAGCGACATAAAAATAAATTTTACCTCAAAAAAGTCATCATAAGAAAGAAAATTTAAAAACAAATCAGCCAGTAACAATACATGAAATGACAATCAGAGAAATATGTCTATACATTTGATATAAAAAATTTTTAAATATTTACATGGATTCATGGTTTTGCTATTTATTTAGCTGTGTTCAAAACAAGTTTGTATCTCTTAGAGAGGCATAATGAAACAGAACACGTGAAATAATATGATGCCATTTCTTACAAAAATGTATGGTTAAGAGTAGAGGTAAAGATGACACAATATAGTAATAATAGATTACAGGTAAATCAGATTCATTAGTTCTGTTCTCTACATTTGTAATTGCTTAAAATTTTCATAATAAGAAGTCTTTTAAAAGTTTACTTTTGACAGTCTGATACATGAAGTCTAAAGGTATCAGCAGGTGTCACTTCCTATCAAACGAGGAAGTGTCTACACCACGTACTTTGATAAGCCAATGGGTGATGGGAAGCAGACATTTTGATTGAAAACTCCCTTGCTGAACAAACTATAAAATTGCTTCTGGAGGGAAAGTATCTTGGAGCTCCAACTGAGGAGCTGAGTGTGTAAGTGTTCTCCTGCAGAAACCCAACAGCTGCTTCCTTCTAGGCATTGTTCTGGGAGGATGAATGATCCAAACCATAAGCAGTTTGGGGGGAATGGCTGAAAAGGAACACTGACACCCAAAATAGTCACTTACTGTATCTTTCTCTATTAATTCTAGTAGGTATTCTGTTCCTGTGAGGAAAGTAATTATTTCATACTTTTTATTACTTTTCTCAATTAGTCATGTAACATTGAAAACTTTATCAAAAAAGGCAACTGGAGGAGTTCCCATTGTGGCTTCGTGGAAATGAATCTGACTAGGACCCATGAGGATGCAGGTTCGATCCCTGGCCTCGCTCAGCAGGTTAAGGATCCGGTGTTGCTGTGAGGTGTGGCGTAGGTCGCAGACGAGGCTCGGATCTGGCGTTGCTATAGCCATGGCGTAGGATGTCGGTTCAACCCCTAGCCTGGGAACCTCCATATGCTGTGTGTGCAGCGCTAAAGACAAAACAAAACAAAACAAAGGCAACTGGTGGTCACTAGTCCTGCCAAAGAGGAAGTTAATCATTGTGGATAGGAAGGGGCTTTCCCACAGACTGGCAGGGTTTGTATTTACTCTTGCTAATATAATGCATCTGCTACATAGTATCTACCTTATAGGATTGGGGGATTGTAGTCTGTATACCTCGGAAGTATCTACCTCATAACTTGGGGAATTAAATGAGTTAATACCTAAAAAGTGCTTAGAAAATGGTACCTGGCACGTAGCATGCATTCAAAATAAACTTTCTGAAAATACATAGAACACCCAAATGACTGCTTTGGGGTGTAAATAATTGAACATTCTTGTATTCTAGACAAGTGATTCTCAATTATGGGAGATTTTGCCCCCAGGGGACATTTGGTAACATTGATGGAATTTTTTATTGTTACATCTAAGGGGAGGAGTGCTGCTGTCCTCTAGGGGAAAAGAGCCCAGGGATGCTAGGAAACATCCTACAACACATAGTGCAGCCTCGCATAACAGTTATCCAGCCCTAAATGTCAATCGTACCGACTTTGAGAAATCCTATTCTATGCCTACTCCCCTTAGGGTACCATTCTGCAGGAGAAAGAAACTGCCTTTTCATGTCAGTTTTATGTTAATTGCTTTGTTTATTTCTCTGTCCCTGGACGCACAAATCATGCATCTGTAACATATCCATTTTATATAAATATTGGAACATACAGTAAATATCTTATCTATATTAGCATGCTTTATTTTTAAAAACAGAGTAAAAATGTGATACAGAAGCATGTTTAAGGAAATGAGTTCCACAGTCAATTTGGATTCAGTTTAAACACACTGAATCCTAGCCCTGCTATTGACTAGCTACGTAACCTTAAATCAGTTATCTAGCTGCTACTTGGGTCTCTACTTATTAAAGAGGATGAAATAATAGTTCCTAATTTACAGAATTATTATGAGTATTAAATGAGGTAATCCATGTAAACCACTCAGTTCTGTGTCTGTATTATTATTATCAACATAGAACTTTAAATGTTGGTTAAATAAAGAAAATAAAAGGTATATCTTTGGCATTTAAAAAATAATTTGCATATACTGAACAGTACACTTAGAAATGGTTTAAGACAGGGCATTTTAGGCTGTATGTTTACCACAATTAAAAAAAAAAATTTCATGGCCTCCATAGAAAGTTCCGTATTATTGTGTAATATGGTATACAAGAAAATAATACCTCCTTGCCAAATAAAAATATATCAGTGGACACATACAGCCTGCTGTGGACTAAATTATGTCCTACCCCCCACCCCCAATTCATATTTTGAAGCCCTAACCCCTCAAAGACTGTATTTGTAGATAGGGCCTAGGAGGTATAAAGGATACATGAGGTTATAAGGATGGAGCCCTAATCCAGTAGGGCTGGGGCCTTTATAAGATGAGAAAGAGATGCTAGAACTTGCTCTCTCTTTCTTTGCCATGTGAGGGCACAGTGAGAAGAGGGCCATCTGCAAGCCAGCTAGAGAGTCCTTACTAAAAACCAAACTGGCCAGCATCTTAATCCTTGACTTCCCAGACTCCATCATAGTGAAAATGGCTTTTTGTTGTTAAGCCCCCACCTGTGGTATTTTGTTTTAGCAGCCTGAGCAGACTAAGACAATCCCTATTAAAGGTAGTTCATGAGAGAGAAACTTGAAAAGAACATTCGGATGACACTTTGGTGTGGCTGGAAAGAGCATGGCAATATTTTGAGGGCAGTAGAATGAATGAACAAGAAATTGGAAAAAAACCAAGATAGGGAACACAAGGAGAGATGGAGGACAGATAAGAAGCACTGGGTGGTAGGGGGGAATAATAAATTGAAAAGAGAGAGAATCAGATAAGAAAAATGTTGTGAGGAAAGATGGAAAAAGAATGGTCTTAAGAAAAATTAACTCCTCCCCCACCCAGGTGTTATACAGCATGAAAAATTTAGGGGCAGGGGAGAGACTGAAAAAATTTTACTAAAGGAAGACCAAAGCGGGAAAGTAGTTGGTATAGAGGAAGGAAAGGAGAAAGACAAATGCTGTACTGATAGAAGAAGTTGCACTTTTTAATAATTAGAAATGCTTCCATTGTGGCTGGAAGCTTTCCAAATATAAGATGACTTATGATCTTCTGGGGGCTTTTTGACTATTGTTTCATTTTGCATTTACTGATCATTACCATACCTTCCTGGGTAAGTTTGAAAATCCACCATCTGGTCAAAGCTTGATTGACTGGTGATGTGTTTACCAATTCAATTCAACCTCACACTCTTCTTTCAAATCCCTTTACAGTGAGGTTGAAACACACATACATACACGCAGCTGCTTATGAACAGAATAACCAAGTTGTGTCTACACAAGGAAACTGAAACAGTACATTAAAGCAGTTTACTTGAAATTGAGAGAAATATTTTATTTCTAGTATGAATATTGCTATGTAGGTGAGTATTTCTGCTTCTCTCCTAGAACTAGTATAAAACCAAACAGAAACAATAATCAGAAAACTCTGTTTTTGTGTATAAAAGAGACAGACATAATCTTCAGCCTCCAAAATACGTCTAAGAGTTAACCAAAACAAAGTCTCATAAAAACAAGTAGAGACATGGGAGTTACTGTTGTGGCTCAGTGGGTTAAGAACCTGACTAGTATCCATGAGGTTTCAGGTTCGATCTCTGGCCTGGCTCGGTGGGTTAAGGATCCGGCGTTGCTGCAAGCTGTGGCAAAGTTTGCACATGTGCTAGGACCTGGTGTTGCTGTGGCTGTGGCATAAGCCTGCCACATTCAACCCCTAGCTTGGGGAGTTCCATATGCCACAGGTGCAGCCCTGATAAAAAAAAAAAGCAGAGAAGAAGCGTGAAGAAGAGCAGGAGGGCCCAGGGCAGCAGATCTCAGAAAATCCCACCAAAAGTACATTTCCTAGAAAAGAGGGGCTTATGCTGAAGAGCTCTATCTACATCCTTTGTTTGCAAGAAATGAGTACAGAAATGAGGACAAAGTGAGCCTCAATCCAATCCGATGTACTTTGGAGACATACTTCAAGTCATGCAGATAAACCATGTCGTCAGGAAGCAGCTTGTCTCTGTGGCCACATAAAAGAAGAGGCTCTGCCCCATTGAGAAACCCAGAAAGTGAATCTGGACTTTCCTCACCCTCCACTCCCAGAACATAGCTGGTCTAGGAAAATCTAACTCTTTCAGTGATAAGCAATTTTAAAAAAAAGGGAATTGAGAAAAAGATTATTAGTAGAAGAAATATGGACAGAAGAAGCAACATTTTATGACACATGAAGTATTCTCATGAGAAAAGCTGTTCTCCAGGAGTTCCCGTCGTGGCTCAGTGGTTAACGAATCCGACTAGGAACCATGAGGTTGCGGGTTCGATCCCTGCCCTTGCTCAGTGGGTTAAGGATCCGGCGTTGCCCTGAGCTGTGGTGTAGGTTGCAGACGCGGCTCGGATCCTGCATTGCTGTGGCTGCGGCTCAGGCCGGTGGCTACAGCTCCGATTACACCCTAGCCTGGGAACCTCCACATGCCGCGGGTGCGGCCATAAAATGACAAAAGGCAAAAAAAAAAAAAAATGTTCTCCAGACCAGAAGAAAGTTGTGACTATTTCAGTTTATACATTGCTGTGTAATAACCTTCCTAAAATCCAGGGGCTTAAAACAACCACCATTTATTATATCCCTTTTTTTCTGAGTCAGGAATTCAGGAACTACTCTGCTGGCTGATTCTTCTGTTCCACATAGTTTCAACCACATCACTTGGTAGCTTTCACCTTATGCTTTCATTGATCTGGCAGTCAAGCAGCTTTACACATGTGCTTAGCACCTTGTCAGTGATATCTGGGCTCATTGAGCTACTTTTCCACCCTGAGTAATCTCAAAGCCTGTCTTCATAGCCTCTTTAACAAGGTAGTCTCAGCTTTCATACAGGGTGGCTCAAGACTCCAAGAGTAGCAGACGCTGCCATTTTCTGAAGACCCGGGTACTAAAACTTGCCCAGTTTCACTTCTGCAATGTTCTATTATCAAAGCAGTCACAAAGCTCACCCAGATTCAAGGCAAGGGGACATACATAGACCCCACCTCTGAGAGGAGAGTCAGAATTTGCAGCCATCTTTAGTACACCTCTGTGATCAAACATTTCACCATAAATTATAAATAAATCAACAAATAGCCTCTATGAAGGAATACCACAAGAAGAATATGACAGATGTCACACCAAAAACATCTATCATACCAATTAATACAATGAACTTCACTCAATGATTTTAAAAAGTATCTTCAGATGGATCACAAAACAGAACCTAACTCCAGGTTCTGTACAGGAAGCGCTTCTGAAACAAAGTGATTCAAGATGGTTGAAAACAAAGAGTAGATAAAGGTGGATTAGACAAATATAAACCAAAAAAAAAACCCACACACAGGACTTGATCTTATTATCAGACAGGTTAGAATTCAGGCTGCAAATCAATAAACATTCAGAAGAGACACGATAATACTAAAAGGCTCAATTCACAATACTTACTATCTAGGCAGCAATACTCAGAAATATTCAGAAATATACTGGTAGTAGGAGACAATTTAGATTTCTCAATTTATGACATATTAAGAAGAGATAAAAATGGAGTTTGTGTCATGACTCAGTGGTTAATGAACCCAGCTGGTATCCATTAGGACGTGGGTTTGATCCCTGCCTTTTCTCAGTGCGTTGGGGATCCAGAGTTGCTGTGAGCTGTGGTGTAGGTCGCAGACGTGGCTCAGATCCCTCGTTGTTGTGGCATAGGCTGGCAACTACAGCTCCGATTTGACCCCTGACCTGGGAACTTCCATATGCCGTGGGTGTGGCCCTAAAAAGACAAAAGACAAAAAAAGAGAGTGAGAGAGAAAAAAAAAAGAAAAAATCGCAGACTTAATTAGTAGAATTAATAAGATATATAATGAATCTATATCAGACTCTGCACCTTGAAGGTAGGCCACACCTTATTTTCAAGCATCCATGGAATATAATCATATATGTGAATATGTATTCAGCCACAAAGAAAACAAAAACTCCAAAAACTCCAAAAAGTAATAAATACATAGAAAACATTCTCTGATCATCACATAATAAATTGGAAATTAAAATACAGGAGTTCCCTTCGTGGTGCAGTGGTTAACGAATCCGACTAGGAACCATGAGGTTGTGGGTTCAATCCCTGGCCTTGCTCAGTGGGTTAACGATCCAGTGTTGCCGTGAGCTGTGGTGTAGGTTGCAGACGTGGCTCGGATCCCGCGTTGCTGTGGCTGTGGTGTAGGCCAGCAGCTACAACTCCGATTAGACCCCTAGCCTGGGAACATCCACATGCCACAGGTATGGACCTAAAATGGCAAAAAGGCAAAAAAAAAATAAAAATAAAATACAGTATTAGAAAATAAAAAGCTCTTTCCATTTGAAATTTTTTAATTCTCTGTTAAGCAACTCTAGGGTCAAAAAAAGGAATATAAATCCAAACTGGAGAATTTTTAGAAAACAGTAATAATGAAAACATTATATGTCAGAACCTATGATAGAGAGGTCAAACAGTGCTCAGAGGAAAAATGAAAGCCTGTACTAGATTAACAAAAAAGATGAAAAATAAATATGGGGGTAGGGAGGTAAGAGGTACAAACTATTAGATGTAAAATAAGCCACAAGGATATATTGTACAACACAGGGGATATACTCAATTTTTTATAAAGATTTTACATGGAGTATAACCTTTAAAAATTGTGAATCACTATATTGAACACCTGTAAGTTATATAATATTGTACAACAACTATACTGCAATTAAAAAAAACGAATCTGACTCAAACTGTGAGATAAATAATAATAAAATAAACCAGAGGAAAAAAGAAGTAAGCAGTTTAAAGATAAAATAATTTATGAGTTTGGAAACAGTAAAAAGAAAGTACTAATAAACACAAAAGCTGATTTTTTAAGTGAAAAATACGTTAAACTGCCAATTGACCTAATCAAGATAAAAATTACAATTGCAGAAAATAAGCAATCATAAAATGGAAACAAATAGCAAAACAAGGGAAATGAAAAAAATCTTAAAGAATACTTAAATTTTTGAAAATGAATTAGAAAATCTGGATGGATTAAACAATTAATTTTTAGGAAAAAATAATTCACCAAAATATAGCTGGTAAGAGATAGAAACTCTAAACTAACTGGGCTCTGTAGAAGAAAAAGTAAAAGCTGTCAAAGTGCTACCTACCCAACCCTCAATGACACACAAAATTACTCTCCATGCACAAAAGAAATGGCTTATCAATCTCACTTAAGTAAATCTTAAATAGGATAATACTTTGAAATCCAGTGAGTTTTATTCAATAAATGCAAGGATAGTTCAATATTAGGAAATCCATTAATATCATTCATTATATTAATATAGTGGTACTAGAATTATAATTCATTACATTAATAGTCCCACAGAGAGAAATCATAATACTCAACAAAATTTAGGAACTATTTTTTATTAAAAATCTCAATAAAGTAAAATATATGGATAATTTTTAACATAAAATATATATTTCAGTCTAAAAGCAAGCACCATGCTTAAAAGGAAAGAACTGTGAGTATTGCTTTGCTATCTTGTTGAACATAAGATCATTAGAAAATCTAACAGTTTAAAATACTGGTACCTGGGTCCTGTCTCCCAGAGATTCTGATTAATCAGTCTGGGGTATGCCTGGATGTTGAGTTTTTTAAATGATTCTAATGTGCAATAAAAGTAGAGAATTAGGGTCAGAAACAAAGAGATGTCCATCGCTAGCCCCATTCTTTAATATTATACTCAAGGTATAATTGTACAGGTGATATACTGGAGGTCAAGAAAATTATATAAGAGAGAATTATAAAATTTGGAAAGGGACAGTTAAACATATCAGTTTTAGATAATATGAAATTTTTGGAAAAAATCCAAGAAGTTTCTTTAAATTTAAAAATTACTGCAAGCAACAAGAGAATGCCAGATAATGGAGTACAGAATAACATATAGCAAGTAATAGGTTTTATAGAACATAATCAGTTAGCTGTAGGATATAATGAAAGAAAATGCAAATAGCAACAAAAATGTAAACATCTCGAAATAAACTTAAATAGCAATGTGCAAGACCTAGATGAAGAAAACTTAAAAATACCATGAAGAATTCAAAAGAGGAATTGAACAAATTGAAAGACATACATGTTTTTGGATAGGAAGCTCAACATCATAGAGATGTCAATTCCCTCCAATTTCATTTATAAATTTAATGTCATCTCAATAAATAAGCCAAATTTTAAAAAACTTGGCCACTTGATTCTAAAATTTATATTGAGAGTTTCCTGGTGGTTCAGTGGAGTAAGGATCTGAGTTGTCACTGGTGTGGCTCTGGTTGCTGCTGTGGCACAGGTTTGATCCTTAGCCTGTGAACTTCCCTATGCCATAGGCACCGCCAATTAATTAATTAAAAAATAAAATTTATAGGAGTTCCCATCGTGGCAGTTCCCATCAGGTTACTGAACCTGAGTGGCATCCATTAGGACATGGATTCCATCCCTGGTCAGTGAGTTAAGGAGCCGGCATTCCATGAGCTGTGGTGTAGGTTGTAGATACGGCTCGGATCCTGTGTTGCTGTGGTTGTGGCATAGGCCGACAGCTTCAGCTCTGATTTGACCCCTAGCCTGGGAACCTCCATATGCCATGGGTGCGGCCCTAAAAAGACAAAAGACAAAAAATAAAATAAATTTTTTTAATTAAAAAAATAAAAAATAAAATTTATATTGAAAAATAATCAATGTTAGCCAGGAAAATTCTAAACAAAAAGTGGAAGATGTACTAACTTTATTTAAAAATACAATAAAGCCTCAATAATTTAACTGTAGTTGTGGTACATGCATAATCCAACTAACCAGAAGAACTGAAGAAAGACTCCAGAAATAGACCAAAATATATAAAGAAATTTAGTATATGATAAAGGTGGCATTTCAGTGGGGGGAAAGATGGTTTATTCAATAAATAATAATTGACTAACAGCATAGCCATCTGGAGAAAAATTATCTTATTTACAGCTTACATTGTATATTATGATAAATTCCAAATGTAAATCCAAAGATTTAAATGTAAAAAATGAAATCATAAAGGTATAAGAAGAAAATACAGGAGAACTTCTTTTTTCCTTGATAAAGATGACTTTCTAACTGAAATTCAAAATCCAGAAACCATAAAAAAAAAAAAAAGAGTGATAAAAAGTGACTCCAGGAGTTCCCGTCATGGCACAGCGGAAACGAATCTGACTAGGAACCATGAAGGTGCGAGTTCGATCCTTGTCCTTGCTCAGTGGGTTAAAGATCCTGCATTGCTGTGGCTGTGGCGCAGGCCGGCACCTGTAGCTCCAATTAGACCCTTAGCCTGGGAACCTCTATATGCCGTGGGTGCGACCCTTAAAAGCAAAAAAAAAAAAAAAAAAAAAAAAAAAAAAAAAAAAAAAAAATGACTCCATAAAAATAAAAAGGAACTTCTACATAGTAAAAAACCATGAAGCCAAAAGACAAAGAGCACATGGCAATATGTTTAAAAAAATTGTAATAAAGGGTTAAACTATGAATACAAAAATTACTCCTGGAAATCAGTGAGGTAAAAGACCATTAACATAGGAAATGGCAGAGCAGAAGAACAGATAGTCCCCGAAAAGGAATTCAAGTGCCTCTTAACCATATGTTAAAAAATATATCAATGAAAACTACAGTGAGAAGTCTGACCTAGAGGAAAAGAAATTTTATAAGAAGGAGATAGAAACTTAGATAGACTTGGAAAGATTCTAAAAGGAAAGGTGGATTAATTTTAAAGGCTTAAATATTCATATTTCTGTAAAATTTTACTTTTGTATCTCATTACGCTTTCTTTTCCTGAATGGAACTTTCTCTTTGGGGTGATTTTGAACCAACCATGGAAAGAAAGAAGGAATAAATAGAGGAGATAAATAAATAAAAAGAGTGGAAAATACATGAAAAGAAGGAAACATGTAGTGGCGATGTAGCAATATGGCTCACGATTATAGAAAATATATCAGGATGTGAGGGAAAAGTATTGCCTGGGGCTCAACTGTCAGCAGTGAAGCACAGACAAAAGATGCTCACCTCCTTTGGAGAGGAGTCAGGAAGAGGCAGGAAGCAAGCCCTCAAGATGGGGCTGTGGCCAGGAGGGGGCGTCTCAGTCTGGGATAGCTTGGTTGCTGCCTTGAGGGAGGGGAAAAATTAAAGCAGCTTCAGAGAGCAAGAGAGAACAGCAGGCAACATGTTAGGTGCTATTGTACTTCTTAAGTCAGGCTCCAAACCTCAAAGGGTACCCTTAGCCCTAATAATATAAAATTACTTAAAATACATATTATATTTCTTTTAAAATGTGAATCAAATAAGAGAGAAAAGAGAAAATCTCACCAGTCAAAACAAATCACAGTTAGATTTTAATTGCATTGCCTCACATCGTGCTGACAGAGAAAGGCAGAACATTGCTGTCAAATTATGCCAGGAACTGCCTGATTTCTGTCATAAAAGACAGATTATTTTTTAAATATGCAATTCAATTATTCACGGTTCAACATACCTACTATAGTACTCAAGAAATGTTGGTTGACAATCATGATTTTCTATGTTTCAGGTTTGGAATGTGGAGCTATTTTAAAATAAACCTTTAAAGTATAGGAATTTCCTTTCTTTGTGATCTTCTGCTTCTTTACTTAATTTCAACTTAGTCATGGTTCTTTGATTTTGAGCTAGGATTATTTTGTAGGTTTTTTCCCCAAGCTCCATTAACAGTTTCTGAAAACTGCACTTTTATTTATTTATCTGAATCAGTATTTCTTTTATACATATTCAGTTCAAAAGGTTGACAGAGTCTCCAAAGATTCACCATAGACCATGTAACCAGGATTTTAAATGAAAATAAAAGTGGAGTTCCCGTCACAGAGCAGTGGAAACGAATCTGACTAGGAACCATGAGGTTGAGGGTTTGATCCTTGGCCTTGCTCAGTAGGTTAAGGATCTGGAGTTGCCGTGAGCTGTGGTGTAGGTCGCAGATGCAGCTCAAATCCCGCGTTGCTGTGGCTTTGGTATAGGCTGGCAGCTGTAGCTCCGATTAGACCCCTAGCCTGGGAACCTCCATATGCCGTGGATGTGGCCCTAAAAAGACAAAAAAAAAAAAAAAAAAAAGAAAGAAATGTGGTTTTAGCAGCCTACAATAATTACAGATCTACATTTATCCTACAGTATGTTAATGGGCAACTGATTAGATTGTAGATATCCTAGGAGTCCTCAGTATTATTTATATATGAATCTGCATGAATTACAACTTCAGCTATTCCTCACTTTCAACATAATGTTTCTCTATGCATGGTTCTCGTATAAGTGAAGCACACTTGGCCATTTCATACTGTATGCATCTTCTGGATTTATCTCTTGTCACTCTACAATTAGGTTGCAGTAAAATTGGTGTTATATTTGCAGTGTCTAAATGATGCCACATACTTTAACTGAAACAGAGTTATAAATTACTCTGAACCAGCTGAAAACAGAGTCTTGCAAAGGAAAAGGAAGGATAGGATTATCTTTGAAATTCCTCACATGCTATCTCTGACCTTTCCTATGTCAACATTTTGAAGGTACTTTCTCCGATTGCTCAAAGATAAGTAGCCCCATGAAGACAGGGCTGGTGATCTGAGCCAGATAGAGTCATATGGAGAAACATTTGAAATACACTCAAAGGGGTATTTAAGCACTAATAATTTTATGGGTTATATAATATTAAAATAGTTTCATGTAGTAAATACCTATCTATCACGTCCACAGTATTTGAAATTTATAAGCATTATCTTCAATCCTTGCGATTCTGAGAGGTAGACAATTGACAGACAGGAAAACTGAGACTCAGAGAGTTAGATAATTTTCCCCAGACTGTCATTGCTCTAAGGTGCAGCAATGTTGGAAATATAGACACTTCCTACTCCAAAGCTTGGGGGATTGGCACTCAAACCATGTCGTGAGAACACAGAAGGCTAAGATACATTGAGATTGAGTTCAAAACTTGGAAAGATGCTTTCATTTCTCTAAAACAGATTTGAAACATCTTTACCTCTCATCACCCTTCTCAGAAGCACCCTTAACCTAGTCTAGTTCCCCTTATCTCACTTATCAATGGTGACATTGTGAGACAGCCAAAAGGGTAAGACTCCAGTTTATCTGCATTAAATGTAGTCGCTATTACTTTGGACAAAGTAGTTACCCCCTCAGAGCCTCATTTGCAAAGTGTGGATGAAAGTGAAATGTTCAGGGAGATTAATGAAATCACATTTGGGGATTGTAGTCTATCTTCAATCACGGTTCCCCAGCTTTCTTTCATTTCTACAATAGTTGTCTTGCTGGTTTCCTGGGCTCTAGCTTATCTTCTGTCTCTAGTCCTCTTTCAACTGCATCTTCATGGCACAAGATCCTGTCATGGAGAGAACCCTTGTCCGGGAGTTGTAAATTGGAGTGACACCTTTACTGAGTTATGTGACACGCTCCTTCACTTCCCTGACTATCCACCAGGTACAGAAACCAGCAGCAAATAAATTCATGAAGCTACCCTGAGCCACTCTCCACCCTCAAAAAATCAAGGGGACCAGAGATGAAGCAGGCTGAGGGCAGTGGTAGGAGTTGGGGAGTGGAGATGCAGAAAGATACAGTTCCCTCTACCATTCAGAACTGTCTAGGTTGCAAGAGACAGAAAATCCAAACCAGCTGAAAAACACAAACTAATAAAAGGGGAAAATTATTAGATCATTAACTAAAAGTCTACGTATGTCCAGTAGGGGTTCAAAGGATATCCCTGGCTTCTCTCTCCCAGGTCGGCTCTCTGTTGACAGGCTATTCCACTTTGGTGCAAAGTAGCCATAATACTTTCTTCTATGTCTTTTCAATTCAACAGAAATAGAACACCTGTCACTGCCCTCCCAGTCTCAGAGCGCTCTCTCCCCCCCCCCCTCTCTCTCTCTCTTTAGGGTTGTACCTGTGGCATATGGAAGTCCCCAGGCTAGGAGTCAAATCTGAGTTATAGCTGCTGGCCTACACTACAGCCACAGCAATGCCAGATCAGAGCTACATCTGCTCACAGCAATGCCAGACCCCCAAGCTCACTGAGTGAAGCCAGGGCTCGAACCCGAGTCCTCATGGATACCAGTCAGTTTCATTTCTGCTGAACCACAATGGGAAGTCTCGGAAATCTCTTTATAATATATTATATATTATAATGAGTCTAAGGCTCTGATTGGGTCATATGCCCATCCTTGAACCAACTTCTGTGGGCAAGGAAATGGGATGCACTCATTGGTACTGGTCAAGATCATATGCTCGACCCTGCTTACAAATCACTGAGGTCAGGGCAACATATGTATTGATTATCTGGGGGCAAGAATTTCCACCAAAAATCAGAGACACTAGATGTTTTTTCCCAGTGCTATCCACAAGTTCAAGGCTAGAGAGGACTTGAATACCTGGCCAGCTCCCTCATTAAGAACGAAAGTCCTTTCCTTAAGAGGACCATACACTGGGGAAATAATACATACAGGACCGACCTGAGGTGGGTAAGGGCTTGTATATTAAAGGACCTAAGAGAAGGTCAGTTGGTGAGAGCATGGCTAGTAAGGTCTGGAGAATGGCTTGGGGAGATAAGCCAGCAAGATTATGAAAAGCCCGTTAGGTTATTAAGGAGTGGTGCTTTTAAGCACAGTGGGAAGTCACTGGAGAGTAAAAACATTAATCTAGGGATATATGTTTTTTTTTAAATCATCCCAGTAACTTTATAAAATTAGAGCAGCAAGGAGATATTCATTTCACTCAGAATTATGTCTATTAAATTATTTCATTTCCCTGATGGATGACTCTAAACACATTGCTTTTCTTAGGATAAGTGAAAATACTTAATTCTTTACATCATTATATTCATATGCATTTCTAAAGTGCATATTCATTAATTATAACAAACATGGAAATACTTTAATATTTCAGTATGTAATGTCAATGAATTATTTTCAGCTATATTTGAGTGTAGCAGACATCATATTACCTAATTATTCCAAAATAAAGCAAATTAAACCTGAAAAAATAGTACTTCCTCTGACATCTCTGCCCTCTAATTCCCACACCCAGAGAAGGCACCCTGCCAGCTAGTATCTTTGTCCTGCTGGTGGCTGGCTCCATGGAGAAAAGTACATGGGGATGTAGCTTAGGTGCCCCTGGTGCCCAGAGCTTACAAGAACCTTCTGCACAGCCATCGGCAGGAAGAGTGTAGCAGGCAGATCTGTGGAGTCCAGACACCAAGAGACATCACACAAGAAGAGCCCTTTCTCGCCAACTATTCCAGGTTGGTGGAGCCTCAGGGTAGTGAAAATGAACCAGTACTAATGGTTTTGGTAATCAGAAACAGCGACAGAGATAAGATCTTAATTTTCTATTCCCTAGACCTTGCAGTGCTATTTCATATATTCATGAAGTAATAATTTTGTAGAACATATTCTATAGAACCATAGAAAGTTAGGGCTAGAATACCTTCCTTTTTAAATTTTTTTTTTAATGGCTGCACCCATGGCATATGGAAGTTTCTGGGCCAGACATTATAGCATTGAATCTGAGCTGCAGCTGCAACCTATGCCACAGCTGTGGTAATGCCAGATCCTTAACCCACTGCTCCAGGCTGGGATCAAATCTGCAACTCGGTATGGCCATGAGACATTAGCAAACACGATACAAGCAGAGGCTTGAAAAAACATGCACCCAGTGTTGCACCTCTCTCTTGGGTTTTTGGAATCCACCCGCATGCATAGCCCAGACTCAGTATGGGAAGAGACTTCTGAAAACCTCAGATACAGGCTGGTATGGTTTGCTGGGGGCCTTTACTGTAACAACCTATCTCAGGGCCCAAGAGCTGAGCTAGGAATAAAAGCCTTTGTGGAAGAAGCAAAGGCTTGATAACAGATATCGAGTGAAAACTTGGCTCCACCCATGTACAATCTTATATAAATGACTTACCCTCGGAGTTCCTGTTGTGGCTCAGTGGTTAACGAATCCGACTAGGAACCATGAGGTTGCGGGTTCAATCCCTGGCCTTGCTCAGTGGGTTAAGGATCCGGCGTTGCCGTGAGCTGTGGTATAGGTTACAGACGCGGCTCGGATCCTGTGTTGCTGTGGCTGTGGCGAAGGCCGGCGGCTACAGCTCCGATTACACCCTAGCCTGGGAACCTCCATATGCCGTGGGTGCGGCTCTAGATAAGGCAAAAAGACAAAAAAAATGACTTACCCTCTCAGAGCCTCAGTTTCACCTTGGGGAAAATAAAGACTACTTAGAGAATTTTGTTGTAAAGTTTAAATAATGTCTATAAGGTCTCTGCATAAACATGCTTTAGTCGGCTCCAGCCAAAATATTTTTGTCTTGACCCTGCCTCTGATTCGAGATTTCACTTTGGTGCAGTCTCTCTTGCTGCCTTGAAAAATTGCACTAAAAAGGCAATCAGGGGAGTTCCCATTGTGACTCAGTGGGTTACAAACCCGACTGGTATCCATGAGGATGCGGATTCAATCCCTGGCCTCGTTCAGTGGATTAAGGATCCGGCATTGCCATGAGCTGTGGTGTAGGTCACAGACGCGGCTCACATCCTGCATGGCTGTGGCCGTGGTGTAGGCCGGCATCTGTAGCTCCGATTCAACCCCAAGCCTGGGAACTTCCATATGCCGCAGGTGCGCGGCCCTAAAAAGCAAATAATAAAGAAACTAATTAAAAATAAAAAGGCATTCTGGGAGCGTCCAGGTGGCACAGTGGGTTAGAGAGCCTGTGATGCCAATGCTATGGTGCAGTTTCCAGCCCTGGCCCAGGAATTTCCTTCCTCGTGCCACACCCACCCCACCCCCCCAAAAAAAAGAAAGAAAAAAGACTTTTTAAAAATCATATATACCCACTGTAAGAAAGGGAAAAACAGCAATATGTAGAACTCTATCGTAGCTCCTCTTCCACCATTCAGCCTTTTCATTCCACTCTATCCTCCTAGGCGAGGCTCCAGACTTCATGTCAACTGCATCACACTGATGGCGCTCAGGCCTGTGTGCCCAGCCCTCCCCTCCCCCATTCAGAGTCATTCACCTCTATGTGATATCCAGCTCCTCTTGAGCAGGGGTTCTCTGTTTTTAACATTCGCCAGAATTGCCCGGAGGGCACCATAAACCCTGATTGCTGGGCCCTAGCCGTCAGAGTTATGACTGAGTAGACCTTAGGTGAGGCCCAAGGTTATGAATGTCTGCTGCATTCCCAGATGACGCTGATGCTCCTGGTCTGAGGACCGCATGGTGGAACCATTAGCCTAGAAGCACTTCGGTTCAACTTATACGAAATAACTAACCATTCCTCTTCTAAGACCTGCCTCTTCCTGAATTTTTATACAAGTGATGGCACTGATCCTGTTGCCCAAGCTAGAAACCAATTGTAATTAAGGATGCTAAGCAGTTGGAGTATAGGATCCAGTTGTTCTGGTTACTATTTCTTCCTTCCTGTTTTCCCAAATAGCGTCAGTCCTCATCAGTTTTATTATGTATTAAACAGACCCATCTGGTGATAAACTCAAATGCCTTTTGCTTTAAAATGTTTTATCTCATCAGCCTTCTGTGGCTGATGAAGATTATATTATAATTTTGTTATTTACCCAGCCTGTTGATAAGTCAGAGGAAACAAGTTTTGCCAGTGGAATGAAGATGTCTAATAAACCTGCGTCCTCTGGTACTTGTGGGTGAAGTTTCATAGGATGCCAATATCTCACAAGAAAAGCATAGGAAGGGCTCTTCCAAGTTGAAAGGTGAAGTTCACACTAGGGAAACTGTTTCCCTTGCATTCCTTATATTGTTACTTCATCTTTTACTATACTGCAAGGGTTGCTACATTGTAGAGAAGGGCCTAAACCTTGTATAAAGCTGGCTCAGACTTACTTTTGCAAAGGCTGGCAACATTCATGCCTTCATGCCCATTGTGTCCAACCAAGATAAAGTTTTCAAATCTCTCAGATTTCATGAGCCAGATATTTCTATAAATTATTCAGCCATAGAAAAAGTAATCCTGGGTCTCTCTCAACTGGGCTATTTTATTAGTGTCTCCTTAACTACTCTCCCTATCTCTGCTTTGCTCTGAGCTTTCCTCTACTCTCTGGCCCTCAGAGCACTCCATCTAAAACCCATATCTCTTGACTCTCCCTTAATTTAGAATTTATTAGGCTATCCAGTACCTACAGGAAAGCACAGCCAACAGTTCGTTGTTGTTGAATGGAAAAAAAGTCAAAGCCAAGAATAGCCATCATTAAAAAGTCTACAAATAAAGGGAGTTCCCGTTGTGGTGCAGTGGTTAACAAATCCGACTAGGAACCATGAGGTTGCGGGTTCGATCCCTGCCCTTGCTCAGTGGGTTAACGATATGACATTGCCATGAGCTGTGGTATAGGTTGCAGACGCGGCTCGGATCTGGCTTTGCTGTGGCTGTGGCATAGGCTGGTGGCAGCCGCCAATTTGCCCTCTAGTCTGGGAGCCTCCATGTGCTGTGGGTGCGGCCTTAAAAAAAAGCAAATAAAAAGGTCTACAAATAACAAATGCTGGAGAGGATGTAGAGAAAAGGGAACCCTCCTACACTGTTGGTGAGAATGCAAGTTGGTATAGCCACTATGGAAAACTAAGGATAAAGTTACCATGTCATCCAGCAGTCCCACTCCTGGACATATATCCAGACAAAACAATAATTCAAAAAGATACATGCACCCCTATGTTCATAGCAGCACTATTCACAATAGCCAAGACAGGGAAACAACCAAAATGTCCATTGACAGATAAGTGGATACAGAAGATGTGGAACATAAATACTCAGATGTGGAATACTACTCACTCATAAAAAAGAATAAAATAATGCCATTTGCAGCAAAATGGATGGAACTAAAGATGATCATACTAAATGAAGTCAGAAAGAGAAAGACAAATACCATATGATATCACTTTATGTGGAATCTAAAATATGACACAAATGAACCTATTAACACAACAGAAACAGACCCACCGACAAGGAGAACAGACTTATGGTTGCCAAGGGTGAGGGAATTGGGAGAGGGATGGAGTGGAAAGTTAGCATTAGCAGATTTGAGCTATTATACACAAAGGGATAAACAAAAAGGTCCTTCTGTATAGCACAGAGAACTATATTCAGTATCCTACGATGATCCATAATGGAAAAGAATATTTAAAAAAAGAATGGGTAGTTAAAGAATATGTTTTAAAAGTATTTTTAAAAAAGAATGTGTATATACATCTATGTCTGTATCTATAGAAATAGATACAGATATAGATATAAAACTGAATCTCTTTGCTGTACAGCAGAAATTAACACAACATGGTAAATCAACTATACTTCAATAAAAATATGTCATCTTTGTTCTGGCTTTTATCCTGAAGGGGATAGGAAGCCATAGAAAATTTATTTATTTTTTTTTCCATGCAAATCAGTATTTTTTTTCCATTGCTTAATGAAATTTTATTACAATTATAGGTGTACAAAAATCATCACAACTCAATTTGATACCATTTCCATCCCAAACCCTCAGTGCATCCCCCACCCCCCAGATTGTCTTATATGGAAACCAGAGGTTTTCCAAAGTCTGTGAGTCATTGTCTGTTCTGCAAAGAAGTTCATTGTGTCTTTTTAGTTTCCACATGTAAGTGGTAGAATTGGATGTTGCTGTCTAATTGTGTGACTGGTTTCTCTTCGCATGATAATTTCTAAGTCCATCCATGTTGCTATAAATGTTGTTATTTCATTCCTTTTAAGGCTGAGTAATATTCCATTGTGTGTATGTACCATTACTTTCTCTGTCAACTTCTCTGTGGATGGACATTTAGGTTGTTTCCATGACCTGGCCATTGCACAGAGTGCTGCAATGAACACTGGAGTACATGTGTCTTTTCAAGTAATGGTTTCCTCTGGATAGATGCCCAGGAGAGGTATTGCTGGATCAAATGGTAATTCTATTTTGAGTTTTCTGAGGAATCTCTATACTGTTTTCCACAGTGGTTGCACCAGTTTGCATTCCCACCAACAGTGTAATAGGGATCCTTTTTCTTCACACCCTCGCCAGTACTTCTTCTTTGTAGACTTTTTGATGATGGCCATTCTGGCCATTGTAAGATGGTACGTCATAGGGTTTTTGATTTGCATTTCTCTAATGAGGAGCAATGTTGAACATCTTTTCATGTGTTTATTTGCCATCTGCATGTCTTCTTTGGAGAATTGTATGCCTAGATCCTCTGCCCATTTTTTGATGGGGTTGTTTGTTTTTTTGGTATTGAGCTGTAGGAGGTGTTTGTAAATTTTGGAGAATAATCCCTTGCCAGTCGATTCGTTTGCAAGTATTTTCTGCCATTCTGTGGGTTGTCTTTTCATTTTTTTAGGGTTTCCTCTGCTGTGCAGAAACTTTGAAGTTTAATTAAGTCCCATTTGTTTCTCTTTTTATTGTCCTTACTCTGACAGATGGGTCTGAGAAGATGCTCCTATCATTTATGTCAGAGAGTGTTTGGCCTGTGTTTTCCTCTAAGAGTTTTATAGTATCTGGTCTTCAATCTAGATCGTTAATCCATTTTGAGCTTATTTTTGTGCATAGTGTTAGGAAGTGTTCTAGTTTCATTTTTTTACATGTGGCTGTCCAGTTTTCCCAGCACCACTTATTGAAGAGGCTGTCTTTTGTCCAGTGTATATTCTTGCCTCCTTTGTCATAGATTAGTTGACTATAGATGCATGGGTTTAATTCTGGGCTTTCTATCCTGTTCCACTGATCTATATTTCTGTCTTTGTGCCAGTACCATATGGTTTTGATGACTGTAGCTTTTGTAGTATAGCCTGAAGTCAGGGAGCCTGATTCCTCCAGCTCCATTTCTCTTTTTCAGGATGTCTTTGGCTATTCTGAGTTTTTTTGTGTTTCCAGACAAACTTTAAAATATTTTGTTCTAGTTCTATGAAAAAGGTCCTTGGTAATTTGATAGGGATTGCATTGAATGTGTAGATTGCCTTGGGTAGTATAGTCATTTTGATAATATTGACTCTTCCAATCCATGAACATGGTATGTCTTTCCATCTGTTCATGTCATCCTTGATATCTTTCATCAGCGTCTTATAATTTTCACAGTAAAGGTCTTTTGTCTCATTAGGTACGTGTATTCCTAAGTATCTGATTTTTTTTGATGCAATGGTAAACGGGATTGCTTCCCTAATATCTCTTTCTGATCTTTCATTGTTAGTATATAGAAATGCAGTTGATTTCTCTGTATTAATTTTGTATCCTGCAACTTTGCCAAATTCATCGATGAGCTCTAACAGTTTTCTGGTAGAGTCTTTAGGATTCTCTAGGTATAGTATCACGTCATCTGCAAACAGCAATAGTTTTACTTCTTCCTTTCCAATTTGGATTCCTTTTATTTCTTTTTCTTCTCTGATTGCTGTGGCTAGTACTTCCAGACCTATGTTGAATAGTAGTGGTGAGAGTGGACATACCCTGTCTTCTTCCTGATCTCAGCGGGAATTCTTTCAGCTTTTCACTATTGAGAATGATGTGAGCTCCGGGTTTGTCATAGATGGCCTTTATTGTGCTGAGGTAGGATCCCCCTATGCCCACTTTCTGAAGGGTTTTTATCAGAAATGGGTGTGCAATTTTGTCAAAGGCTTTTTCTGCATCTATGGAGAGGATCATATGGTTTTTATTCTTCAGTTTGTTAACGTGGTGTATCACACTGATTGATTTGCGGATATTGAAGAATCCTTGCATCCCTGGGATAAATCCCACTTGATCATGATGGACATTCCTTTTAATATTTTGTTGGATTCGGTTGGCTAGTATCTTGTTGAGGATGTTTGCATCTATGTTCATCAGTGAGATTGGCCTGCAATTTTCTTTTTTTGTGATATCTTTGGTTTTGGTATCAGGGTGATGGTTGCCTCATAGAGTGAGTTTGGGAGTGTCCCTTCCCCTGCAATTTTTTGGAAGAGTTTCAGAAGGATAGGTGTTAGCTCTTCTCTAAATGTTTGATAGAATTCACCTGTGAAACCAAATTCACCTGTGAAACCATCTGATCCTGGACTTTTGTTGGAAGATTTTTAATCACAGTTTCAACTTCAGAACTTGTGATAGGTCTATTCATATTTTCTATTTCATCTTGGTTTAGTCTTGGGAGATTGTACTTTTCTAAGAATTTGTCCATTTCTTCTAGATTTTCCATTTTATTGCCATATAGTTGCATATAGTAGTCTCTTGTGATCCTCTGTATTTCTGTGATGTCTGTTGTTACTTCTCCTTTTTCATTTCTAATTTTATTGATTTGTGTCCTCTCTCTTTTTTTCTTGGTAAGTGTGGCAAAGGGTCTATCAAATTTGTTGATCTTTTCAAAGAACCAGCTTTTAGTTTCATTGATCTTTTCTATGCTTT
This sequence comes from Catagonus wagneri, assembly GCA_004024745.2. Taxonomy (NCBI): domain Eukaryota; kingdom Metazoa; phylum Chordata; class Mammalia; order Artiodactyla; family Tayassuidae; genus Catagonus; species Catagonus wagneri. The sequence goes on along the minus strand of PVHT021183691.1, from coordinate 5,275,723 downwards.
TCTTCATTTCTATTTCATTGATTTCTGCTCTGATCTTTATGATTTCTTTTCTTCTACTAACTTTAGGTCTTGTCCGTTCTTCCCTCTCTAGCTGCTTTAGATGCAAAGTTAGGTTGTTTATTTGAGCTTTTTCTTGTTTCCTGATATAGGCTTATATTGCTATAAACTTTCCTCTTAGAACTGCTTTTGCTGCATCCCAGACGTTTTGGAGTGTCATATCTTTGTTGTCATTTGCTTCTAGGTATTTTTTAATTTCCTCTTTGATTTCTTTAGTGATCCTTTGGTTGTTTAGTAGCATGTTGTTTAGTCTCCATGTGTTTGTATTTTTTGCCATTTTTTTCTTGTTGATTTCCAGTCATATAGCATTGTGGTCAGAAAAGACGCTTGATATGATTTCAATTTTCTTAAAGTTACCAAGGCTTGATTTGTAGCCCAGGATGTGATCAATCTTAAAGAATGTTGCACGTGCACATGAGAAGAATGTATATTCTGTTGCTTTTGGGTGGAATGTCCTATAAATATCTATTAAGTCCATCTGATCTAATGCTTCATTCAGGGCCTGTGTTTCCTTATTGATTTTCTGTCTGGATGATCTATCCATTGCTGTAAGTGGGGTGTTAAAGTCTCCCACTATGATTGTGTTATTGTTGGTTTCTCCTTTTAAGGTTGTGAGCAGCTGCCTTATATATTGTGGTGATCCTATGTTGGGTGCATAGATATTTAAAATTGTTATATCTTCTTCTTGGATTGATCCTTTGATCATTATGTAGTGCCCTTCCTTGTCTCTTAAATGTTCTTCATTTTAAAGTCTATTTTGTCTGATATGAGTATTGCTACTCCGGCTTTCTTTTGATTCCAGTTTGCATGGAATATCCTCTTCCATCCTCTCACTTTCAATTTGTATGTGTCCCTAGAAGTGAAGTGGGTCTCTTGAAGACAGCATATATATGGGTCTTCTTTTTGTATCCATTTGGCTAGTCTGTGTCTTTTGGTTGGGGCATTAAGTCCATTAACATTTAAGGTAATTATTGATATGTATGTTCTTCTTGTCATTTTATTAACTGTTTTGGGTTTTTATTGCTCTTTTTTCTTCCCTTATTCTCTTCTTGTCTCCTCTCACAAGATGACCACCTTTAATGTTGTATTTGAGTTGATTTTTATTATTTGTTTGTGTATCAATTGTAGATTTTTGGTTTGCGGTTACCCTGAAGTTTTGATTATAGGAGTCTATATATAGATGAGATTGTTTTAAGTTGTTTTCTTAATTGCATGTGCATCTCCAGTGTCCTGCATTTGTGCTCTCTTCTCACAATTTCTGATTTTGGTAGCATAATTGTGCATGGATGATTTAGTATCTTTACTGTATATATGACTTTACTGGTGAGCCTTGTCATTTGTGGTGTTTTTGTTTCTGGTTGTGGCCTTTTCTTTTCTGCCTAGAGAAGTTCCTTTAGGATTTGTTGTAAAGCTGGTTTAGTGTTGCAGAAATCTCTTGGCTTTTGCTTATCTGTAAAGGTTTTGATCTCTCCTTCAAATCTGAGTGAGAGCCTTTCTGGGTAAAGTAATCTTGATTGGAATTGTTTTCCCTTCATCACATTAAGTATATCATGCCACTCCCTTCTGGCCTGCAGAGTTTCAGATGAAAAATCTGCTGATAACCTTATTGGGGCTCCCTTGTATGTCATTTGTTTCTTTTCCCTAGCTGCTTTCAATATTTTCTCTTTGTCTTTAATTTTGGTCATTTTGATTAATAATGTTTTTGGTGTGTTCCTTCTTAGGTTTATTTTATATGGTACTCGTTGCACTTCCTGGATTTGAGTGAGTGGTTCCTTTCCCATATTAGGGAAGTTTTTGGCTATTATCTCTTCAAATAATTTTTCTGTCCCCTTCTCTCTCTCTTCTCCCTCTGGCACCCCTATAATATGGATGTTGGTGTGTTTAACATTATCCCAGAGTTCTCTGAGACTGTCCTCATTTCCTTTCAATCTTTTATCTCTTTTCTCTTCTGCATTAGTGAGTTCCACTAATCTGTCCTCCACCTCACTGATTCGTTCTTCTGCCTCCTGTATTCTACTATTGGCTGCTTCTAATGAATTTTTAATTTCAGTTATTGTATTTTGCATGTCTTCTTGCTTAATTTTTACAGCTTGTATTTCTCTGCTCATTGTTTCCTGTAAATTATCCATCTTTGCCTCCAGTTTATTTCCAATGCCTTGCATCATCTTCAGCATCAACAGTCTAAAGTCTCTTTCTGGGAGGCTGATAATCTCCTGATTACTGAGCTGTATTTCTGGGCTTTTCTCTTTCTCCCTTATCAGAGTTAGAGTTTTCTGTCTTTTCATTTTTATAGGTTTTTGGTGTGGTGACCTTTTTGCCAACAATAGAGTGGTAGCCTTTCTTAGTTCTGGTGTTTGCTTCCCCTGTGGCTAAATTTGGTATGGGGGAGGGGGACTTACTGTAGGCTTCCCAGTGGGAGGGACTGGTGCCTACCCACGGGTAGGTGAAGTTGATTCCTATCCCTCTGGTGGGTGGGGCTTGTCTCTGGATGAGATTAGAGGCTGGCTGTGTGCCTGAGGGGTCTTTAGACAGCCTGTTTATTGATGGGTGGGGCTGTGGTCCCACCTGGATTATTGTTTGGCCTGGGGCTTCTCAGCGCTGATGGGAGGGACCAGATTTTCCCAAAAATGGCCACCTCCAGAGAAATGTAGGCTGATGAATGTTCCCATGAGCTTCACTTCTAGTGCCCTTCCCCCACAACAAGACACAGTCACCCCTGTTTTCCCAGGAGATCCTCCAAGAATTGCAGTCAGGTTCCACTCAGATTCCTATGGAGACTTTGCTTTGCCCTGGGACCCAGTGCATGTGAGAGTCTGTGTGCGCCTTTCAAGAATGGGGTCTCCCCTTTCCCTCAGTCCTGTGGAACCCCTGCATACAAGCCCTGCTGGCCTTCAATGCCAGATGTTCTGGTGGCTCTTTCTCCCTGTGCCACATACCCAGGTGTGGGGATTTGACATGTGGCTCAGAACTCTCAGTCCTGTAGCTGAGTCTCTGTGATACAGTTACTTTCCAGTCTGTGGGGCTTCCCACCTGGGAGATATGGGGTTGCTTCTATCACATAATCACCCCTCCTACCTCTTGATGTGGTCTCCTCTTTGTCTTCTGGAGTAGAATATCTTTTTTGGAAGTTACAGTCCATTTGGTTGAAGGTTGCTGGGCATTTGGTTGTAGTTTTGTTGTTTTTTGGGAGAGAAGTTGAGCTCCAGTCCTTCTATTCCACCATCTTAATCCAATCTCCAGTCATAGAAAGTTTAAAACAAAGCGATAACACCTAAGATTTGTTGTTACTGTTTTCATGTTATTTTCCCTCTGACTTTAGTATTGAAGGTAGACTAGGGGAAAATGAGTCAGCAGAAGACTGGAGGCAGATAAACTAGTTAGGAAGCTGTTTTGATCGTGAAGTAAGGGATGTCGAGGGACAGAGTAGTATCTAGTCTGCGAGAAATATTTGTTTTGGTTTTGGTGGTGGTAATGATGGTGAAATGAGGGCTCCAGGTGAGTGATTTTGAAACAATGGTGAGCGATTTTGAAACAATCCCAGGTGTTGTTGGGATGATGAAGATATAATAGCCTAGGTCTTTTCTTTGCTCTTGACAGAGGTGATATCATCCAAGGTGGCTGTATTAGCATTTCCTAAGCTGTTGGGAGTGCTTGGGCCAGGAGCTGAAGCTGAGCCTCCTAAGTCCCCCAATATCCAGGATTAAATCAAATGCATCACAATGATCAGCATGGCCTTTGGGCTTGTCACACTTAACAGCATTTCCTACCTCTGTGTCCTGAGAATTAGATCTTCCCTGTGGAGGCAGTTAACACCGGAATGATAAATTCTTTCTTATTTGGTTTTTAAAATTAAGAGAACTGAGTAAGGCAGCCATTCCAGATTGGGTGAGGAATTGTGATAATGACTGGCCTTGTAGGCTCCTGCTGGTTTTCTCCCACCCCCAACTCCCAGAGCAAAGTCCTCTCCATCGTGTTTCTGATGAGATGGTGAACATCTAAAAATCAGTACAGCTGGGGCAAAAGAAGCTGAAGTAAAAAGTCCCATAGGGCAATTTTCTTTCTTCCTAGCATTTAAACTCTGAAGGCAGTTTTACAAAATAAAATGAATTAGATTTATTTGCAGAAGACAAATAAAATGTAAAAGAAACCAAAGTATTTTAGCACTAGCAGCAGAGCCCACAGAGGTCTCCCCTGTAGTACATGCCTATTAAATATAAACAATCTAAATCAGGGAGAGTAAATTCATGGTAAATAATATGACCTGAATAAATCCCATCGTCCCATGTAGTTTATTCTTTGTATTAGATTACCTATTGTAAATTTTAGCAGATGTCTCAAAAAATGTCATAGGAAGATGTGCAGTTTATTTAAAGTAGAAAATCTTGGAGTTCCCTGGTGGCCTGATGAGTTAAGGACCCAGCATTGTCACTGCTATGTTGCAGGTCGCTACTATAGTAGTGCATGTTTGATCCCTGGCCCAGGAAATTCTGCCTGCCATGGATACAACCAAAAAATAAAATAAAGTAAAATTAAATTAAATTAAAAGTAAAGTAAAATAAAATAATAAAGTAGAAAAATCTTAAAATTCCTCTCTCCAGAACTGCCTCTTTCAGTGTCCTTCACACAGAACATACCTTGTCCCCCAAAATTTCTTTCCTACTCTCAACACCCAACCCTCCAAAATACTCACTGAAGAGTTCCCATCGTGGCTCAGTGGAAACGAATCTGACTAGCATCTATGAGGACTCAGGTTCGATCCCTGACCTTGCTCAGTGGGTTAAGGATTCAGGGTTGCCGTGAGCTAGTGTAGGTCGCAGATGCAGCTCAGATCCAGTGTTGCTGTGGCTGTGGTGTAGGCCAGCAGTTACAGCTCTGATTCAGCCTCTAGCCTGGGAACCTCCATATGCCACAGGTTCAGCCCTAAAAAGACCAAAAAAAAAAGTACTTGCTGATATGTGACCAATCTCTCTCTCTCTCTCTCTCTCTCCAATAACAATTTCTTTCAGCTTATTATGCATTTCCTCTAGCTTCTCTGGTTTGTTTATTTAAAAGGTTCTGGTGCCTTACTTTGTATCTGAATTCTGTACAAAACAAACAAACAAACAAAAAAACACTTTCTCCTTGAATGCAAAAGGCAGAAGAGGAGATGGCAAAAACTGGTACAGTGGTCATTTTTGTCCCTGTTATACATTAATATTTTTATACCTATTACAGGAGAAATCAAGAATAATATGAACTGTATTACTAACTCTGAATAGCTTCAGAATTAGACAGTGATCAGGATCATGAACTTCAGCATCAGAAAAACCTGTGTTAGGACCCTGGCTCTGCCATTTACTCCTTCCTTAGGTTTCCCTACATATGCAGAAGGCTATGTATTAGGATTGAATTTGATAATTTATGTATTGGCTACTTCAATATAGTTCCTGGAAACTTGTAATTATTGACTAATGTATGTTATGAATATTTTATTATAATTATCCATATAAATTATGAGTATTTTATTATAATTATTCATTCTTATCTCAGGGGAAAAGAGACCACAGGAAACAGGAATTTAGCCCAGAACAATCCTTCCTATTGGCATAAGACATTTAACAATCCAGAAAATGAGTTACTTTCCATCCTCAACCCTAGAGATGTAAATGCTATTTTCTACATATGTCATAAAGTACTCCTGCCTTCTTACATGGTCACATGCTCTATAGAGTTGCTGGCAACTCAATACACATTAGTGGATTGATGAATGGACTGGTGAAGCAATGAAAATCTCAGGGACAACAGATGTCAACCAAGTAGCAAAGAACCTAAAAGTCTTCCTGGTAATATAATGAAGAAGTGTGTGCACTTCTTCAGTCACTCCCGTACCAACCCTGTCAACCAACAGTTGTTTGGGTGCAACTAGCCTGAATGAGTTCCCATTCCCCATCAACTGGCAAAGTAGATGGTTCATTTGCTGTTTATTCGTTTGACATTTTTGAGCTCCCATTGTGTGCCAAGCCTTGTGCTGGGTGTAAGACTCACAGAGTACTGACATTAGGGAGGTTTTCTTCAGCAGGGCAGGGGTGTCGTAGGCCAGTGCTTCTCAAACTGGAATGTATATACACACCCCCAAGAATATTATTAAAATGCAGGTTTTGATTCAAGAGCTCAGGGGTGGGGCCTGGAATCCTACATTTCTAATAAGCTCCCAGGTAATAGCCACACTGTTCATCTTGAAGTGTGCAACTCAAAGTGTAATCTTCAGACTGGGAATGTGAGTAACTTAACAGTTCAAGGACACTGATACCTATTCATCCAGTTGAATTAGTTCCTCCCAGTTATTTGGTAAGGATTCCCAAGCACACATAGCTGTGTCCGTGTGATTATGCAGCTGGATCAGCGGGACGAATGAGAGGTGCTTCCATGAAAATGGCCATGATTGTAAGGAGGGAGGAACACGGTGATATCAGATTTGCTTGATTTTTCTGTAATAACTTCCTGAAAGCTCAGACATAGCAAATTCCCAGTTTTACATGTTTCACTTCACTTCCCAGGCTGCCGTGCCAAGGAAGGCTAGAGGTAGATGAGGACAGTGGAGCGGGGTGGGTACCACCCGGGAACCAACTGGATGCAAAACAAGACTGCACCCCTTCCTACGCAGGTCACGCGGCTCAAATGAGGAAACCTTATGTTTTAATCTCTAAATCTCTAAAATGGGAATGTCTGTCAGATCTGCCTCCAAGGCTTGTTGTATTTCAGGAGATGATTTGTAGATAACACCTAGCACAGTGCCTGCCGCGACTATTCAATGGTTTGTGTCATTATCGTTATTACTAAAACTGGGAGCCAGGATAAATATTCCTTATCCAGGCTTTGTCAAGGCACGTTGGAGAAGGATAAATCTAAATTAGAGCCCCTACTCTAACTCATAGTTTTAAATCAGACCCGTAATGCTGTGTGAGCACAGGTGTTTTGTAGTTTGGTTTCTCTGCTAACATGAGGAAAAAAAAAAAAAAAAGATGATCAAAAAGTA
>PVHT021183691.1:5233286-5268551 GCA_004024745.2 Catagonus wagneri | reverse complement strand
AGAGAGAGCGAAGAAGAAAAAAGAAAGGAATGAAAAGAAAAAATCTGCCGGGGGGGAGGGGGGAATACAGCTTTCAGAGAAAAGGAGACGTGTGAATCCAGCCATGTGTGTGTGTGCGTGGGCGTAGGGACACACGTGTGCACGGAGAGAGGGATGTAGGACCCCTCAGACATGTGTAGTTCCTGCTAATGTTTTGTTGCTCCACGATAAAGGATCAAAAGCTCTGTTTCTGTTCTGCTTCAAGAAAAGGTTTTAACATTCATTTGCCTTTCTTTTTTCTTTCACTTTGTGAGCAGTGATTTCCAGCTGATCTGTCAGAGTTATCCTTGAATTCTGACTTTTGTAACCTTGAAATTCACACAAAGAAGTATCTCAGAGAAAGACTGCACCCTGGACCCTGCCACACCCCACCCCCAGGATTCCCTTTCTCTGAGCCCTCCCCACAGGAGTCCAAAATATTGGACCAAGTTCTCTAAATCTCGACCAAGTGTCTCCTTAAAAAGAGCTGGTGGTCCTCTTGCAGGAGGACACCTTAGTGTTCACATCCCGGCCAGGAAGCTGGGGATCTGCCCTCTTTCCCAAAGGTGCCAAACACAAATCCCAGCAGGGGATGAGGCACTGCCTGTGGGACTTCAAGGCCTCTCCAAGGGACAGAACTCAAAGCTTCTGGCCAAGGCAAGAGTTACCATCAATCACTCCACCTGTCTCATTGTAATGCCCTCTCCCCCACCTTGAGCAACATATCCTACTCCTTTCTAGCCCCTACTAGGAAAGGTACACGGCCCCACTCCTCACCCCACCCCTGTAGTGGTCTTATATGCCACCAACCAACCAGCAAGTGTATTGTAAGAGCCTTCTTTCCCCAACCTGTCACTAAGACAGCAGGTGTATGGTAGGACCTCTCCTCTCCCTGAGCTATGGCCACACCCCTGGGGTCGGCTCTTCCTGATAATCAGGAAGTCGTCCCACTGTGCTAGCAGTGTCTCTTATCTAGATAAAGTCTTCTTTATTTTCACTTCACTGTGACGGAAAATTCTTTTTCCCACCTGCATGCACAGACCACAACACTGCCCACCAATGGTAAAACCAAAGAGGAAGTGGCCTGGGGCAAAGTGGCACAGCCTTTGAGCTACTTTGACAGCAAAACTAGTATAAAGCAAGAGGTGAGGTCAAGATATCAGATTAATCACATAAGTCAGATCTTGAGGCTTGACAATTTGGAAATAGAGGATTTCCTACAAGGAAGTAGAGGAAGGGGTACTGAAAGGTAGTAGCCCTTTGAGGTCTCCTTGAGTTGAGTATATCCAAGTCAATACAGATGATGTGGGGCGGGGGGAATCATTTTAAGAAGAAAACACATTACACCAGTTATTTTACTTAGCAAATTATTTATCAATCACAATATCATTTATAATGATGATCATTATTAGTTACCATTTTTAAATTTTTTTTCCTTTTTTTTTCTCGCCCCATCCACAGCATACAAAGTTCCCAGGCTAAGGAGCGAATTGAAGCTGCCACTGCCAGCCCACGCCATAGCCACAGCAACACCAGATCTGAGCTGCGTCTGCAATCTACTCCACAGTTTGTGGCAACGCTTGGACCTTAACCCACTGAGAGAGGCCAGGTTTCGGACTTACATCCTCACAGACACTAAGTCAGGTTCTTAACCCACTGAGTCACAATGGGAACTCCCACTGTCAGTTACAATTAATTGAATGAGAATTATGTACTAGGAACCATATGAAGTTCTCTGTACGCACTCCTTAACTCTTTTAATCTTCATGAAAGATGATAGACATTGTCTATTTTACATCTTACAGATCAGGAAACTTAAGTTCACATAAATTAAGTAACTTGCCTAACAACACACAGCAATGAAGTAATGAAGCCTGCATTTAAGCCCAAATCTAAATGATTCCAATGTCTGGTGTCTCTGTAACGATCCTGTTGATTCAGTGTAATCATGTCACCATCTTTCCTTTAAGGGCAGTACATCTTCATTGGCTAAGATACCATCTAACAAGAGCCATTTCTCCGTATTCACTTCTTCATTCACCCACCATCCCCACAGCATCGTTTGGGCACCTGATATATGTCCTCAGAGGTCGGACACTGAATTCAAAGATGAATCAGTCAAAGATCCTGACACAAAGTGCTCGGATCCACAAGGAGCAGAATGAGCCAACGATAGCACAGAGGAGAAGAGAACTTGGACAGTACCTTCTACTTGAACCTGAAGGTTGAGTAGGGATTCGTAGAATATACACATCATAGTAAGTAATGTCTCAATAATGTCTTAATCAGCAGCCTCAAAACTCCCAAAGACAAAAAAAAAAAATCCTATTGAACCATGTATACATGACACCTTAGCTACAAGTTGAAAAGATTAAATATTAACTTAAACACAAGTTAATTATTTTACTTGCTGCTTGCTTTCTTTGGACAGTACATACACATTTTAAAATCGCATTTATTCTTTTCTTACTTGTAAAGCTGTTCTTTGAAAAAAAAGAAAAATATAGGTTAATATACATTAATAAATGTTTATATATATTGTGTTATATATAGGTATACATATATGTGTACCTATGTGTGTGTGTGTGTATCTATACCTATGTATAAATTTAAATCACTCATAATCCTACTACTCCAGAGTTATCCAGAGTTAATATCTTAGATTATATTTCCTTCAAGCATATTTATATAGTTATCTATTTAGTTCATAAAATTAGATTTACAATATGTATACTGCATTTTTATTTATTTATTTTTATTTGTTTATTTGGCTGTGGCCATGGCAAGCAGAAGTTCCCAGATCAAACCTGGGGTCAAAGCCATGCCACAGCAGTAACCAGAGCCAAACAGTGACGACAATGGATCCTTAACTCACTGAGCCACCAGGGAGCTCCTGCCCACATTTCTGTCTTTGCAATGAACATTTAGCACTTTTCCTGCTGCGATTAAACATCCTCTGACAGTATAACATCTAATGGCTCCCTGCATTCTCCCTCCGTATGCCCCATTCCATCTCTGCTCTCTACAACATTTAGGTACTTTGCTCTTGGTTGTTTTTTCTTTTTGTTTTTGTTTTTGTTTTGTCTTTTTGCCTTATCTAGGGCCACACCCGCGGCATATGGAGGTTCCCAGGCTAGGGGTCTAACAGCAGATGTAGCTGCCGGCCTTCGCCACAGCCACAGCAACGCAGGATCCGAGCCGTGTCTGCAACCTACACCACAGCTCATGGCAAGGCCGGATCCTTAACCCAAGGCCGGGGGTTGAACCCGCAACCTCATGGTTCCTGGTCGGACTCGTTAACCACTGAGCCACGACGGGAACTTCCTCCTCTTGGTTGTTGTTGCACTGTGAATTATACTGAAAGAATATCTTTATGTATAGATTTTGGTATGCATCTATAATTATTTCCTAAAGATAAATTCCTAGAGGTATTATTATCTCATCAAAAGTTTAAAACCATTTTAAAGTTTTGGGTGTGTATTTCTAAATATATATCCAGAAATAATATAGAATCAATTTGCCCCTCCCAAAAGCTGTGTGTAAGCGTGCCCATCTTTGCGTTCTCACCAGTATTGAATATTTCCATTTAAACCACTTTAAAAGTATTTCCCAATTGAGTAGGCAGAAAATTGTATCTTGTTTTTATTTGCTTATCACTGAATACTGATGAGGTTAGGCATTTTTCATACATTTATTATCCACTTGTATTTCCTCTTTTGTCATTTATTTATGTCCTTTGCCCATTTTTCAGTTGCTGGGTTATCTTTTTCTTATTGATTGGTAGGAGTTCCTTATAGATTAAGGATATTAACCCTTTGTTTGTCAGAGGTGCTGACAGCATTAAACACTAGTTCAAACACATCATATTTTCCATTCATTAATGGTTCAACTCAGACTTCCCCAGATCTAAAGAAGCCAGCCATTCTCTGTGCCCTGGCTCTCAAGCACACAAAGCCTATTCTTCCTGTGGCTTCTCCAAACCTCTACAAACAGCTCTGGAGTGTACAGTGATTTGCATCTTAATTTGCTAATTGTTTCCTTTGTGCTAAGCTTGTCCCCATCCTATCCCTCCCAAACTGCTTGGGAAGTTCATTGAAGATAACATACTATCTAAATCTTCTCTATCTCCTTGCCATCTCCATTGTTTACCCAACAGCCAGTTATTTCTTTGTCTTCACACTGTTTCCTCTCTAGATACCAGAGACCATGATTTCTAAACACTCCTCTAGGATCTTTTAAGATCCTCTCCCACTGAATGCAGCTTTAAAACCTGAACAGGAAACTCTGAAAATTAAATAGTAGCATGCAGAACAGAATTCAAAATATCACTGAAGCAATGGCATCTCACCAATACTCCCTGACTTGATCTCAGTGCAGCCCAACCCCAGAAGTTTGCACCCAGGTACAGAGAATCCTCCAGTAATAGCTTTCTAGTTCTGGCTCTGGAAATGGAAACTAGAACTCCCAATGCTCAGATAGAGTGTAGATCCCTATCTTCTTTTTTCTTTGCTCCATTCTTGAGAACCCCAGCCTCCAAGCAAACCCACAGTGGTAGCAGCAATGGAAGTCCCCAGGAGCCAAAACTCTGAGGGGAGGGTAAATTTCTTCTACCAACAGGGCTGAGTTCCTAAGAGGATAAGGCCAGCTTCCCTTCTCTCTCCTCTCTCTGTCTCTCTGTCTCTATCTCTCCTTCCTTCCCTTGTGACTTGATTTTGTATATAGAAACAGTACCAGAGGCAGGTCGCAAGCAAGGTAACTAAATCCCAGCTTTCTGGATGGGAGAAGGGGAGCCCCAGAAAACAAGAAATGAACCAGGAAGACAGCAAAGAGGTAGAAGCTTGGGAAGCAAGCACATAAAGCTGTTTGTTTACAAACTCCTGGACCAACTCTCAGCCATGCTTGGATCTAATCCTAAACAGTAGATCAAATAATTTGAGAACAGGACAGACAGACCATCATCTAGCTTCCAGATTAGTCACTGGATGGCATACATGTGGGACAGATTCAAATAGTACTGCTAAGTCTCTGAAAATTTAACAGATATTAGAAACACAGCCCACAGAAGACAGATTGAAACTAGCAGCCTGAACCTAATCAGGTCATTTTCCTGCTAAAACAAAAATATCGACATTCTCCATAGGATTTATCAAGACTTGGAGTCTCATAATAATCAAAATATTTGGGATACAATGCAAAATTACTCAGCAGATGATAAACAAGGAAAATACCGAGTCACATGAGAGAAGACAATGAAAGATACCAATATCAAAATGATACAGATGTTAGAATTTTTTTTCAGATGTTAGAATTATCAAAGTTTTTTAAGGCAGCTTTTTTTTCTCTAATGCTCAAATAATAATAATAATCATGGACACACTTAAAACAAATGGAAAAATAAAATGTCTCAGGAAGGAAACGTAAGACATCAAGGAGAAGCAAATGGAAATTATAGAGTTTAAAAATAATATAACTGAAATGTAAAACTCAATTGATAGGCTCACTGCAGAATGGAGATCACAGATAAAATGACTGTGAAACTTGACAATAGTTCAATAGAAATTATCCAATCAGAGAAACAAATAGTATAAAAAAAAAAGAAGAAAATAATGTTAGGACCTGTGGGACCATAACAACAGTTCTGATATTCATGTCATCCTGTTCCTAGAAGGAGAGAAAGAAGACTGCAGTGCTAATGAAGGAATCAAAGAAAATCAAAATAAATGGAGAGTCATAATAAGTTAATGGATCACAAGATTCAAATAATAAAGATATCAGTCCTTCCCCAAATTGATTGATTTAGCATAATTCCAGTCAGAATCCCTGTAATAGTCTTTTCATATATAGAGAAAGTAATCCTAAAATGCATATAGAAAGGCAAAGAAATTAGCAAAGCTAAAACAATTTTTTAAAGAATAATAAATTTGGAGTACTTATACTAGCCAATTTTAAGGTTTACTACCAAGCTACAGAACAATATAGGCTGACACATAGATCAAAAGAACATAACAGAGTCCAGAAATATACCCAGACAAATATGGTTGATTGCTCTGATTCCACCTAACAAATTAAAAACAAGACCTAAAAGAGTCAGACTGTTTCCATGCAACTTACCTGAATCTCAGAACAAAATTCAAGAATATAGCACCCAAAAAGGAAAAACACATGATGTCTGTCATCAGATCAAAAATTACTGCGCATGTAAAGAATCAGGGAAAAGTAACTTAAATGAGGAAAAATGTCAATTAATCTACATCAACGCAAATCAGTGACAGACATTAGAATTAGCAATAAAAATTCTCTCAAATGAGCAGCTCCTGTCATGGCTCAGTGGGTTAAGAACCTGACTTAGTGTCTATGAGGATGTAGGTTCAATCTCTGGCCTCAATTAGTGGGTTAAGGATCCAGCATTGCCGCCAGCTACAGTGTAGGTTGAAGGCGCAGCTCAGATCTGGTGTTTCTGTGGCTATGGCATAGGCCTCAGCTGCAGCTCCAATTTCACCCCTAGCCCAGGGACTTCCATATGCCAAAGGTGTAGCCCTAAAAAAGAAAAAAAGAAAATATTATCCCAAAGATATGAATGGAGAGAAGAAGAAGAGTAGAAGAAGGAGAAAAAACAGCACATCAGTGCTCTGAATAATAAATTCAAGAGCCTATTTACACTTGGTGGGAAGGAAAAAATGTTTATGAATAATGGCTGAAAATTTTCCAGATTCGTGAAAATTATAAACCCTAAAATTATAAATCCTAAAGCTCAATGTATCTAAGCACAAGAAACATGAAGAAAAGTACACCAGGTCACCTCACAATCAAATTTCTAATAACAAGTAATAAAAATAAGCCATAATAACAGCTAGAGGACAAAAGACATCTAGCTTTTCAAAGGAAAATAGATAAGGATTATAGTAGCTTTCTTTTCAGAAACAATAAAGCAAGAAGACAATGGATCACCCTTTAAAGTACTGAAGAAAAAATTAAAATAAATTGGGAGTTTGGGATTAACAGATACACACTACTATATATAAAATAGATAAATAACAAGGACATACTTTATAGCACAGGGAATTGTATTTAATATCCTATAAGAACCTATAATGGAACAATGTATATACACATATCACTTTACTGTATACCTGAAACTAACACAATATTTTAAATCAACTACACTTCAATTTTTTAAAAAGTTTAAAAAAAACAGCCTCGAATTCTGTACCCAGCAAAAATATCTTTCAGAAACAAAATGTATTAAGAAGGGGGAAATTTTGAATTATGAGAAAAAGCCGAAAGAATTGATCACCAACAGATCTATATCCAAAAATAAAAATTAAGAGATCATTTACACAAAAGGAAAAATGATACCAGATGGAAATATGGATCTACACAAAGAAATAAGAGCATATGTACATTCAAATACTTGTATATAAATTGTACCTTGTACCATTATTTGTAATAGCTAAAAACTAGAAACAACCCAGATGTCCCTTGGCAAGCAAATGTATAAACACATTTAGAGCTATCCATACAATGAAATACTACTCAGCAATAAAATGGATGAGTAAAACATGCAACAACATTGATGGACCTCAAAATAATCACACTAAATGAAAGAAGCAAGACAATAAAAGTGTAAATATTATATGATTACATTTACATAAAATTCTAGATAATTCAGCTAATCTATAGAGACAGAAAGAAGGTCGATACTTTATTAGAGAAGGAAGGGTGAGATGGAGAGGGATGAAATACAGGAATTAAAAAGAAGCAGAAAGAGCATATAGGGACACTGGGTAAATTCATTATTTTAATTGTGATGGTTTTATCGGCATATAAATATATCCAACTTGTCAAATTAGGAACTTTAAATATGTGCAGTTTATTGCATGTATGTTAAAACTCAGTAATGCTGTTTTTAAAGTCAGAGTGGTCTGATATTCCCCACAGTGATGGTTTCTTAATCTTTCACAGTTTTGATTGAGGTAATCAAAATTGGCATTAAAGATGTAAACGTGGAGTTCCCATTGTGGCTCAGCAGGTTAAGAACCCAACATAGAGTCCATGAAGATGAGTGTCCCTAACCTCGTTCAGCGGACTGAGGAGCCTGTGTTGCTGTGGCTCCAATTTGACTCCTAGCCCAGAAATTTCCATATGCCACAGGTGTGGCCATAAAAAAGAAAAAAAAAAAGATGCCAACTTCTCATGCAAGATCCCTGATGGATGACTAATCTTAGCAACCCTGCTCAGAAAGGTAGAGAAAAAAACTTTTTACTATTTAGCAATTTTTAGGCATAGAATCCTAATTCTGTAAATACAGTACTCACATTTTTTTTTTTTTCAGGCTAGGGGTTGAATCGGAGCTGCAGCAGCCAGCCTGCACCACAGCCACAGCAACACGTGATGCGAGCCGCATCTGCGACCTATACCACAGCTCAGAGCAGCGCCGGATCCTTAACCCACTGAGTGATGCCAGGGATCAAACCCACATCCTCATGAATCCTAGTCAGGTTCCTTAACTGCTGAGCCGCGAAGGGAACTCCCTAGTGTTCACTTTTTACCAAGTTGTTCGTTGAAACAGATAAATTTTCCATAATAAGGAATTATATCATAAGTCTATGCCTATACTTTAGAAGAAATGGATGATTAGGGTATTATGAGACCTGTCCTACCTTTGAGAATGTAGAGGCTCAAAGAGGTTGAGTTGGCAAGTTAGCCCAGGATCACATAAGTAGTAAAGAACAGGGTCAGAACCCTCACACAGGCCTCCTGACACTACAACTACTGTCTCCTGCACAGCAAATACCTGACTCTCCTCTGTGTCCGCAGATCACAAGGCCACCAACTATGGGTCAGTACTTTGGTACACTCATTGCAGTTTTATGTTCCCATTATCCAGAGAAGAACAGTTAACCTACAGATTCTTACATCCATTCATTTTTTTGTTTTGTAATTTGGAGATGCCTATTTTCCAACAATTTTTCTAGAATTCATCCCCTTTTTGCTCTCCGCCTCATGTCCTAATTCGAACCCAAAAGCAGACCTGCTGGCTCTACTCCCACAGCACACCCCAAATCTTTACTCTCCTCTTATCAGCCCTGTTCAAGCACCATCATCTCTTCCCTCATGAGTGCCCTTTGTGAAGTGAGTTGCATATTTTCCCCCTAATTTGCCATCTGTCTTTAGACTTGTTAGTGTTTTGAGATTCTTTCTTTTCACATACGAGTGTTTTATTTTTATGTCCTCAGATTTATTAGTCTCTCTGTTTATGGCTTCTGGACTTTGAGTCATATTTAGAAAGGCCTTTCCTACTGTTGATTTTGAATAAACAAACTTGCAAGCCTGAACAGGCTCTAGGAAGGGCATTGCATCTGTGCTAAGCCCAACACATACTGCAGGGTCACCCCCAAACTTGGAAGTTTATGTAGATCTTGTAGTCTAAGACTACTTAATGCACAGCACTGCTCCAGAGGAATATACCTACTTTCCAATCTCGCAACCTTCAATCTGGATTTTAGGTAGCAATACCCAGATCCAGTAAACCCTACAGTATGTGATTCTTTGTGTACAAGTGCTCAAACCTTGGGCTGCCACAGTAAATCTTTGACTCTCTCTTTTTTTTTTTCTTTTTTCTTTTAGGTCCTCAGCTACAGCATGTAGAAGTTCCCAGGCTAACGGTCAAATCAGAGCTGTAGCTGCCAGCCTACGCCACAGCCACAGCAACACCAGTTCCAAGCCGCATCCATGACCTAAGCCACAGATTGTGGCAATGCCAGATCCTTAACCCACTGAGTGGTGCCAGGGATCAAACCCCCATCCTCACAAACACTATATCAGGGTCTTAACCTGCTGAGCCACAACAGGAACTCCAAATCTTTGACTTTTATAAGTACTTCAGAATGCTTCAGTGCCTAGGCATTTGTCTGTAACGAAGGGAAAACAAACCACTAGTAATAAATACATCAATTTAAAATTTTCCTAAAATCATGAACAAAATAATGAATAGCTAATGCCATAGAGAAAAGGCAACATTATACTTGATTCAAACAAACTGTTAAAAATGATGAGCTAATTGGAAAAATATGAATATAAGCTAAATATTTGGTCAAATTAAGGCATTCTTGTTCATTTAATTTTGGAGTGATGGTGGTAGAATAGCTATATTTTCCTTTTAAATAGTCCATAACTGCTGGAGACATACACTGAAATATTTATGAATAAAATGATATAATAATAAAGATTTGCTTAAAAATATCTAGAGATATCTTTCATGGGAAGGATATATATGAAAATGAGCCATGAGTTAATATTTATTGAAGATGGGTTTTGAATTCAAGGGAATTTATTATATTATTGTCTGTACTTTTGGATATGTTTGAAACTTTCCGTAATATATTTTAGAGACAATATACTAATTATATAAATTAACTCCTTTTGGCGTAAGATTTGTGAGTGCATCTATGAGGACTCACTGCAGGCTAATCGATTGAACACCTCTTCCAACCTCTTCTCCCTGACTTTCCCTAGAGGCCAGATCGTGTAAGTGCACATTTTCCCAGCATCCTTTGCAGCCAGGAGTGCCTTGAGACGTAACTTTGCACAATGCAATGAAGCTGAAATCTGCTGAGATTTTTCAGAAAAATTTTGTTCTTTTAGCTTAAAGTAGACGGTGTGGCTGTCTATCACCTCTCTTGTCCCATCTTTGAAGGGTACTGGGTTCTAACTGTGAAGCCATATTGCAAACATGAGAGAGCCAAATCAAAATATAAAAACCAAGCCTGCTTCCCCTGACGCAACTGAACCAAAACCTCCAGCCCCGTGTCCAGATATCAGAGATATCTATTCACAGTAAAAGTAAATATAGCTCTTAAAATCCCATGTACTAAAATCACTATAAGTCAGATTTTCTGTTACTTGAAACTAAACCCCTTCTTAACTGATCCAATCTGTTATATAGAATTTCTTATATAATAAAATTTCTGGTCTCGATTATGAAGCAATGCTAGTATCTCTTGCTAACTAACATGTTTTGTTAATTTTAATTGGATATTAAATTGCCTTTTTTTTTTTTTTTTTGCCTGCACCCATGGAATGTGGAAGTTCCCAGACCAGGAATCAAACCTGTGCCACAGCAGGGACCAGAGCCACTGCAGAAACAATGCTGGATCCTTAACCCACTGTACCACAAGAGAACCCCCTAAAATGCCTTTTTTAAAAATTCTATTCATATTCTCTAAGCCCAGTGGGATCATCTCACCAAAGTATCTGAAAGCGTATTTAAGCTATTTTTAGAGTAATCATTACAAAGTAAAATGAATTATTGTTTAATTAGCAAATTCACTCATTAATGACTAGTTAATGATACATTCCTCTCCCAGGCATCATTTCATCACTGACAATTGTACTTTTATTTAAGCGCCTGACTTCAGGGTATCATGAGTCCCAGACTTCCTCAGTGAAATGGCAAATGTGCACATATTAAGGGCTCTAAAGAGTGCCAGACACAGGACATAAGTCTCACCACTGAAACTGCTCTACTTTCTCCATGGCCAGCTAACCGCTATCACCAATCTTCATCACCTTCAAGAAGTTCCCCCCAACACAAGGCAGGGTGAAAGACTTCACATCCATCCCAAATTCAATCAGTTCCATTATGTGTTTAAATAGAAACTTACCTATAGGTTAAAACTAAATATCAACCAATTTTCATCACCAATCCCTTGCTATTTATTTTCACTTAAAGGCTAAACATCTATGTGTTTCAGGTAAGATGGTCTGACTAATTAAAAACAATAGCACTATGATAAATGAACTCCTATCAGAGTATCTAACACACCAGCATGCACTTAAATGTTCACTAATTAATTTCCCAAATGCGTTAATTAGCTAGTTAATAGATATTTAAGATTCACAATAGACTGTTGTACAAATATAACCTCTTTTCAAAATACAAAATGTTATAAAGTATGTGTGATTGTCCTTCATGAGGTAAGCAGTACATCATTCTCCAGTGATAGCATATAGCTGGAAACATAGCATATACTAGTGACAGCATATACCTTCATTCATTCATTCATTCAGTCAGTCAGTCATCATTCATTTCCACACAACATCAACTACTTCTTATGTTAGGTCGTATCCCGCCTATATTAACTGTGTCTTTGCACAACACCCTGTCTCCAGTAATAGCAAGGACACCCATCAACATCCAGTAATAGCAAGGACACAAGTGAGATGAATAAATGATGTCCTGTTATCTCCAGGCAACAAATTCTGGAGGTGAACTGTCTGGATTAGAATCCTAACTCCAGCATATTCACTTGTATAATCTTAGGCAAATTTTTGAATCTCTCTCTGCCTTGGTTTCTCATGTGTAAAACAGGGCTGATGATAACAGTACACACAATATAGGGTTATAGTGAGGACTGAAAGAGACTGTACTGTGCTGACAAGTATTACATGCCCCATAAATGCTATGCATTACCTGACTCTAGTATTGCATTGTGATCGAAGCTTTCTGTCCGTCTGATCTATAACAGTCTATCCATGGGACATCACAAGAGCAATTATTGGTCACCACAATTCATAGGACACTGTGTCCAGGTCTTCTGGCTCTACTGGGAGTCAGCCATGACAACACAACCTCCCAGGGGCTGAGCACATTACCCATCCACACCCATGTCTACACATTTGCATCATACATATCCAACTGGTACAGAACCAGAGCAGAACATGCAACCAGGGGGTCTGGATTCAGTCCAACCTGATACCTATTTAGGGAGAAATCACTTTCCCTCACGGAATTTCTGTTTTTCCATCTGTAAAGCTGAACTAATATCTCCCTCATTGTAAAGGATTAAGTGGCATAACCGAAGTAAGAATGCTTTTCCAATGTAATTGTATTGCATGTTGGGTTTTATTATTCATCTTTGTATCAGCAGCTTCATCAATTCAAAAATACTCAGTTGGAGTTCCCATCATGGCTCAGCAGTTAACAAACCTGACTAGCATCCATGAGGATGCAGGTTCTATCCCTGGCCTTGCTCAGTGGGTTAAGGATCCGGCGTTGCCGTGAGCTGTGGTGTAGGTTGCCGGCTACAGCTCCGATTGGACCCCTAGCCTGGGAACCTCCATATGCTGAGGGTGTGGGCCTAAAAAGACAAAAAGACAAAAAAAAATACATAGTTCATTTCTGACTGTTCCAGGCACTGTGCTAAGCATGAAAATAAATAATATACAGCAGCCAGGGTTGAATATATTATTTGTTGATTGATCAGCTGATATTGCTGAAAATATCTGGACTGGAAAACTTAGACCCAATCTGAAAGGGATATAAGATTCCCATTTCATTTTATCACGGTGGACATGTGGCTGCCCCACTTTTGTGCACACCCAGTGAGCTTCGACATCTACCACAAAACTGAACATGCTCTGCTGGAGTCATTGGTTGACTTCCTGTAAAGTGCTCCTTCTAAACTGTAAGCTTCTTGAAGGTACACCAATGGGTTTTTTCTTTTTCTTTATATCTTCAGAATATTTAGCTCAAAGTGTTACATAAATAGACACTTAGCAAACGATTTTTTTTTTGGACCAACTGCATTTGGGTATGGTGGAGAAGCAATGTCACCTTTCAGTTGGATCCTTTCAGCCAGAAACCTTGTGAACAGAATTCTCTCTTGTACTAGAACTTGGGTGTGCATCAGCCCCGTGTACATAGTACACACGTCTGTACCTGTAATGCATCAGCCCTGGGGACATCACATCCCAGAGTAACTATTTAATAAGTGACAACTTCTGATGTCCTAAGTTTCCAGAAGGAGTTAAGGTACCTCAAAGAAATAATCGGTATAACTTTTCAAACAGTAAAATCAAGCCCCTTATACCCTATTTAATTTCCTCGGAGTTTTTATATACATGTATATGTTCAACATACATAGCCCCTCGCACACATACCAGCACTATATATATTTTTTACAACATAGGGTTTTCTAGGATTGAGTAGTTTTAAACAACAGTATTTTATTATTTTAAGCACACCCACTGTGGAAACATTCTCGGGGCTCACTGCTTCTGCTATTGGAACATTTGTTTTTTATTCTGAATATTTCAGCACATCTATTTACCTGGCACTATATTTAGTACCACAGTGCCAAGATGGCATATATAAAGATTCAATTGCAATTCCCATCTGATGTCCCTTCCCTCTCCTTTTTACCCCCTTTTTTATGTCCACGCTCTGAATTCAGCACAAAGTTGGTGTGTTTAATTTAAAAAGAAGTAAAACGCTCCAGGAGACGCCTCAGACCACTGCAAATCACCTACTTTATAGAGGCAGTAAAATTGTGTATCGGATTAGAAGTGATGCTGATCTGAAATTTATGATAACTTTTAATGGCATTATAATTTTTTTCCCTGTGCGCTCCATAACTGCATCGTTTCAATGCACAGTGCAGTGAGATGAAATTTGTAAGGGAAGAACATTACCCAGGCAAGCCCAGGGGGAAAAAAAAAAAAAAGCCAGTGGAATAATGCAACAGCCCCACACAGGCGGATGGAATCTATTCTTTCCCTGCACCATTTAGAGGCAGAGACTCCAAAAAGACCCTCTGAAATTAAAGGCAACTCAGGGTACTGAATTTGTGGGAGAGATCTAGGAAATGTGATAGAAGCACCCTCTTAAGAAACCTGGTACATGTGGCTTCCTTGCACCATCTCACCACCTCTAGGACTCTGCACATCTCTTGGTTGGTTGAAGCACACCTCGATGTCTTGGAGTAGTTTTCTAGGACCAACAGCTCTTGACTAAGAGAAGTTCTGCTGTCTGTTTTTTTCTAGGACAGCTGAACTCCTCACTGGTTCCAAAGGAGCATAAGCGGGCATTCTTGGTACCACAGGTTGAAAAGACTTGTAAAGTCCTGAGAAGTTAGAAATGAAGAAAATGATGGTGAAAGAAAGGAGGACCTTAATGACAGAGGGGGAAAGAAAAAGAGAAAGATGTGGAAGAACCTAAAAATTTCCAACAGTAATGTTCACTTTGCATTGTGATTTGAAGTAAGAGAGAAAAACTCTCCAGAAAACTCCACTAGAGTCAAAGGAGAAGACTTCCTGTGAGAGCCAAATCCCCTCTTCAACTTTTTTCTCCAGGGGCAATCCAGCCTCTGCTTGAGTACTTTCAAGGACAAGAGATTCATTACCAGTTGAGACAGTTTGTGAATTTATTTATAAATTCACTGAACAGTGAGGCATAATGCCAGGCACCAAATGTTGTGCTATTATTGCAATATATTTGAAAGCTTTTTTAAAGTAATAACATATATTATTCTTTTTTCCGATTCGGGAAACCACATAGGTTCAGTATAGAAAATTCATTCTCCAAAATGTACAAAGTCTAACCTTTACAGTATGCTCACCAAAAATGTTTAATATGAATCTAGTGATGACCACGACAACTGAAAAGTACTCAAAGATGACTGGCCTGGACACTCCAAAAAGGGTAAATGTTGTGAAAGATGAAAAAAAAGTGGGAAAATTGTCTTGTTTAAAGCGTGCACAACAAATGCAACACATGGATTTTTGGATCGAAATTAAAAGGTTACAAAGGACATTTGGATGACTATTGGGGAATTTGAGTATAGACCAACTCTTAGATGACATAATTCAATCAATATCACATTTTTGGTTGTGCTAATATTGTGTGGCTTTATAGGGAAATGAACTTGTTCTTATGATACAGCTTCTGAAATATTCAGAGAAGAAATGGCATGATATCTGCAAATTACCTCCAAAATAGTATAGCAAAGATGGATAAAGCCAACATGGCAAAATGTTAACAACTGGTGGATCTGGGTCAAGGATTAACAAAGCTTCATTACCTTTCAACTTTTTGTAGCTTAGATTTTTTTCAAAATAAGAAGTGGGTGGGGGGAGGGGGAGTGTGAAAAATAATGCCGGTTATCTCTAGATAGGGTGCTTAAATTTTTTTTCTTTATCTCTTTCTGTATTCTGCAAATATTCCTTCAAGGACAGAAAGTCCTTCCTTTACATTGGATTAAAAAAGATGTCTCTCCATGCAAGTTCCTCCAGCTGTGAGCAGGACAGCAGGACGATGCCACAGAAAGGATGGAACGTGGAGCATCAAAAACCCACGTTCTTCCTGACTTTTGCATCCACTAGTGCTGTGGTTTGCTTCTTTATCTTCAAAATCAACCCACCCTGTAGAGTTTTGGTGAGGCTCAAATGGGAAGACAAATAGAAGTAAAATCTCACTTCAAAAGGTTATTGTTTTTTCTTTTTAGGGTCACACCCAAGGTATATGGAAGTTCCCAGGCTAAGGGTCGAATAGGAGATACAGCTTCCTACACCACAGCCACAGCACCACCAGATAGGATCCGCATCTGCGACCTACACCACAGCTCATGGCAATGCCGGATCCTTAACCCACTGAGTGGGGCCAGGGATCAAACCCGTGTCCTCATGGATACCAGTCAGGTTCTTAACCCACCGAGCCACAACAAGAGCTCTGAAAAAGTTGTTCTTTTTAAGGTTATCAAACGCATTTGCCCCACCATCTATCTCTTGAACTATGTGCTCTACGAAAATGTTTTTTTGAAAAAACAAAAACTTTTTATCTTGTTGCCTTGAACATTTTGTTTCTGGACCTTTGAGTCAGAACTAAATTCAGAGGAGCAGATGCTCTCACAGCCTTCTCTTTATTGGAGATTAAATAGCAGATCAAGCCAAGAATGTATCAAACATTCAGATTTTAGTGGAATTGGTGAAGGTCCCAACCCCAGGCTCACCAGCCTCAGGATGCCTGTTTCAAGCCTTGACTCCCTTTGACCCTGTGAACCCTGTCAATCAAGCCTCGGGGTTCATCTCTGCATGGTGAGCTCCTTTACCTTTTTGTGTTGAATCTCTGAGTGTCCTTGCCCTCTTGCCCACATCCTATAGAGGCTCTGTTATCCCTGATCCATTTCCTAGAAAACTGGAATAAAAGAAAATCAGATGTGTCCCAGAAAAGAAACATGGTGGCCATCTAGTCCACCCCCTTCATTTTACAGACAGTGGAGTGAAACTGAGGTCCAGAGAGAGGAAGTCGGTTATTCAAGTTCACATAATTAATTCATTGCAAAACCTGAGTTGAAACACTACATCCAGTTTTCAATCATGCACTTCTTCCATTGATCCATGATGCTTTTTTTCAAGGATCATACACATTGTCCTCTGAGTGACCAATTTCCCAAGCTTGTCTAGGTGTTTCTCTTACTCAGGCTGAAGGTGCCATAGCAAGCTTGTGGTCTTTAATTAAATACAGCCTTATCCACCATTTCTTAAATGGGATGGGAAAAAAATCCTTCTCTTCAAGACCATTCATAATCTGCTCTTCATGGACCACATCCTCCCTTCTTTTCACAGATGAACAGAGAAGAAAATTCTCCCTATTCTCCCAAGACTTTCAAATGCCTATCCAGAATTGTGGATCCTTTAGAGTACTCCCCAAATATCTCTGTTTTTCTTCCCCAAATGTCTTCCTCTCTTCTCTGCCTCTACCTGGTGCTTCTCTTCATTCATAAATGTTACAGGTCTCTCCATGCAAGTTCCTTTAGCTGTGGAAGGAATGCACAAGGTTCCTCCCAAAGACCACCCACGTGGAACTGACTTCTGCCTCCTCTGGGTCTGAACTATGACATTTATTTTATTTATTTATTTATTTATTTTTGTCTTTTTGCCATATCTAGGGCCGCACCCGCGGCATATGGAGGTTCCCAGGCTAGGGGTCTAACAGGAGCTGCAGCTGCCGGCCTTCGCCACAGCCACAGCAATGCAGGATCCGAGCCGCATCTGCAACCTACACCGCAGCTCACGGCAACGCCGGATCCTTAACCCACCGAGCAAGGCCAGGGATCAAACCCACAACCTCATGGTTCTTAGTCGGATTCGTTAACTACTGAGCCACGAAGGGAACTACTGAACTATGACATTTCTGTATCTCAATTTTAGCATCAATCATCAGTTTGCCTCTGCTGCAGTTTCTGGTTTTACATCTTTGCAACCTTGATCCCTTTGAAGGTAAAGTTGCTGCCTTGTTTACTTTTGTCTCCCCAGTGAACTGACACACGGTGAGGGGCTTAAGTAATGTTTCTGAATGAAGGCATGCAAAGCTGCAGAATCGGGAGATCATGTGTGTTTTTAGTCTTACAGTTTATTTTGTCATGTTCTGTGTTTATGAGTCCAGAAGGCAACCTAACTCTGATTGAACCCATCTCTGATTGATTAATATTCAGTTGCATATGGCATTGTCCTTCCCTCTTCCCCAACCTGCAAGACATACCTCTTTCCTGGGGCAATATCTAGATTCCTGCTACCCCAATGCCAGCCTGCTGTTCCACTTGCCTCTGGAGGGAGTTTATCAGAGGGGCCAGATTCGCCCTGTGAAGAGTCTTATGCTTGTGTAGCTCTAATGATGCAGAAATTCTCCTTTTCTCCACTAAGTCATGTATCATAAACATTGACACTGATATCCATTCACGTTTACAGACTCCTTTTCTTTCTAACTTTCTTACTCAGTCTTATCTACCTGCCTCTCTGGGAAGTCATTATTCACCCCTTTAAACTCTACCATAGAGAGACGTTCCCTGGCAGTGAGGCCAACGTGGACTTCTCACAGCGGATGTAATTGATGAACAAAATGCGCTCAGACTGGCTTCATCCACTTGCCAACTATGTGACGTTAGGTAAGTTCCTAAAACTCTCTGGGCCTCAGTTCCTTTTCCATAAAATGTCTTGTGAGCACTGAAGAGACTAATGAGTGTAGAATGCTTAGTACAGTACCTGGTACATAGTGATGGCAGAAGAAATGTTTGCTCTCATAACTCGTGATAACAGTTGTGATAACTCTAAACAGAACTCAAAGGCAGCACACAACCTGCTGATGCCCACAACCATTTCTTTGCCGCTCTCATGTCCTAAGGCTCTATGTAAATCTTATATACTTTCATGAAAAAACATATTTTTGACCATGACTCTTTTTTAAGTTTTCTTACCTCCTCCTTGCTCACGTGGCTGCTACCACCTTCTCACCTGCTGGGAGAGCCCTCACCCAATAGAAAATGTCCCTCTGAGTCTGCAGAAGAGAGTGAGTGAGCTCACAGAAGGAGAATAAAGGAATCTCACGTTGGAAAACCATTTGGAAGGGAGCAGGGCCATGCTGGGATCAGGGAGTCGACCGCATTCGGCCCCGCCCCTTCCCCAGGCCCTGGGCCCCAGCAAACTGACCTGCCAGGCTGCTCAGCATTTCCTCCAAGGGAAAGGCAATCCGATGTTGAAAACCTCACTGTCCAGGCCCTTCTGGTCTCCCCTGGAGACTTCCGTTAATGATGAGCCAGGACCTTGGGTTTACTCTGAAACGCTCCTTTTAACCTAATTATGTACTAAGGGGGGAAATCCAATGTATTTGATCAAGTCTTGCTGTATTTTCCTTGTCTAATTCCATTAGTCTCATTGATATGAAGGGTTCCTAAAGTAATTAAAGCAAATGCTATCCCCTGAGGGCTCTGGGATAAATATCCCTTCCCCACTCATCTCAGAACCTGGTTATTCCTGGTGAATGGCATGGGCAGGGCTGTGCAGAGGACCCCTCAGAAAAGAACAGTGTCCTTTGGTGCCAGCAAATTGGGATGGGACTGAACTTGAATGAACAGTGTTCAGAAACTGAAGTATCTCATCTGAGACTGTGGAGGGAGGGGTGGTCTTGGTGAGATTTGTTCTTCACAGCTGTTTCTCCCAGATGTCCAATTCACATACTACATATATTCTATTCAGTCTTATTACTATCTCCTTGCACCTAAAACTCCAGTGACCCACGAAATGCCTTCAAAGTCACTGGCCCCCTTTGAAAACCTCTGGTAGCCCATTAGAAATGTCAGTGCACACGCAACAAGCAGCCAGACCCCAATGCACTGAAGCTTAACCTCATTAAAGTGTTTCCAAGACACAGGGTCAAACTTATCTTGCCACAGACTCCCTTCCTCTTGCCAATCGCTGAGAAACCATTTTCTTTCTAATTAATTTCATCTCGATGAAACCTGCACAAATGTCAGTGCAACAAATTAAGACTTATTGATTATTGGCTTTTTAAAAATAGTTAGTGGTTCTGTCCCAAGATGGAATATGTTAGGGACATCAGCAAGACATGTGAGCTTAGGCTGATTTGGGTTTTTGCGAACAATGAAAACCGTGTTGTAAGCATCTTCCAAAGCCTCGTTGCTCATTTTTCATTAGCAACTTTATTCTTTTTTTGTAGCCACAAAATAGAAATAGCTAGAAAACTGCACCTTGGAATCTAATGGAAGGACAGTGCTACCCAAACATGTATATTTCATACATGATGCTCTGGGGGTTGTCCATCCTCTCTCCCCTGTTTTCTCTCCCTTCAGACATTAGTAGAATTTGTCCACCATGATTGTTGATAGCAAAAGGAAAAATTAAAAATGAATAAAACTCAAGTTTCTTATCAGAAACTTCCTGTTTTCATGTGTCTAAGGCTGATGCTAGGAAAGTATGAATGCCTTGACCTAGTCCATGAGTTTCTGACATACTCTCAACCAGTCACCAGGCCTTACCAAATCTTACTGTATACTAGGGTGAAGGTCAGAGGGGAATGCTAGCTTTCACTACGACTCTCAGGAGAATGTGATCTAGTTCAGAACATCAACGTGCATAGGAAAAAACTGATCTACAAAGCTCTGCACGTGGACTTATGGTAGAATTCAAATCCAGTACTTCATTTGATTTACAGACTTTCTATAAGGTCACATGGGATCCCTTTTTAATGATGGGAAAACAGGGTAAAGAGAAATGAATGGCATCAAAGATGACACTGCAGCAGGAACTAAATAAAATGAAGCTTCCAGTTCTAAAGTACTCAAACTAGATATTTCTTACTTATCAAGAGCTTTTATTTTACCAATTAAGTATAGCCAAGGCCTACCAGTAAAATTTCCTGTAAGAGTGGAAATCAGGTTCATAATATACACAGGAAAATTGCTCCAGGGAAGAGATTTATAACAAATCTTTTATTTTCTTCCATGTTACTCAAATGCTTCAATTTGTCAGCAAATATCTGAGTACAATTGCTTTCTACATTCATTCTGAGAATATAAGTATTTAGTCTTCATTTATCAGGGAGGATCCATGGAAAGTACCTAGAGCTCATTTAGTTCAACCCATTATTTTAAGGGAAATAACTGAGGCCCAGAGAAGTTGTTACTCTTGCAAAGTCACATAATTTGAAGAGATGTGTGTATGTGATTCTGCACTAGGATATGTATATGTGAAAGTGTTTTCATCTTGCTATTCAGTATAATTATTTGCTATCATTTTGGCCAGCACTATACATCAATTAAAGTTAAGCATGGGGAGTTCCCGTCATGGCACAGGAGAAACAAATCCGACTAGTATCCATGAGGATGCAGGTTCGATCCCTGGCCTCACCTCAGTATATCAGCGATCCAGCGTTGTCGTGAGCTGAGGTGTAGGTAGGTCACAGATGTGACTCGGATCCTGCATCGCTGTGGCTGTGGCTCCGATTCAACCCCTAGCCTGGTATCTTCCATGTGCCACAGGTGTAGGTCTAAAACATAAAAAAGGAAAAAAAAAGGGTAAGAATGGATGTTTTGGAAAAGGTGCCCAGAGAGGTAATATCAATGGCCAGAGAACCAGCAAATTCAACGTAAGAAGAGAGCTAAGGAGAACTCACCATATTCAGCATAGATCTGAGAAGATCAGAGCAGTTAGATCCACAGGGCAAAACCCCCACTCCCACCCCCACCCCCACAGCCTAAAACAGAGAGGTCTCTGCTGAGGTATAACAATGGGAAAGCAAAATGTAGGACTCATTATCTTTGGGGCTGGATGAGAGCTTAAGATCTAGTAAGCCCTTCGGGGAGGTCCTTCATCTTAAAGAAGGTTTTAGAAATAAAGACATGGGGACAGAGGTAAAGAATCTGATGGCTACTTCACTTCAACAAGGGGATTGGACCAGTTGACCTTGAGGCCCCAGGCAGCTCTAGAGGACTTTGATTGTATGATTTATTTTTATGTTTGTATTTATGTTCTGTCAACAACCCCATAAGCTCTGGGATTGCTTAAAGGAATAAATGATAAGTTTAAAATGATAATGGTGTCATCAGGAGCAGAAGCCAGCACTGGTTTATGGCTAGGTCTTAATCTATGCCATGGAATTGGACACAAAGGACAGATTCTCTCATCCCGATTTGTCATGACAGGTGGAGTGTGGGAGCCTCAGCTTTCACCTCAGGCAAAGCCAGCTTCATTAGTTGTGCTGGGTCGGAACAGCCAAATCTCTTGTTCACACTCTTATTTGTCTTCTTTCAAAGATTGTCTGCATCACACAAATTTGCATGTCTTTTGAACAAGTGTATAGTAGGTGCAGGAATGAAATTATTGGCCCAGGGAAGGGAACCGATGGCAACTATATTAACAAAACATTCACTGTACTTTCTATTAAAAATTTTAAGACCAAAATCGCCAAGATGAGGTTCAAATTCACCTGTTATAGATAAGTACTGACAGAAAGACAATAGATTTACCATAAACAAAGTGCATTTCATTTTCAAGACATATGCTCTGATATGACGCTAGGACCTGTTATACCAACATGTTGACTAGTCACAATAAGCCCTATTTTTTAAGAAAAGGTATTTGCTATCAATTCCCTTCTCAAGCCAATGATTTCATTTTTGCACCCACCACACTCTTGCTAAGAAGACGTGCACTTTCTGTCTAAAGTGCAGACAATCTCTAAAAGGAGACAAATAAGCACGCGAACAAGAGATTTGGCCATTCTGGCCCAACAGAGCTAATCATTGGCACTAACAAGATCTGAGTCACAAGAATAATGAAAAAGAAATGTGGTTTTGGGGAGCTTCTGTCATGGTTCAGTGGGTTAAGAACCTGACTAGTATCCACAAGGGACCTCGCTCAGTGGGTTAAGGATCCGGCATTACCATGAGCTGTGGTATAGGTTGCAGACATGACTCGCATCCCGGTTTCTGTGGCCATGGTGTAGGCCTGCAGCTGCAGCTCTGATTTAACCCCTAGCCAGGGAACTTCATATGCCACGGATGGAGCCCTAAAAAGGAAAGAAAAACAAAATGTGGTTTTTGGTGTTTAGGTCTCTAAAATGTGCCTAACAGGTAGCATGCAGGCATGTGAGAAGGAAAGGAGGACTCACTGATTAAACCCAATACTACCAGACCTTTGGTTTCAAAACCAGGAGAGAACTAACAAAAACTTGTGTGAGGGAATTTATAAGGAAGGTGAAGTTCCGGGTACTTCATAAGTTTCCTCAAGGGGATGTATGATAGCTTATAAATTTAAATTTTTGAATAGGCCAATGGCTGGATTTTGTCCCCAGTATGGCTTAAAAAGTTTAGCTATTTATGCTGAATAGAACCAAAAGTCCCCTCATTAGGAACAAGTCAAAGTGGAGTATACACTTCACAAGGGCTTTGCTCTTTCTGTGTGGTCTGCTCAAGAACACTGCGAGAGAGATGCATGAGGCTGATGTCAAACAACCTATGTCGATGGGAGCTGAAAACAGGTTATGTGTGGAGAAGAAAAGTCAGAGAGTCATGGAAGCTGGACAAAATTATTGCACCTCATAAGAAGGCGAGTTAAGCCAATATTAGATAATATCTGGATCCATGTCCCTCCCATCTGTAAGGATGAGCATCTGAAAACTTCCGTGAGCCTTAAGTGACCAACAACCAAAGCTAAGTGACAACACTTCCTGCCAATGGCAAGGGTGAC
Organism: Catagonus wagneri; assembly: GCA_004024745.2. NCBI lineage: Eukaryota > Metazoa > Chordata > Mammalia > Artiodactyla > Tayassuidae > Catagonus > Catagonus wagneri. The sequence continues at coordinate 5,244,713 of PVHT021183691.1, read as the reverse complement.
TGCAGCTGCGGGAGAAGACAGAATGAGAGGAGCTGCCTCCTGCAGCCACCAGTTCCTGGAGGAGGGACCTTCCCCTTTGTCTGCTCATTGCGTTGTTAGTGTCACGCTCCCCATCAACCAGTGGATCTATCGAGACTTGGTTTGGGGGGCCTTAGAGGGGTTATTTGGTTTTTGGTGCTTTGCCTTTTCATGAATTAACATTAAGTGCATCAGCTAGGATATTTTTAGTGTCACAAGGAACTGAGATCTAACCCAAAGTGACTTAAAAAAAATTGGGGGCCTAAGAACTAAAAAATCCAAGTTCAAACATGGATTGGTTCTGTTGGGCACAAATAATCACTAGGATATTTTTCTCTCTCTCGCTCTCTCGGCTCTGTAACGGGTCCCCTTTTCAGAATGGCTTTGCTCTGTGGTGGCAAGATGCTTGCTATAGCTTCAGCCTTACCTCCTCTTGGGTTCAAGTCAAATGAGAAAAACAGTAGACCTAACAGAATCTCAGAGTCTCACTGGCCCTGATCAGGTCATGTGCCCATCCCTGAACCAATCACAGAGGCAAGGAATCCATATACAGTGATCAGGAAAAGGATAAATGGATGTTAATCTGCAAAATAATGAATGAACATGTATAGAAAGTCTTACCTACCAGATTCTAGACTGACTGGGACAAAGACCACATCTTACATGTCTCTGGGTCACTCCCAATGCCTAGTTTACAATAACAGCTAATGATAGGCACCTAATAATTGACTCACTGAGTCAAGCTGGGAAATCTAATATCAGATACCATTCTGACTTTTCCTCAAATGCTTCCATTTCTTGACAAGGGCTACAATTCATCCCAGAAAATTAGTTTCCAATGCTGTCTTCATTCATAAACCTATCTTTTGCTTAATAAGTGAACTGTGCTGTGACTGCACTGTAAAATATTACTAATCATAACCATCTTCTGCAGCACTGTTCTAGGACTTTACCTGCAATATCTCTAGTAAACCTTCTGACAACCCTGCGAGGAAAAGGTTATTGTCATCCCTATTTTACAGATATGGAAAATGAGGCTTGGAAAATTATCCTAGGTAACACAGCTAGTGAAGGACAGAGCTAGGATTTGAACTCAGAAGTCAGTGTTCCCACCATTTAGACTTGGTCAAATCAGATCATGCTGAAGAGCCCAGAGCAGTTGCTACCACCTTACAGAGCCACTCCAGCTGGCATCAGTCAATTCCTCCATACCAGTTAGTGCTTGGTGTACAGCTCTTATTTGCTTGACTTGGGTCATTGTTTGCTTTTTTTTTTTTCTTTTTGCCTTTTCTAGGGCCACACTCGCAGCATATGGAGGTTCCCAGGCTAGGGGTCTAACAGGAACTGTAGCTGCTGGCCTTCGCCACAGCCACAGCAACACGGGATCTGAGCCGCATCTGAGACCCACACCACAGCTCATGGCAACGCCGGATCCTTAACCCACTGACCAAGGCCAGGGATCGAACCTGCAACCTCATGGTTCTCAGTCGGATTCGTTAACCACTGAGCCACGACGGGAACTCTCCACTGTTTGCATTCTTAACGCTCCCAATCAAGTCTTATGTTCTCAATGTCCCTAGAACAGCAGACAGCAGAAGCCCGAGATAGAAAAAAATGACAGGATGATCCAGGAACAGGAGGAAGGTCCTGGACCACTTGCTGCCTCAGCCCCAGGCCTCCCACTTCCCCTTCTGAAGCAGACGCAGGATCTGGGCTCAAACCAGGCTCCCCAGATGAGCTCTCCACTCCCAGACTGGCCGTCCAAAATGGGCCTTTCTTCATGTCATTCCCCAACTCAGACTCTTCAGGTAAACCTTTATTTACAAAACGTCTGGCTATAGTTTGTCCGTTTGATTTTTTTTTTACTATTGCATTAAAGAATTATCTGGATTACCGAGTTTTTCGGTACCCTCTTAAATTTTGCCCCTGAGGCAGATGCCTCCCTTTCCTGACTCTTGTCCTGCAGCGGGAGCTCTCTATTACCTACGGAGCCACGCATGAAAGGCCCGGCACCATACTCAAGGCCTCTATAAAATGACTTCTTCTCACCTGACTAACTTGATCTTCAGTCTCCATTCCAAGAAACTAATAGTCTCACTCACTGTCCCCTTTCTCCCCCTTTCCTGCTTCCATGTGATGGCTCCCCAACATAGAAAGCTTTTATCCACCCCTTCCTTTGAAGCCACCTCCTAAACCTTAACTGGACGCCTCTCCTTGGGCCGACCCCACGTGAGCTTTGCTGTCCTGCAAGCCAGCCGGAACTCACTGCCTCCATTTTCAATCCTTAAGGCCAAAGGCTATCTTAAAACCAGTCTGTTTCTTCCATCCTCTCTGCCTCGCCTTACCACCACGTTTACTACTGCAAACGAGTGATTGCTCAATAAATCCACTCCTCTTTTTTTGCTCTTTCAACCAATTCCAGTTTATTCCCAACTGACAGCCAGGCTCCTCCCAGGGCCCAGGTCCAATGAAACAGGGAAGTTCTCCTCCTGGACTTTCACATAGAAGTTCCTAAGATGACAGGAAGATGGGCCTGGGAGGTGGCAAAACCAGGGAACACCCTTCTCAGAACCAGCCCTGGGGCTCAGGGCTCCACAGGGAAGGGCGGGGCAGTTATGGGACTGAGATTGATTCTGGTTTTGCCTCTTATATAACCTTGAGTCTTAGAGACCACTCACCTCAAAACGACCCCAGATGGTTCTGGTTTCAGATCAAAATCAAGAAAGAAAACCCTTCTCAGGAAAGACCCTGCTTTGTCAGATTGAAAAAAGAATTTTTTTAAAATAAATTTTAGGGCCTTAAAAGAATTATCTTTTAAATATTTTTTAAATTATTCAATGCATTTGATTACATTTATAGTTGTACAATGATCATCACGACCTGATTTTATAGCATTTCCATCCCAAACCCCCAGCCCATTCCCCCACCACCCCAACCCGTTTCATTTGGAAACCATAAGGTTTTCAAAGTCTGTGAGTCAGTATCTGTTAGGCAAAGAAGTTCATTGTGTCCTTTTTTTATTTTTATTTTTATTTGGCTTTTGTCATTTTAGGGCCACACCCGCGGCATATGGAGGTTCCCAGGCTAGGTTCTAACAGGAGCTGTAGCTGCCGGCCTTCGCCACAGCCACAGCAACGCAGGATCCGAGCCGCGTCTTCAACCTACACCACAGCTCACGGCAACAGCAGATCCTTAACCCACTGAGCAAGGCCAGGGATTGAACCTGCAACCTCATGGTTCCTAGTCAGATTCATTAACCGCTGCGCCACGACAGTAACTCCCATTGTGTCCTTTTTTTAGATTCCACATGTAAGTGATAGCATATGATGTTCGTGTCTCACTGTTTGACTAACTTCACTTAGCATGATAATTTCTAGGTCCATCCATATTGCTGCATATGCCGTTATTTCTTTCCTTTTAATGGCTGAGTAATATTCCATTGTGTATATGTACCACATCTTCTTTATCCACTCTGTTGGTGGGCATTTAGGTTGTTTGCCTGTCTTGGCTATTGTATATGGTGCTGCAATGAACATTGGAGTACATGTGTCTTTTCGAGTCATGGTTTTCTCTGGATAGATGTCCAGGAGTGGGATTGCTGGATCAAACAGTAATTCTATTTTTAGCTTTCTGAGGACTCTCCATACTGTTTTCCACAGTGGTTGTACCAATTTTCATTCCCACCAACAGTGTAGTGGGGTTCCCTTTTCTCCACATCCTCTGCAGCATTTATTTTTTGTAGACTTTTTGATGATGGCCATTCTGGCTGGTTTTGATTTGCATTTCTCTAATAATTAGTGATGTTGAACATCTTTTCATGTGTTTTTTGGCCCTCTGTATGTCTTCCTTGAAGAACTGTCTGTTTAGATCTTCTGCCCATTTTTTGAGGGGGTTGTTTGTCATTACTCTAGGAGGTGGATCTGACAAGACATTGCTGTGGTTTGTGTAGGAGAGTGTTTGGCCTGTGTTTTCCTCTAAGAGTTTTATAGTGTAAAGTCTTATATTTAGGTCTTTAATCCATTTTGAGTTTATTTTTGTGTATGGTGTCAGGAAGTGTTCTAATTTCATTCTTTTACATATGGCTGTCCAGTTTTCTGTTATCCTTTAAATATAAAGAGATATGGTTGTTTACTTTAAATTGTGACAATAGAACAGTGTTGTAGAAGTTCCTGGGTCAGGAGTCAAATCCACAGCAGTGACAATGCCAAATCCTTAACCACCAGGCCACCAGGGAACTTTGAAAATGGATATTTTTGAACAAAAATATTGATTGCCAAGTTTAGTCCCATCCATTTATTCACTCAATGAATATCTATTTATTGCCTACCATGGATTAACTGCTAGGGATAGCGTGATAACCAAGTCAGACATAGTTCCTGGCCTCTTGGCACTTTGACAATAGATTTTTATTACTTATGAGAATTTTTAGGAATATTTTGGAGCTCTTTAAGTCAGCAAGTAATTATTGACTGAGCTCATAATAAATGCCTTGTCTAGCTAGATGCATGGCATACATTGGTGAATAAAATAGACCAATAGATCCCTTCCTTCAGAGAGCTGATAGTCTAGTTGGGTGCTACAGGCAATGAACATAATAAATAAGTACTTTATAAATGGTATTTGAATAAGTAAATGCTATGAAAGGAGGAAAAAGTAAAGCAAGATAGAAATGTGTCTGGATCTGTTGAGGAAACGCAAGAAGGCCAGTGTGTCTGGAGTGGAGTGAGAGGGAGTGGAGGTAAGATGAGAGAAGTAACGTGGCAGATCGTGTGGCCGTGTGGACCATTGTGTGGCTCTTAGTGTAACTGACACCATCTTAAGACCATACAGTTTCTCCTGTCCTTCCACTGACCCTACCTGTGATCGTGCTGTGCGACGAATCACTTCTCTGGTGTCAAAGTGGTTAACGGATATTGTTTAATAATCGTTAGGACCAGGTGGCCTCTTGGCTCTGTTAGTCCCCAAACCCCAAAGATGAAAACCTTCCCTGATGCTTTCCCAGCACCCACAAGACAAGTTACCCATTCATGAGTCTTGACTTAGGAACACGTGTCCTGGGGAATTCCCGTGTGGCACAGCAGAAACGAATCCGACTAGGAACCGTGCGGTTGCGGGTTCGATCCCTGGCCTTGCTCAGTGGGTTAAGGATCTGGCATTGCCATGAGCTGTGGTGTAGGTTGCAGATGTGTCTCAGATCCCTCGTTGCTGTGGCTGTGGCGTAGGCTGGCAGCTACAGCTCCGATTAGACCCCTAGCCTGGCAACCTCCATATGCCGCAGGTGCGGCCATGAAAAGACAAAAAGACAAAAAAAAAAAAAAAAAAAGGAACACGTGTAAGTACCTATCTCCACACCTTGCCTAAACTCTCAGATTGTCCCAGTGGGCCCTCAGCAATGCTGAATGTAGCCGCCAATGCTTCTGGATCGTTGGCCACCCGATCCCCATCGCAGCCTGTGAGTAAGTTACCCTCTAATAAACTGATCCTTTGGCTAGATGAGCTTTCTGCTTCACTTTTCCATCTCAAGATGCCTTTCGGTTCAGTGAGCACTTCTTATTCCCTCCGTCCTCCAATAGCCTCTATTTTGGCCTTTACTCTGAGAGAAGAGGGGAGCTACTGAAGGTTTTGAGCATGGGGATGATAGGATGTGACTCTGTTATAAAAGCGTCCCTTGGGAATTCCCACTATGGTGCAGTGGGTTAAGAATTCAACTGCAGCAGTTCTGGTCACCGTGGAGGCACGGGTTCAGTCCCTGGCCTGGGAACTCCTATATGCTGTGAGCGCTGCCATAAAAATTAAACAAACAAAAACCAACTAAAAGCATCCCTCTGGTAGCTGTCCTGAGAATAATCTGGACAGATAGGAGGAGAAGAGTGGAAGCAAGGAGCCAGGAGGAGAAATACTGCAGGATCCAAATTAGAGGAAGTAGTGGCTTGACCCAGCTGGTTAGCAGTACAGATGCCAAGAAGGAGTCAGAGTCTGGATTTACTTTGTTTCACATCAAGGATAAGAGTAGTCCTACACCCTATATTTGTGGTGGAGACAAATGAGATTAAACGTGAAAAGAGTTTACAACAGAGGCTAGCACATAGTAATTGCTTAATAAACAACAATAGGAGTTTCCGTCGTGGCTAGTGGTTAACGACTCTGACTAAGAACCATGAGGTTGCGGGTTCAATCCCTGGCCTTGCTTAGTGGGTTAAGGATCCGGCGTTGCCATGAGCTGTGGCGTAGGTCGCAGACGCGGCTCGGATCCCACGTTGCTGTGGCTGTGGCGAAGGCCGGCGGCTATAGTTCCTGTTAGACCCCTAGCCTGGGAACCTCCATATGCCGCGGGTGTGGCTCTAGATAAAAAAAGCAAAAAGACAAAAAATAAATAAATAAACAACAATAATAACTATAACTGTATCCACAGGTAGTCCTCCGTAGTCCTGGAAGTGAAATAATATTCTCACATGCTAATAGAAAGTCTTGAAAATGGGAATCGGGTTTGGACCCAAAGCGGGGAAGTCCCTATTTTCCCCAGTGTCCTTGCTTCAAGGGCAGGGGCATCCAGGATCACCCAACTTGCATCAAGTGCCTCTGTCAGTATACCTGCAACCTGATCTCTCGGGCCTCATCTTCTAACCCTCCACCTTCCTTGCCTCATAAAACCAAGGCTCTTGGAGTGAGCGCACACAGTCCTGCATGGGCTTGCCTAATACGCTTGTGCTTGGGTGACAAAGAGCTTCCCATATGCCTTCATCCTGGGGAGGGGGATGCTCATCTTGGGGGACATCCTCTCGTAGCCCCCTGGGCCGTTGCTAAGGGCCTGGCATCGGTGTAGGACTTTGCCAAGGACCCATCTGGCTTTTCACAGGAGTTCCAAAAAACTCCTAGAGAAAGGAACACAGGGAAGCTCTCAGTTCGCAGTAAGTGGGGTGCAGTATCCTCAGGCCCCCACAGGAAAAGAGGCGAGCTGAGAGAGTGCAGTCAAGTGGAATGGTTGGAGTACACTTTAGAGACATTTCACCAAAAGGAAAAGTAGAGATGATGGTCTCTTTTTTTTTTTAATTCCCCACCAAAAAAAAAAAAAATTCTCCAGAACTTAAAACTATTTTAATCAGCTGAAAAACATACGTGGGCTTTACAGCTCCAAGACAGCTTGCACAGGCCCCGATAAATGCCTATCGCTCATTTGCATACGCTAACAGCTACACTTTAATCAGCCTCCTAATCCCTGATGGTATTAATGAATTTTTTTATGCTTTTTTTTTTTTTAGTATCATGTTTGCTAATTCAAAAATGATCAGCGGCTTCTGTGTGCCTTTTTTTATGCAGGAAATAATGGGTGAGCTGGGTACTCCTGTTATCCCGCTCTCACAAATAATTAAGACTACAAAGGGTACAAATCAGTTTGAATGCGGTGCACAAAGGCATGGGCTCAGCAAAGGCCTCTCTCTCTATTTCTGTTTCTCCCTCCCCCAACCCCGACTTTCTCTCTTTTTATTCCTTCCTTTCCTTTGACAAGAGGTGGTTTCCAAAGACACCTGGGCAGGCAAAGAGCTGACCGATCCACAATCTTAATTCCTTGCCGCCCTCACCCGCATCACCACCAGCAGGACTTGCAAAATGACGGGAGTTTTATTTTCAGAGGGTTTGGCTGCTTCTCAAGACTAGTTTTCAAAGCACAAACTGCAGTGGAAGGAAAAAAGGAGAACTTTCTGATCTGTGCCTCGTTCGCATCTCACACCCTCCTTCCTGTTCACTGTCCCAGTATGAAGCTGCCAGGCCTGGTGCTGCCAGGATCAGAGAAATGAGGAAAGGCTCTCCTCAGGCCCCAGGCCTTGCTCCAGTTTGGCTCACAGCAGACCAGGCTAGCCAGGGACAGGAGGGCTGGGGACAGATTCCAGTGGTTCATGCAGCTACAACGCCTCTAAAATTAGGGCCAACATTAGACATTTTAGGCCCACTGGAAAAAAAACAAAAAAAAATTAAAAAAAAAAAAGAAAGAAAGTGAAGCTCAGAGAGTAGCCCTTTAGAGGAATGGGAGAGGCCAAAATGAAACATGGAAATTCACAAATAAGCCAAATTGTTTTAGCCAGCATGGCTACCTAGCAGAGAAGAGAGTTCCCTGATTTGCCTGCCTTCTCATAGTCACCACTGCTGGACAGGTAAGGGTCCCACACCACCAGCCAGAGAAAGGAGGAGCTGCCAGCCCTGGATAGTAAACTCTCAAAGAGGGAATAAATGGCAAGAAAATATGGATAGAGTCCAGCACGGCATGTCTATAGGTAAATTAGATGGTAAATTTACTACATACTTTAACAATTTTTTTAATTCTACCAATTTTTTTTTTTTCCTTGCCAGCTGCATACACAACTTCCCAAGCCAGGGATAGAATCCCTGCTACAGCAGTGACAATGCTGGATATCTAACCTGCTAGGCCACCAGGGAATTCCAGCAAATTTTCTTCTTAATTCTAGATGTAAAAATAAAATATCCAAAATATCTCAAGATATAGAGTCATGCCATTGATATATTTGGGTACATATGAATTTATATGTGTGCGCGCACGCATGAGTGTGTGTGTGTATACACGCACATGCTATAATTTTTTAAATTTTCCTCATTCAGGAGAATGCTGGAAGAAGTGATGATACAACTAAATTTGCAAAGTTCTTTGCACTGCAATGAGGATAAACCACTTCATGAATATGCAATGATTATGCAATCAATGGCCTGCCGTTCTCTCTTGCACCGGCCATCCCATCACCTGGCAACCTCTCACTAACCTGTGGTCATTGGAAAATGGCTTAGCCTTCCAGACAACTGAAAGTTAGGGCAACTCTTTGACTTCTTGTCTGTCTTCTTCTAGTTAAGTTCTTTTCTATATTCCTAGTAGAACATTCTTTAGTACACAATAGGCACACTGAATTACTGTGGGGTGCCTGGATTCTAAATCACTATTGTTGGGAGGCTATGACTGACGTTGACCTTATTTAATGGTATAATACCTTCTTTAATTATATGAAAAAGTTAGCTCTATGACTCTAATTTGACTTTCAATTTACCAGAAACCTAATAATACATTTTACCTGGATGGAATTGTATTCTACTTTTTAATTCACATGGATTCAGATACTCTATCCAGCTTCATTCCACTTGCCTCATTCTCCCTCAGCATGACCCATCTTCAGGCCATTTGAACCCCCATCAAGCCACCTACCCATCATTTTCTCAACAAATCTGTGCTGACTATTGGCTGTACCACTTGTCTTTGGCATCTCAACCAGCAGGTAAGTGGAGAGAAGGGAACACCAGCAATGCTTCTCGTTGGACACTCTGGAGGGAAATTTGAGATATCTGGGAAGCACTGTTTAATATTTGGTATTTTCCCTCTCTGTAGAACTTGTTTACTTATGCCATTGTCCCCCTTTGATAGCAATACCTGACCCTGCTTGCCCTTTAGAATCACCTGCAAATTTTAAAAACCGTAGCTCTGCCATGTCCATGTTGTACCCTCAGAAATTCCGACTGAATTCATTTAGGGTGGGCAACATGATGCAGACATATTGAAAATCTGACCAGGTGATTCAAACATGCAGTGTCCTGCAGGAAGAGTGTGCCGCCTGTATCATGTTCTAACTGCCAACCAAACATGGCAATTAAAGGAGCTTTGTCCCCAAAGGAGAAATGACTCAGAGTTTCACCCAACAAATCTCAGTGGATGATTTTAGTTAGTTATGCACAACCCCAACTCCATGACTTTTCTATTTCTGAAAGTATCGGAGGGGCTTCGAGGAGGCGCCTGTGATTACCCAGTGACTGCAGGTGCCTGTAGGTCACGTCCTCCCCAGAAGCCCAGGCCAGCCAGACCATGTCAATTCATGCCCCTTTGTATCTGAAAACTAAAGCTGAGTTACCCAGAGCCTCAGCAGGACAGATAAGATGTCCTGTTTTTCAGTTCCATGGCAAAGGGTTTCTGTTTTTTCCCTCATTATTGAAGTTATTTTTGGAGTTTGTTCCATAACCCAAAATCTCATGACCTTCTGTTAGGATCACAGACGAGTATTATCAGGCATCTTTAACTTCCCCAAAGTGATCCGTAAACTGAGAAACTGGGTGCCAAAAGGATGGAGGTATATTGTGAAAATGTGATTTGGTTCCCGATCTTGGCAGCACCATACCATTGAAGTATCTTAGTGCTAGTAAAATGGCTTATAGGTTTATAGCACTTTATAGATGCATATCCATGGTTTTTTAATTTTTAAATATCTCTCAGAGGGGAAAAAATGAAGATAAATGGAAGTAAGAGAAAACTGGAATAATAGATCTTCTGTACCTATGTGCATAGCAGAATTGCTGAAGTCCTGCGAATGGCAGATCCCAACCACTGCAGAGTGCTGTTCTTGATAATGACAAGGCTTTGTATTGGGTATAAGTTCAATTCAAAGCCAAACCCAGGGTTATCAATGAAATATAGCTTTGAGAGCATCCATTGTCTCCCAAACACAGGCCCTCTCCCATCTTCCTTCAAAAGATGATGACTGTTGTTAACATTTTCCTTCAAGGAAGAAGTCATCTGTTTTCATTGTAAACAGTGTTTACAAACTATATCTTTTTACTATTCCTTTCCTAACATCTAACAAGCCAAAACAACATTCCCATAAGTATTTAATCATAGGAAAGCTTCTTCTAGACTCATTCATTCATTCCTTCACTCGTTAATAAACATTAGGGCTTATTACATGCAAGGCTCTGTACCATGGGACTGGGTTTTTTCTTTGCCCTTTTCCCCTTCCACTTTTGCGTAATAAATTTGTCTATCCAGTTGGTTTCTTGCTTGATTTTAATGGATGTATCTGCATCTGCTTTCCTATTGCCTCAGAGATTTATACTCAACAGCATGATTCGGGTTCTTCCTTTTGCGCCTTTTTTTTTTCTTTTTAGGGCCACACCCTTGGCATATGGAGGTTCCCAGGCTAGGGGTTGAATTGGAGCTACAGCTGCCAGCCTACACCACAGCCACAGCCATGTGGGATCTGAGCCACAGCTGGATCCTTAACCCACTGAGCGAGGGAGGCCAGGGATGGAGCCTGAGTCTTCATGGATACTAGCTGTGTTCATTAACCATTGAACCATGATGGGAACTCCTGCTCCTTTCTTTAATCAAGGCCCTGATGATGATTCTTTCTTTTCCACTCTCTTTGCCGCACAACTTGAAAGTCTTTGAGGATGATTCATGGGGTCATCAAGTGTTTCCGTGTCCATTCATTCCTGCTCTTGACCTGGTAGGTGCCTCTCAACCTAGACTGTCCCTTGTGAACCATTCCAGGAGGCCTCTCTGCCCTGCTTCTTGGATGAGAGGGGAATGGTTCTTGTTTTGTTGCCTTTGCTTTGTTTTTTCTTTTGGTCTCTTGAAGATCTTTG
>PVHT021183691.1:5225786-5230786 GCA_004024745.2 Catagonus wagneri | reverse complement strand
GAAAGCAGAAGCGGCCTGAGACCCTCCAATGCTCTGCTGAATCCAGATGCAGTTTCAGCGGACCCGACTGCTTCCCTGAGGATGAGGGCATCCTGGTGCATGAAGGAGGTGGCCATGGACCCTCTGTGTTGGCCAAATGTTGGGAGGCTGGCTCAGCTCTCTGCTTTCCTTGTCCAAAGAATGGCTGGCTCTTCCTTACCTTTCATCAACCCTTTATTCAACAAGTAACTCTTGGTGGCTTGCTGTGGGCCAGGCTCTGTGTCAGGGGTTCGGAAGGAAGGCACCATCTTTGTCCTCAGGAAACATCAGTGACTGAAGTGGAAGCCTGGGTCCTTCGGTGTGTGGAGAGGGAAGGATGCAGAAGAAGGAAACTTGCCTGAAATGGTAATTTCTGAATAAGGTTTGAATTCAAATGGGAGTTAACTAGATGAATAAGAAGAAATAGGAGGGTGTTACACAAAGGAAATATCATGTATAAAGGCCCAGGGGTGTAACACAGCGTGGCACATTGAAAGGAATAGAAGGAATTTTGTTTTTCCTGAGACTGGCAGAAGAGGAGGCTAAAGAAGTTGGCAGCAACCAGACTGGGAGTTGGAAAGAGCTGATATGCTAAGACAAGCGGTTTGAAAGTAATGCCCAAAGCCATGCGAAGTCACTAGAAACATGGCTGCTCTGTGCCAGAGTGGGGGTGGGGACTATGTGACATGGTCAGATTTCTCCACAAATTAATTTTATTATAATCTAGGACACTGATATCCAGTTTTGTAAAAAAGAAAAGGAACTAGAGTTTTGCTGGAGTATTCATTAGACAGGAGGTAAACTTGAGCAAAGAGTCCTCAAAACCAGATGTCTTGCTACTGCCTCCTTGGGTTTAAGGAACCGTTATTCGTCCTGGGAAGAGTCCCTCTTGGCAGGAGCTTAAGGATTTGGAAAACAACCTGTGTGTTTGCTCCTGATCAGAGTTGTAAAGTCCTTTAGGCCTTCTAAAAACATGTTGGTGCAACAGATGCATGGTTGCATGAGCCAAAGAAAACAGGTATGAAGTTTCTTCCTAAATCCAATACTAAGCATAGAATACACATGCCTAGAGATAACTCCAGAAGACACAATAGTTACTTAGCCTCATTTAGACACAGGTGAAAATGAATCATGTTTTTATTAAAAAGTGAACCCAAGTGAAAGAAGCCAAATACTAAATGATCTCACTTATATATGGAATTATAAACAAAAACAAACAAATAAACAAAAAACCAAGGAAAAAAACCAAACTCATAGATACAGAGAACAGATTGGTGGTTGCCAGAGTTGGAGAGGATGGGGACAGAGGGCTGAAGGTGGCCAAAAGGTACAAACTTCCAGTTATAAGATAAATAAGCCATGGAGATATATTATGTAGCATGGTCACTATAGTTATTAATACTGCATTGTATATTTGAAAGTTGCTGAGAGAGTAAATCTTTAAAGTTCTCATCCTCCCCCCAAAATTAGTTACTATGTATGGTGGTGGGTGTTAAATAGACTTACTTTGTTGATCATTCCGCGACAAATACAAATATTTAATCATATTGACACCTGAAACTATATGTTACACGTCAACTATATGGCAATTAAAAAAATAAAACTGAACTCATACCAGAAACAAAGATGAAATTTGTTATATAAGACATAATTGGGCAGATTTAAAAAACAGTAATTTAAATACAAAATAGTATTTGTTCATTTCAGAAAATATAAAAAATACTTTAACATATAAAGGTAAACCTTGAAGTCACCCTTAATTTCATCTTTCATAGATAACCACAGTTCACATTCTCATGTATTTCCTTTTAGTCTCTTTTTTCCATGAACATTGAATACAAAGAGCTGTAGTTTAGAATTGGCGGTAGTAGAGTGTTGTGTTATATTTTAACAGATGTTTTCTATTTTTTGCACTTATAGAATAAATTAAACTGTGACATATATTAAAGTTTGCTAAGCTAATGTCATGCACTCTTGACACTTTTACCATGTTTCTTGAAGATAAAAATGGTTTTCCCTGAAAGTTGGGAAGTTACACACCCACTCTCACCTGTTAGACTAACTGTTAAATAGTGTATCCTAATTTTTTTAGCTTGTGTTATGCCATTAGCATTTCCCCAAGTCATTAAATAACGTTTAAAATATGATTTTAATGAATGTGAAACATTCAATATAAGAGTAATCTGATCAATATTTCACTGAAATAATTTTCCACTCCTCAACATTTAAGATATTTTCAGATTTTTTAAACTAAAATCTAATGCTATGATGATATGAAATATATATATAATATTCATATATAAATGCTGACCATCCTTTGATCATTTCTTCAGGACAAACTTCTAGGAATGAGACTCATAGATTTTTATAGGATTTTCTCTGAGATTCAAGGGGACCCAGAGTTTTTTCAGATAGAGCCTCTCCCTAAAGCCTCTGGCCTTAGTCTGTCCAGGTGTGTTGCCCTTTGGTCTAAACCTGAGATTCTGTGAATCCCTAGAGAACCTTTTTCAATCTAACAAGCTGGTCGACTATCTCACTTTCATTCCTTTATAGACAACAGCTTTTTGAGTTTTCTTCTTTATCTGATCCCTTCCTGTGCCCATCTCAGACCATTTGGAAATAAAATGGGATAATATGCTCCTATCCATCTCCCATCTCCGTGTTTATTCCACTCAGCACAAATAATGAGCTCAGCCATCTAATGCCTTCTCTGCAGATGCCAGTGCTCAAGGATAAGATAGCCAGTAACTAAGCACTTAAAGCTTCTTAAGTTCCACCTCCCAGGGTACTGAAGGACCTAATCAGTCGGAACTCCCATAATTACTTGCCTTTTTTTAATTTTTAATTTTTTTAGGTTTTTATTTTTTCTGCTATAATTTATTTATTGTTCTGTCAATTTCTGCTGTGCAGCAAAGTGACCCAGTCATACATATATATACATTTTTTTCTCACATTATCCTTCATCATGTTCCATCACAAGTGACTAGATATAGTTCCTGTTCTATTGCGTATCCACTCCAAATGCAATAGTATGCATCTGCTAACCCCAAACTGTCAGTCCATCCCACTGCTTCTCCCTCCCCATTGGCAACCACAGGTCTGTTCTCCAAGTCCACAAGTTTGTTTCTTTTCTGTAGAAAGTTAATTTGTGCCGTATATTACATTCCAGATATAAGTGATATCATATGCATTTGTATTCACTTAGTATGAGAGTCTCTAGTTCAATCCATGCTGCTGCAAATGGCATTCATTATCTTGTCTTTTTACGGCTCAGTAGTATTCCATTGTGTATATACACCACATCTTCTTAATCCATTCATCTGTCGATAGACATTTAGGTTGCTTCCATGTCTTAGCTATTGTGAATAGTGCTACAATGAACATATATGGGTGCATATATCTTTTTCAGTGAAAGTTTTGTCCAGATATATGCCCAGGAGTGGGATTGGTGGGTCAAATGGTAGTTCTATATTTAGTTTTCTGAGGAACCTCTGTACTATTTTCCATAGTGGTTATACCAATTTCCATTCCCACCAACAGTGTATAATGGTTTCCTTTTCTCCACACCCTCTCCAGCATTTGTTTAAATGGCCATATTACTCAAAGCAATCTACAGATTCAATGTGATCCCGATCAAATTACCCATTACATTTTTCACAGAACTAGAATGAACAATCCAAAGATTTATGTTGAGCCATAAAAGACCCAGAATTCCCAAAGCAATCCCAAGGAACAAAAACCAAGCAGGAGACATAACTTTCCCAGACTTCAGATAATATTACAAAGCTACAGTAATCAAGACAGTGTGGTACTGGTACAAAAACAGACTTACAGACCAATGGAACAGAAAAGAGAACAGAATAGAGAAATTAAACCCAGACATCTATGGTCAATTAATCCTCGACAAAGGAAGCAAGAATATAAAATGGGGAAAAGATAGTCTTTTCAGTAGGTGGTACTGGGAAAACTGGACAGCTGCATGTAAATCAATGAAACTAGGACACAACCTCACACCATGCACAAAAAGAAATTCAAAATGGCTCAAAGACTTAAACGTAAGACAATACACCCTAAAACTCCTAGAAGAGAACATAGGCAAAGCACTCCCTAACATCGACCGAACAAATGTTTTCTTAGGTCACTCTCCCAAGGCAACAGAAATAAAGACAAAATAAACCATTGGGACCTAATCAAACTTAAAAGCTTTGCACAGCAAAGGAAACGATTAAAAAAAAAAAAAGACAACCTACAGAATGGGAGAAAATAGTTTCAGATGATACAAATGACAAGGGCCTTAATCTCTAAAATATACAAACAACTCATACAACCCAACAACAAAAATGCCAATAACCCAAATGAAAAATGACTAGAAGACCTGAACAGACATTTCTCCAAGGAAGATATACACATGGCCAACAGGCACTTAAAAAAATGCTCAATGTCACTAATTATTAGAGAAATGCAAATGAAAATTACTATGAGGTTCCACCTCACAGCAGTCAGAAAGGCCATCATTAACAAGCATTTTAAAAGATGATCCTAGTCAGAGTTCCTCTTTGGCGCAACGAGTTAAGGATCGGGCATTGTCACTGCAGTGGCTTGGGTCACTGCTGTGGTGCAGGTTCCATTCCTGACCCAGAAATTCCGCATGCCACAGGTGGGGCCAAAAAAAAAAAAACAAACAAAGAGAGAGAGAATCTTAGAGAAAGGAAAATGCTCAACTCAAAAGAATGAATCAGTGATGGTGGAAATCACAAAATCAAACAGTAAATCACAGAGAAAGTGAGATTTGCATTAGAGCAATAGGAAAAGAAAGCTATTGAAAACAGCAGGAAGATGCGTGAACCCAATATGGAGCCTTGGGAGTCAGTGGCAGAGGTTCTCAGGAAAGAAGCTGGAGGGGGGTGGCTCAGAAGTCCAGATGGTGGTGAAGATTGGATTAAGATGGCGGAATAGAAGGACTGGAGCTCAACTTCTCTCCC
>PVHT021183691.1:5166474-5224786 GCA_004024745.2 Catagonus wagneri | reverse complement strand
ATAGCAATACAAGCCAACCTCAGGAAACAAGAAAAAGCTCAAATAAACAACCTAATTTTACATCCAAAGCAGCTAGAGAGGGAAGAAGCCAGGTCATGGAAACAACCTAAATGCCCACCGACAGAGGAGTGGATAGGGAAGATATGATACATTCACATAATGGAATATTACTCAGCCATTAAAAGGAACGGAATAACATATATAGCAACATGGATGAACCTAAAAATTATCATTCGAAGTGGAACCAGTCAGACAATTAGACAGCAACACCCAATGCTACCGCTTACATGTGGAAACTAAAGAGACACAATGAACTTCTTCGAAGAACAGACAATGACTCACAGATTTTGGAAAACCTTGGTTTTTCAAATAAGACAATCTGGGGGGGTGGGGGGATGCACTGTGGGTTTGGGACACAAAATCTATTGTATTGACTTATGATCTTTGTACACCTATAACTGAAATAAAATTCATTGTTAAATAAAAAAAAAAAAAAAAGAAGTCCAGATGGTGGGATGGGAAGGCAGTGTGAGCCTTCTTCACCTGCCAGTGAGCAGTCTGGCGTCGTAACCAAAGGCAGCCAGTGGCACCACTCTAGGGTCTCAGCAAGAAGATATTGTGCAGAAGTTAGTGCCTGAAGATTCTTCCAGAAACTGTGGGCTTGATAAATTGTGGAGGAGATAAACCAGGAGCAAGAAAATCAGCCAGTAAACTGCGGCAACAATAATGGCTAATAGTTACCAGGTATTTATTGTGTGTTAGGCAGTGTGTTGTGTCTCATGCATTAACTCATTAAAAAAAAACAGCCCAGGTTTTAATGTTGTAAATATTATTATGACCCCGTTTTACAGATAAGGAAACGGGGAAATAGAAACTTAAACTGGCTGCCTGAAGCTACACAGCTGGTAAGTTAGCAGGGCGAGGACCGGAGCCCAGATGCATTAGCCGTTCCCTGTGAACTGCCGTGAGAATGGCGACCTTGACTGTGGAGAAGTTACAGGCATGGGAGGAAAAGCACGTGTGTCAAGGTGCATAGTTTATGTTCCAGGGTGTGAGGAGGCAGAGAAAAAGAAATGAAGATCGCATCTGAGAAATGTTTCAGAGCTGGCAAAGGCAGAAGCAGGGAGAACTGTGTGGTGTCACAGGACCACAGCTGTCCAATGTCTGGCAGCACAGCTGTCCTCTGCAGCGCACCAGACTGCTGCACCAGCCTGGGCTGGGCTCTGCTGGACTCATAGGACGAAGAGTAGTTCCTCTTACTGAGCACCTATTTATGCCAGACACAGGCTAGCAGCTGGATGTATATTAGCTCTTTTATTTCTCAAAACAAAACTGTATTTCCTCCCCCTTTTTTTTTTGGCCATACTCCCAGCATGCAGAAGTTCCCAGGCCAGAGCTCGAACCCGAGCCATAGCAAGTGACCCAAGCCACAGCTGTGACAACACCGAGTGTTTAACTGCTAGGGCACCAGGGAACTCCGCTTCTACTTTATAGATAAAAAGAAAAAAACAAAACAAAATGAGGCTCCAGAAAATTATGTGATTTGGGCAAGGCATACAACTTTGAGAACACCAAGATTTGAACTGAGACAATTCTGTCAGCTCCAAGGCCATCAGCTCCCTGTCCGCTCCTGGCTGAAGGTAATAGTTCACATCCAGTCTTGGGGTCCTTCTTTCCCCCACTCCCCAGAGGAAGCCCCTTTCCCATCAGGGAAGAAAGGCCGAGTGAGCCCTCCCTTGCTCAGACTTGCCATCAACACCCCTCCCCACACTCCTCCCTTCCGCTGCCCCCACATAAAAGAAAGTATCTATCAGTTTCTGGCCCTGCAGGTGGAAGGATGGTTGTCCTCAATCCAGGACCTTGTCTGGGTATGTCCTCCCCTTTTATGGACTCCCAAGGGAGCAAAGTCTCACGGGACCAAGTTCAAGATGCAGAACCAGGCAGCCCGTGCTGGAGTCATGGCCCCCCGGCTCACGAATGCATGGCTAAGAGCAAACCTTCATTTCCTCATTGGATTGTTGGGAGCACCCAGGGCCATGATGCATGTGAAACGCTCTGTGAACTAGAAAGCCCTATGTATCTCTTCCACGGCACCAACCTGCTCTCCCCCACCCCGTCGGTCAGGATTGAGTCCGGAATAACTGTCCCCCGTGTTGCCTCCTCCACATTAGGGGAGATGAAGCTGTGGACAGGGAAGTCTGGCCATCCATCAGAGGCCCGCTGTGAGCCAAGCCACCTGCCTGCCGAGCCAGGGCTGGAGTCAGGGCCGGGCCAGACGGCTCGCATTCGTCTGAGGCTTCACCGCTTACAAAGTGCATCCACATCTGTTATGTGGTTGCTTCGCAACCACCCCACAAGGCAGCAGCTCTATCCCCGTCGGTCAAAAGAGAAAACTGAGTCTTCAGAGAGGTGAGTGACTGCCTCAGGTCACACAGTTGCTAAATGGAGAGCTGGGCTCAAACCCCGGTCACGGATCTCGTGACCCACTCACTGCTGCTACCTGGGGCCTGGGGTCCACAGAGAAGCTTCATCACAGCTCCACGGCTCAGTTCATAGAACTTACGCACAAATGTATAGTTTTCTGTACATTGTGCATAAATGATCATGTATAAATGAAACATACCTTAATTTTGATTATGCAGGGTTTTTTTGTTTTAATCTCAAGTGGGGAACATCTCAAACATTTTTTTTTTTTTGTCTTTTTTGCCTTATCTAGGGCCGCACCCGCGGCATATGGCGATTCCCAGGCTAGGGGTCTAACAGGAGCTGTAGCTGCCGGCCTTCACCACAGCCACAACAACACGGGATCCGAGCCACATCTGCGACCTACACCACAGCTCACGGCAACGCCGGATCCTTAACCCACTGAGCAAGGCCAGGGATCGAACCCTCAACCTCAAGGTTCTTAGTGGGATTCGTTAACCACTGAGCCACGATTCAAACATTTTGGAAGACCCTGGTAAACCCCGTCGGCCCTAAACACAGTGTCAATACAGAGCCTAACAGTTAAAATCACTTGCTCGCCAACCGACGCGCCCTCCGCATTGCAGCTCCAGGCACTCTGCGATGGTCAGTTCACCTTGTTTAAGCCCAGATGTGGGATCCCTTCCTCACTCCTGGGCCAGGAACCAGGGGTCCCCTGCGGGTGGTCAGACAGCCGGGTGGCTGTCCTAAGGGATGCTCACAGCCTCTGTTTGTTCAAGTCCTGGCCTAACCGCCACCCTCTGGAAGCCTTCCCTGAGTGCCAAGCTGGCCAAGCTGGTCCCTTTGCTGTGTTCTCACAGTGCCCAGTAATGGGCTCAGTCACTAGGTGGTGACTGTCCATTGTTTGTATGATCCCCCTCCAGAAAATGAGCAGCTGAGGCTGGGGCGGGGGGTCCCTGTGTCATCTTCATCTTCCCTCGCATAGGACCGGTCAATAAGTGCGTCTTGAAATGACTGAGAGAGTGAGTGATGAGTGGAAAACACAATGCATGGATAAGTGGAAGGGTATTTACTCCTCTTCTAGCTCTTAAATTCTCCTCCACTCCATCCATGTGTCAGAAAAGGCAGGGGAGGTGGGGGAAAGGGCAATGAAGGCCAAAGAAATAATACTTTTTTTTTGTCTTTTTGCCTTATCTAGGGCCGCACCCGCGGCATGTGGAGGTTCCCAGGCTAGGGGTCTAATCGGAGCTGTAGCCGCCGGCCTTCGCCACAGCCACAGCAACGTCAGATCCGAGCCGCGTCTGCGACCTACACCACAGCTCATGGCAACGCAAGCTTAACTCACTGAGTGAGGCCAAGGATTGAACCCGCAACCTCATGGTTCCTACTCGGATTCGTTTCTGCTGTGCCACAACAGGAACTCCAGAAATAATACTTTTAAAAGCAGCTCAGCGGATTAAGGATCCAGGTTTTTCACTGCTGTGGCTGGCACAAGTTCGATCCCTGACCCAAGTGCCTGACCCGGGAACTTCCACATGCCATGGGTATGGCCAAAAAAAAAAAAAAAAATAGCATTTTCAGAAAGTTTGTTTTTTCTTTTAAGAGTCCAGCTTTTCTGAGCCCCCAGAGAGACGGCCCACAGCACAGAGCCTGGCCAGAGAATCAAGGCACACCAAAGTCCTCTCTCACGTCCCTGACCCTCTGAACTTGTTTAAGGACAGTGAATTACATTCTTTCATGTATTACCAGGTCACGGGTTCAAGCTGCGGTGACCAAGTGTTTTCTATGCAGCAGTTTCCATTTATCCATTTCCCTGGGTGACTGCAATTTTTTTTTTTTAATATACCTTAGGGCTTTCTCCTTGACCTACAAAACAGCACAGTGCATTCTGCGTTCTCTGAGGAGAAGTCTTCCCAAACCTTTATTTGGAGAAGTGAGTGTGTGCAGGTGCCTGTCATCCTCGGTGGGAAGTTTGATTCATCTCACCAGGGGACAGTTGGGGGCAATGCCAGCCTGAGCTTCCACTTCTCCGTTTAATGAAGTGGCACCTATTTGGATGATAAGGAGCCACAGAAAATTGGGAACATCTTACAAATGCAAAATGCCCTTTATAGAGAAATGTATATCTTACTTTAGAATGTGTCCTGTAATATTATTCTAATATAATAAGGATTCCTACAAGGAGTTTATAGTAACTTGGGGAAATGTTTATGAAATAGCGTTAACTTTAAAAGCAGAATGTGAAATTATATATACAGTGTGTCCTCAATTCTGTTGCTGAAAAGCATACATTGAAAACAGAAAGGCGGCTTCCTCATTTCATCTTCACAACAACCCTGCGGTACCATGCGGGATTATTAAACAATCTGCCCACAGCCATGCAGCTATATATGCTGGCCAAAGTCACATGCGTGAAGAGAAATATGTGCATGTAGAGTTCATCTAGAAGGCAACTTGGGGGCTCTGCTTGAAGGCACACAGCAGAACTGCCCTTCGCTAGCACCACGGAGCCCGATGTGTCTAAATGGTTTGCTTTGGTCAATGACCCATGACTGAGGCGATAAAGCCCTTCCAGGTGGAAACATGAAATCCAGGGTCCGTTCCCATGTTCTCATTTGCCTTCCTCCTAAAGAAGTCCTGCAGGTAAGCCTGGCCTGGCAGCTGGATCGCAGAAGAAGAAGAACAGGAAGCAGAATTTGTAAGAAGCATGAACAGGAAATGGTCCTGGGTTTTTTCAAGCCACTGAGATTTGGAGGGTGAGTGACACCACCACACACCACAGTAAAACCTGGCGGATCCTGCCAGATTCAAGGGCGCGAACGCCAGCTTACGTGAATATGCCCACATGACTTCTTACAGTTCAGGTGGGAGCTGTGTGATGCTGTAGAGGAGGCTGGGTCACAGGAGCAGACCTGAATTTCAACACAAGCCATTAACCTGGTTAAACTGACTTTCATATTTTAAAACAAGGATTATAGCACTTTCCATAGAGAGTTATTCTATTAAATATGATAGTGCATAGGAGTTCCCGTCGTGGCTCAGCAGTTAACGAACCTGACTAGCCTCCACTAGGATGTGGGTTTGATCCCTGGCCTCCCTCAGTGGGTTAAGGATCCGGCCTTGCCGTGAGCTGTGGTGTAGGTTGCAGATGTGACTCGGATCTGACATCGCTGTGACTGTGGTGTAAGCTGACAGCAACAGCTCTGATTGGACCCCTGGCCTGGGAGCCTCCATATGCCGTGGGTGCAGCCCCCAAAAACAAAAAACAAACCAACAGAAAAAACAAAGATAGTGCATAGAAAGTGGCTGCCTCTTAGAAAAAAATAAAAACTGGTCATTCTAAAATTTTTCTACACCACTGTTGCCCTAATCCTAATGTATTTGTTAAACAAGGTATGATGGTACCTTTTTAATTCTTAACTTGTTCTTTCCACCAATGAACAAAAAAATGTGATGACTTTAGTTTTCCCTCTACCAGAGAATAATAAATATACAATATATAACATAGATATATTCATATATTTCTAAGAGGAAAAACCAGTGGTTATCACGATTTAAAACTTATTAATAAAAATTAATATTGAGATGAAATTCAGAGAAGAAAAAATTACTAAAAATACATTTAATGGATAAAAGAACTGACGTCATGCATATAACATCAATCTAAAGAAATAACAGAGTAACACTAGGAAATAATGGAATCTAACTTCCTTTGAATGTCTACTCTGCCAAATACACAGTCCCTGTCCTCAACAAACTTCCAATCTGAGTAAATGAAATATACACAAAAGATTTAGCTCAAATGCTTCATGAAATTTTAGAATATTATATTACTCTCCTCCTTCCTAGGGTATATAATGAGTCCACACCTTTTTGCTCATTCCATGCTCTACTCACACACAAAGAGAGAATATATTGTGCCCATAATATAATGCATCTGAATAAAAAGCCGACCACTAATTTGTAACTGTTTCTGTAGGAAGCAGGAAATTTTCATCTCCTTTTCCAGTGCTGGATTAGGTCTTTTTCACCACCTTCTTAGGACTCTCCCAAGAGAGTGGAGTCAGTAACCTATTGGTCAGAGCCCAGGCCCTTCCTTGTACATTTTCATAATTTTAGAGGTTGCCATGTTTTAAAATACAGCAGCATACCAATGTCTCTTCTATAGGCACCCTGAGGGCCAGAGTCAGCTTCGCTTTTGCAGAGACAGATCAAAGCTGCTCTGAGAGCCCTTGCTGGCTCCCTCAATAAGCCCACCCCTCAGCTGCCCGAGGCTGATAATGGGGAGGGATCTCACAGGGGTGTGGCTGTGCCTCCCAGCCCTGATATGTCTGCTGAGATTGACCTTCCCATGGGAAACTCACCGCCACCTCTGCAGTGACTGCCCTTGCCCTGAAAATGCTGCTGCTTCAATGCTTTGCCCCCCTCCGAGGAAGACTCCCTCTCATTCCCTCTCATTCCCTCTCAGTGGGGACAGTGTGGCCCAGGCTTCCATGGGATGTTTCACCCTTGCTTCTTCCCAGGACCCTCCAAGGAATCAACTTATCTTGCCCCACTGCAGTAGGCACACCAACAGGAAGGTCAGCTCCAGGCCAGGCAGCCTCCCCCCACCCCCGCCCTCTGGGTCCAGTCTGGCTGTGACCCCGGGGCCAAGCTTAGACTCACCCCAGGCCGGGCACAACTGGATTGTAAGTCCAGAGGAGAGGGTGAGGCTGAAGGCTTGTCCTCCCAGCCTTGGCCATTTAGACACCCAGAAGGGACAGACACCTTCACACTTAGCAGCTGCAAACAACACTTCTAGTTTTACAAATTACTTCATCACGGGCTCCTTCAAAACCTAGACAACTTCTCCAGCTCCAGAATTCTCTCCGGAAAGACATCCCCTGTCACTGTCAGCCCACTGTTCCTCCATGTTATCATCTTTTCTTTTTTTTCCATTAGAGCCGGTTTACTGTGTTGTGTCAATTTTCCACTGCACAGCAAGCTGACCCAGCCACACATACATGTATATATGCTTTTTTCTCACGTTTTCGAGTGACCATAGTTCCCAGTGCTCTGCAGCAGGATCCCATTGCTTATCCATTACAAAGGCGATAGTTTGCATTTATTAACCTCAGATTCCCAGTCCATCCCTCTCCCTGCCCTCCCCCTTGGCAACCATCTTTTTAAAGTACTCCTACTTTCTGTGCTAACCTGAGCTAAGTTTGGTTAAAACACGGCTTCTATGCTGCTTGTTCAGTTCTTTTCTCCATCATGGTGAGCTGCAAAGTCCTTCTGACAGCGATGGAGTCGGATAGTTACACAGGGAGTTGTAGAAGTCCCAATAGGGGACCACAGATTGAGAGGAAAATCTAGGGAACTTCAGGAGACCACTGTAAGTTAACAGTCCTCCAGAAAGCCATCAGAATGAAGTAGGCTTGCTTCACTACAAAACTGCAAATAAAAGCAGGAGATATGCCTCAGGTCATTAAAATGAAGCCTGCATTCAAGTTAGCAAGACAATGACCCTCAGGACCAAGGGCAGGAGTTTAAGGACAGCCCTTCTGCTGATTGGAATAAGTACCCTGACAATCCCAGTTTGACCCTGTAGAGTTAAATACTCTCTTACCAAATACCAAGGAGGAGCTGCTACTCCAGGAAAGGGAAAGAGGCGTTCTTTTCCCACCCTCACTCCCCTTGGATTATAAACCTATAGCCCACCTAACTAATCCTCAGGGCAGAGCCTCCTTACCCTCCGGCTTGCATCTCTCACAAGTTTCTTTTTTTGCTTTTTAGGGCCACACCTTCAGAGGCATATTGAGGTTCCCAGGCTAGAGGTCCAATCAGAGCTACAGCTGCTGGCCTACACCACAGCCACAGCAACATCAGATCCAAGCCACATTTGCGACCTACACCACAGCTCACAGCAACGCCACTGCCAGATCCTTAACCCACTGAGCTAGGCCCGGGATCGAACCTGCAACATCATGGTTCCTGGTTGGATTTGTTGCCGCTGAGCCACGACAGGAATGCCAATCTTATCATAGTTTCTTATCATAATAAATCTATTTCTTGCCTATCACTTGGTCTCTTGCTGAACTCTTTCCGGGATGATGCACAAAGAACCTGAACCTCAGTAAATCCAGACACCAGGGGAGTGATTCTAATTTAAAAACTGTGGGTTCAAGTCCCAACCTGGGTTTGGACTGGGTTCAGGTCATAAGTGCTGTCAGTTCACTTCCACTCAGTGTTCCTTCCTTCCTTTCCTCCCTGCCTTTTCAGAACCTATTCCTAGATAAAGTTGGGTTTCCTCCCTCTAAGGGGTTAGTATTTGTAATGGTCATAGATATTGAAAGTTACAAACCAGGTGATTTTTTTCCCTTTTTTCTTTATCTGCTGGAAAGCTCAGAGCCAAACTTATAGCTCAATTATGTGAACTGAGTTGCATCTTTTGGCCCACATATCTCACAATGTTTCTAATTTTACATCCCTCATCCAAATTTTTTTTTTTTGTCTTTTGTCATTTTAGGGCCACAACTGTGGCACGTGGAGGCTCCCAGGCTAGGGGTCTAATCGGAGCTACCAATTGCCAGCCTACGCCACAGCCACAGCAACACAGGACCCAAGCTACATCTGCAACCTACACCACAGCTCACGGCAACACCAGATCCTTAACCCACTGAGCAAGGCCAGGGATCAAACCCGCAACCTCATGGTTCCTAGTCGGATTCATTTCTGCTGAGCCATGACGGGAACTCCTCCTTATCCAAATTTTCATGTATATTTCACTATTTTATAATATAGGTTTCTATTTTTTTTTTTTTTTTTTTTGTCTTTTTAGGGCCACACCCGTGGCATATGGAGATTCCCAAGCTAGGGGTCTAATCAGAGCTGTAGCTGCTGGCCTACCCCACAGCCACAGCAATGCCAGATCCAAGCCGCATCTGCAACCTACACCACAGCTCACGGCAAAACTGAACCGTTAACCCACTGAGCAAGGCCAATGATCAAACCCTCAACCTCATGGTTCCTAGTCAGATTCGTTTCCGCTGTGCCATGACGGGAACTCCCAAATATGGGTTTCTATACGTATCCTCAACTCTTGCACAATCCAGAAAGGAATAGAGATGATACACAGATAGCTGGCCAGGTAGGCAGACCCATAGATAAATAGATAGGTATTCATAGACCAAGAGAAATGTCCTACTCACTGGTCACCTATTCAGCCAAATTTCTTCACTAAGTATCCATGATCCTCTTCCTTCCTCTGGACTGTTTTCCCCTTCAGGACTCACAAGCACAGAGAAGGAATGTTGCCCTTCAAGGCAGAGGGTGAGCTTCCTGTCAAGAGTCAAATGCTGTGGCTGTGGTCCAGGCAGGGCTGACCCAGCTCTCTTGGTTTCCAGCCCAGTGAAACCACCCAGCTCTTTGTGCAGTTTTAGAGCATGGAAAGCCCATAGTTAAAGGCAGAGTCCAAACCAGCCACATTTGGGGGAAGAGGGGGGAACCAAACTGAAGTTTATTTCACAAGCAAAAGTCCCAATAATGTACTGGTCCTCTGTGGGCGGCGGCAGCAAGGGCGCCCCATCTGGTCGTGATGGAGATGCTCTGGGGACATCCCTTTCTGGTTGCTCACGGTGGGTTTGTACTGTGGGTGCTGGCGAGGCTGGACAAGGTGCCCAGAGCCAACTTCAATTCCAACTGAGCACCAGAGACGGTAGCTGCAGGAATTGAAGAACATGAGCAAACAGCTGCCAGTCATGGAACCCTGGTCACAAATGCGATCACTAGGGCCTGGACTCCCAACTCCTCACCAGGGGCACACGGCCAAGCCCTCAGCCCTCTTTAACCACATATTTCTTGAGTCCTGTTCTAACCTCATTCGTGCTTTCCTGCATAGGGGATTTTCCCTTTCCTTATCTTTTCCCTGAACATTTTTACCTTTTGCAGCACATTTCTTTTTCTTCCATTTTCAGCTCTTCACTCTTACTATTTTCTCTGCTTTTTTTTTTTTTTAAAGGTAGTTCCCCTCATAGCACAGCAGAAATGAATCTGACTAGCACCCATGAGGACACAGGTTCGAACGCTGGCCTCTCTCAGTGGGTTAAGGATCCAGCGTTGCCATGAGCTGTGGTGTAGGGTGCAGACACGGCTTGGATTTGGCGTTGCTGTGGCTGTGGTGCAGGCTGGAGGCTGTGGCTCTGATTCCACCCCTAGCCTGGGAACTTCCATATGCCATGGGTGTGGCCCTAAAAAGCAAAAAACAAAACACACATGTACACACATAGGAAAAGAAAACAACAGTGCTCATAACCGCCCAGCTGGCCTGCTGCGCAAGGTACCCAATACATATTCGTTCTCTTCGCCTATAGACTTTGACACCTGTCAAATGCTCCTCTCCCTCCTTCCTGCACTTACATCGTTCTGGATGCATTGACTTGTGAACTCTGCCAAATGAACCAGCAGAGATAGAACAGATGTCAGCATCATTCCAGTAAGAAAAATAGAAATAAAAAAAGTGCCACTCTGCCAGGCTGGGCTATCAAAAAGCACTCTCTGTTTCTACCAGGTCTTTTTCTATCTTTAGTGTATCTGATTCCCGCCCACCCCCCCTTTGGCATAGGTGGGGAAATGACGTCCGTTGGCTCTCCATCATTTGATTTTCACTGTAGAAACTTGACTTCAATGAGGTCATAGGGAGGGAGATAGTGATTTGCAATGGAGCTTTGTGGTAACTTTAATTCCATTCCTTTCCTTTGTCTTTTTTTCCTCGGGGGATCCATACGGGCCCCATGTGGTCCAAGGAAGCTAACTGCTCTCCGGCTCCGGGGGCAGAGCACGGCCCTCGGCCTCAGCAAGTCAGCACCTCATCCGACTTGGCCACAGCGATTCATCATCAGGTGGGTGCTCTGACCTCAGGGAGCCCAGTCAAAGTAATCGCCAGGGCTTTTGTTAGAATTCCTGAGTCAAGGCTTTCTCTCCTCCTCTGGAAATAGGGAGTCTAAAATTCCTCCAGTCATTTCACTACCACAAAGCAAACCAACTTGAGGATGAGTCAAAATACAGAGAATGGCAAAGAAATGAAGCCAGGACCCTGATGACATCATGAAATCTTAGGTTAGACCTAACCTAGACCAAGACTTTTCAGGTGCATGAATTATTCAATTTCATTTACACCCATAGGTCACTCTTCAATAAAAGCTCTCTAACTGATACACTGACAGCGCCTTAAAATTCATGTAAATAACCCTTGTTTTTGATCGATAACAATAGCTGTGATTCATCATTCTACTTACGCCCTGTCCACTATGCTAAAGACACAAGCAGGTGGAGGCGATGGTGGCGTGTATGTCTACGTGCATGAGTTTTCCCAAATGATTAACACCAACAGTCGTCATTATCTCCATCACCACTGTGGATGGGGCCGTCATATGTAAATCAAGCTCAGATGACCAAAGTTTACAGCAACACTTGAAATTTAGTGTCTCAGAAGCATTGCATTTCCATCCCATAAAAGTTATGGTATGCTGATTAAATACTGACTGGAGGCTGAAAGCATGCTTCCTTGAGGTTTATGGGGATGGAAAGGATGCATTCTGTTGCCATCTAATTTTTTTTTTTCAAACGATTGCTGCCGAAGACAGCCAAATGCATGGGTTTCAGGTGTTTTAAGTGAAAGAGGTGTCGTACTTTTTATTTTTTATAATGGTATTTTCTGCCAAAAATAAAATAGGAGGAAGAAGAAATGTTGAGCAGTTCCCGTCGTGGCTCAGCGGTTAACAAATCTGACTAGCATCCATGAGGACACAGGTTCAATCCCTGGCCTTGCTCTGACGCTGCTGTGAGCTGTGGTACAGGTCACAGATGCAGCTCGGATCCTTCGTTGCTATAGCTGTGGCGTAGGCCGGCTGCTGCAGCTCCAATTTGTCCCCTAGCCTGGAAACCTCCATATGCTGCAATGGGGTCCTAAAAAGCAAAGAAAAAAAAAGGGGGGAGGGGGAATGTTGATTCAAGAAGCCATATTCCTTTTCCAAAGAAAATATTTGTTTTTGTTTTTTTTTTGCCTTTTGTCATTTTAGGGCCACACCCACGGCATATGAAGGTTCCCAGGCTAGGGGGTCTAACAGGAGCTATAGCTGCCGGCCTTCGCCACAGCCACAGCAACGCGGGATCCGAGCCACGTCTGCAACCTACACCACAGCTCACGGCAACGCCGGATCCTTAACCCACTGAGCAAGGCCAAGGATCGAACCTGCAACCTCACGGTTCTTAGTCGGATTCGTTAACCACTGAGCCATGACTGGATCTCCCCAAAGAAAATATTTGTTGTCTCAAGTTTACTCACTTCTGTTTTTGAGAAGAGAAAAGTAATTCATTTCCTCTGGTAAACATTTTTCACATGGGAGCCTCCCAACTTTCCCTATTGTAGCTCCAGGTCCAGAGATGTTTTATTATTATTATTATTATAGTTCATTTACGATGTTCTGTCAATTTCTGCTATACAGCAAAGTGACCCAGTTGCACACATACGTATATTCTTTTTCTTGCATTATCATCCATCATGCTCCATCACAAGTGACTAGATATAGTTCCCAGTGCTATACAGCAGGATCTCATTGCTTACCCATTCCAAAGGCAATAGTTTGCATCTATTAACCCCAGACTCCCATCCATCCCACTCCCTCCACCTCCCCATCCCCATTGGCAACCACAAGTCTGTTCTCCATGTCCATGAGTTTGTTTCTTTTCTATAGATAGGTACATTTGTGCCACATATTCGATTCAAGATATGTGATATTATGTGGTATTTGTCTTTCTCTTTCTGACTTACTTAGTATGAGAGTCTCCAGGTCCAGAGTTTTAAGTGTTTTGTACTTAATTTCTCCCCCCGTTTGATTCTCTAAGACAAAGGGCAAGGGCCACCTGAACAGATTTTCAAGAAAAAAGCAAAGCAGGAAGAATCTGTCTCATCAGGGGAGCAGGGTGTGTCCAGAGGCACCTCACAGGGGGCTGCTCCTTGCACAGAAGGCAGAGATACAGAGGGACCAAGACACCATGGACAACAGAAAACCAGCTCTGGGGGTAGGAGACGGAAAGAGTGCTGGGAGTTTCCAGTGCTGAGGAATAGGCAGGCAATGAGAATTTTTAAAGAATTTCTGTGGGCTGAAGTTCCCGTAATGACTCAGTGGTTAACGAAACCAACTAGTATCCATGAGGATGCGGGTTCGATCCCTGGTCTTGCTCAGTGGGTTGAGGATATGGCGTTGCCATGAGCTGTGGTGTAGGTCACAGATGAGGCTCAGATCTCGAGCTGCTGTGGCTGCGGTGTAGACAGGCCAGCAGCTACAGCTCTGATTTGACCCCTAGTCTGGGAACTGCCATACGCTGCGGGGGCGGCCCTAAAAAGACAAAAAGACCAAAAAAAAAAGATTTTCTGTGGGACAAGTAGCTGTAAGTGTTTCAGCTGTATTGAGATGCAGAGCTCCAGAATTACAGCCTGAGTTTCTTGACTGTGTGAGCAATAAGAACATCCTTCAGTGATTTATTTATTTCTAATGTTTTATTAAGAGTATTTTCAAATGTATGGAAAAATTGAACGGAACAGTGAAAGGTATACCTGCATACTCAGCATCTGGACTCTACAGTGAGCACTTTGCTGTATTCGCTCTCCATGTACCTACCTATCTATCCATGCATCGGTCCATCTTACTTCTGGGCGCATATCAAAGTAAGTTGCAGACATCAGTATCCTACACTTCTGACTACCTCCTCAAACCTATCATTAACTAGAGTTCAGGGTTTATGTACAATATTTTCCCCCTAGGTGAAATTTACCTAGAGTGAATTGCATGACTTCTAAGCTTACCATCCCATGAGTTTTGACAAACGCACATGCCTTTAAAAGGAAAACCCCTTTCTGTCAAGACATAGAATACTGTCTTGGTGACTTCGAACGGGAACTATCAGTAGTGTTATTCCTCCACTTCATTCTTTTATCCAACAGACATTTTCAGAGCTCCTATAGGGTTCGGGTGTTGTGCCAGGTCTTAGAGAAGGAAATGAGCCAGAGCCCTCCACAGGAGTCAACAGGGAAAAGAAAGAGGTGCTTAAAGTATCTGAATGGACTAGTTAATTAATTAATAGTTACAGCTGCTGTGGAAATCTGTTTACACAGAGGAGGGTCAGCCAGTGCACCTGACATGGAATCAAAAAGAGCACCATGCTGGGTATTTTCAAAGATGAAAAGGAACATCAGACATCCGGGGATAAGAGCACAAACAGCCTGAAGTTCATGACCCTATATGACAGCTGGCATGGCTGAGATTCAGGATGAGGGGTATGGAATGAGGCTGGAGACACTGCAAGGGCAGGTCCAGCAGGGCCCTGGATGTCCTCCTTGGAAGCTGAGCTGTTATCCAGAAAGCAATGTGAAGTTGAAGAGGAAATTGCCGGACCCCAAGCCACAGTGACCTGGGTAAAGATCACTCCATGTCTGACCTCGAAAGAGATGAATAAAGGGACTAACACAGATGCTCTGATGATACAGAGACGAACATTCTGGATTAGGTGTTAAATAATTTAAAAATTCTAGTCTATAACCCAGGCTCCTGGACTCCAAGGGCCATGGAGGCTCCAGTTGGCTGCCAGACAGAACACTGTCCCCTGCCAAGGAGCCCTGGAGACAGCCTGGCCTTCAGCTCCTTCTCCACTCACAGCACGAGAGCCTCTCAGACTATGGAGAACTAGAGAATCCAAGCTGGGCAAGCCTAGGTTCTAACATATTATTTTGTAATAGAACCAGCTTTATTATAATTACCTAATAATGATCATCAACAACATTTAAAGTATTGCAAAAGGTCCTGCCAGACTGTAATCAAGAAACAAATCTTGTGGTTAAATCAGTTCAATCACTTTTGTTTACACGGAGAGAAAACTGAGGGATCACATGTACCCAACCTGCTGCAAACAAGGCTGAGTCTTCTTGTATGCCAACGTCCTGCTAAGAACTGAAATAGTCCAGGGTAAAGTGTTAACTTCTCTTTCAATAGAACGGGAAATAATTGTGCTGTTGCATGACAAGAAGTAAAATTCACAGTGGACGATTGAACCAATAGATGGAAAATGTAGAGCACTGCCGATTGAAGTCAGCATCTCTCCACGGGAAGGGATGCCTTTTAAACTTCTAATGGATTCTATCTGTGGTCAAGGTTGAAGTTCAATTCACATGGTAAACAATATCAACACAAAGGCAGAGAAGTCAATGAAGAACGGAAGAGAGAAGCTTAATGAGGAACAAAGAGAAGAAATAATTTCAAAAAAACATATCTTGATTTTTTTCCTGACCTTTTAATAGAGCTGTAGTTTTGTAAATCAGCTGGAACAATCTTGTTTAAACTGCCAAGAAGAAGAGTTACTCTTATAGATGAAATATTTGTGTGTCCCCCCCCCAAATTCATATGTTGATGTCTGATCCCCAATGTGATGATATTAGTAAGTGGGGACCTTTGGGGGTAATTAGGTCATGAGGGTGGGGCTCTCCTAAATGGGATTAATGCCCTTACAAGAAGAGGTCAAAGAGCTCAGCTTTCTCTTTCCACCTCTCGAGGACACAATGAGAACTTGACAGTCTGCAGTCTAGAAGAGGGCACCGACCAGAACCTGACCACACTGGCACCCTTATCTTGGACTTTCAGCCTCCAGAACTGTGAGAAATAAATTTCTGTTGTTTACAAGCCACCCAGTCTACAATACTTTTGCTAGAGTAGCCCAGACCGACTGAGATGGTGACCAAAAATAGTACAAGTGCTGTTTTAGGACTTAATACCCTGCACAGTGAAAAGCTGTCCCACAGGAACCTCTTTTCTTCCTTTTTCTCTCTGCCTCTCTTTTAATTCTAAGACTATCACTGAGTCCTGACTACAGGAACAAATCTCCAGGTACTTGAAGAAATTTGAGAAATTGCCTCATGTTTACACCTCGTGAAGCCTCTGGACCAATCTTCATGAAAAGCAAAAACCCTAATACTCACTCCACCTCTTTTTCTTAATTCTCTAAGTATTTAGTTTAAAAAAAACACTCTTCTTTCATAAATTCTCACTCTGCTCACCACACTCCTCTCACACCTCTGTTTACAAGCATCCAGTCACTCAAACGCCAGCCCTAAAAAGTCCTCTGGCAATTAGTCTAGGAACCCGCATTCTTTCAATCAGTAACTCTGTAGGATATTAACAGGTGCTGTGCCTAAAAGGAATTCTGCGGTCAAAAAAACGTCGGGAAAAAGAATGTACATATATGTATAACAGGGTCATTTTACTGTACAGCAGAAATTTATACTTTAAATCAACTAGAGTAAAAAATTTTAAAAATAAAAATGTAAACTCAAAAAGTGTGTGAAACACTGGGTTAGACAATGTTAAATAAAGATTTGTTTAATGCAAGACTTCTCCTAGTCCTTAACACGTGTATGTGTATTGTGAATCTACAAGAGGAGGCTTTGATAAGGAGCATTTCCAACATTTATTTAAACACAATTTTATTTCAGAAAATGTCTAGAGAAGCCATTTTTTCTACAAAACACATTTTTTCCTTTCCTTTTTGGCCACGCCCACAGCATGTGGAAGTTCCCAGCCGAGTTCCAAACCTGTGCCACAGCAGCGACTGGAGACATAGCAGTGACAATGCTGGATCCTTTACCCTCTGAGCCACAAGGGAACTCCCTACAGAACACATTTTGAGAAAAGCTGGCCTTGCCTATCTACTTCACTTTCTAAATGAAGAAACAAAATTCTCACAAAGTTTTAATGACCTGCTCAACCTGAAGCCCGTCAATGTCAGAGGCCGGGCCTCAATTCCTAGTGCCAAGCCTTGCCCTTTGCCCTGCATCCTTGCAGGTGGCACCTCTTGGGCTTCCAGGGCCATTCCATCCCCCATGAGAATGATGAGGATCTGTTGCAGACGGGGCTGCAGAAGCAGACCCTCCAGGTGACTCTGCCTTTTTTTTTTTTAGTCTTATTGAAGCATGGTTGATTTACAATGCTGTGATAATTTTTTCCATACAACAAAGCGATTGAAGGGACTCTACTTCTAAGGCAGGGGCGGCGGGCTTACCACTTCTACTTTCTCACCCATACCTCAGAACTCAGGCAGCAGTAAAAGCAGACAGTTGGGAAATGAATGGGCAACCGTTTAGTAAAGAGTTTGCATAGTGCTTGGTACATAGTAAGCTCTCAGGGTTACTCCTACTGGGAGCCAGGGCCACAAACATTAAATATTGTCTTAGGTTGGTGTCCCCAGAGGCAGTCACTCTAAAGGATTTGAGCGCTAGTATTTTATTTGGAATATGATTCCAGGAAACAGAGAGGTAGTGATGTGGAGAAGCCAAACGTGAGGGGATAGAAGCCAGTACAGGGTGTATTCACGAGAAGGTTACCAGCGTGGGCAGCTGGGGCTGAGTTTTGCAGGGTCATCTAGGGAAGCAGAATACAACACGCCTCAAAAACATCCTGCCTATCAGGCAAGGAGCTGGGCTATTTATCACCAGCTCTCATTCACCATTGGTTGAAGACTGTTTCCAAGGAGGTTAACTCCCCAGGACTCCCGGCCAGCCCTCCAGCCGACCAAGCATGTTCTTGCCGTGGCGGACAGCGTGCTGACAGCATCATTTAAGCATCGTGGGGAAGAGCCCTGCCTAGGCCTGGCGTAAGATGCATTCCCTCACTCAGCACCAGTGACCTGGCCCCATCCAGTTTACCGTGGAGGCTATGCAGATGCATCTTGCAGACCCCTACTCTGGGGCTGAAACCATACTTCCTATGGGCTGCTTCCAGCCGATGACAGAGTGTGGCAGAAATATTAAGGAAGGCCCATACCCCGGAGTCCTCTGACAGCCAGACTTGAGCTCTAGGACTCCAGGCCGGCCTCGCTGAACGTTCACTGCCCGTCAGTCTAGATACTTGCACCCAACTCGCCTCCCCTCTCTCCTGCATTCTGCCTGAACTTGCACTGTGGTCTCTTGGCTCTTCCAGACTCTCCCAACTTCTTTGCCATGGGCTGTCATGCAGGAGTTTCCGCTAACAAAATCTTTGACCATTTTTTTTTGCTCCCATCTTGGCATCTGCTTCTCTGACAACTGGAACTAACAGAAATGCCATCAGAGCCTATGCAGTAGCAGAGAAGGCGATTTCCAGACCATGAAAACAAAGGATTCATGCAGTCCTTTTGCTATGGGAATAGGAAATAATATTTCAACGGCCAGGAGAGAGTTACTCTTTCTACAGGGAAGTTTCAGTGTTGCTTCTCTTTTTCCCAAGTCTAAAATGCTCCATTATCTCATTGACAACTTCCTCCTACCCTAGCCAGCCACCCCCCCCACCCCCCACAAACCACTCCCATACCCACTCTTTGCAAACACATGGAGCAAACGTTAAGCTGGCCCATCAGCTGGGGGAGTGAAATGTTTATAAATAATTTTTTTTCCCTCTTCATGGCCACACCTGTGGCATGTGGAAGTTCCCAGGTCAGGTGTCTAATCAGAGCTGCAGCTGCAGTCTACACCACAGCCACAGCAATGCCAGATCTGAGCTGCCTCTGCAACCTACACCACAGCTTATAGCAAAACCAGACCCTTAACATACTTAGCCCGGCCAGGGATGGAAGCCACATCCTCATGGAGAAAACATCAGGTTTTTAACCTGCTGAGCCACAAGTAGAACTCCCTGGAAATAACTTTTAATATCAGCTTTGACAAAGAGACGTAATAATCTGGAAGGGATGCTCGTTGCAAAATTAAATTCCACACAGCAAAATTTTGATAATTTGATTAATCAGTCATACAGCCAGGCAGACTTCGTGACAAGAACTGAATTCTAGAACGTGGTTAAAGAAGTTTAACTCCAGTGTTTTCCCAATGGCAGGCCCTATTTAAAACTTAGCTCTAAGGAGGTACTAGTTAAAAGTCATGACCTGCCTCAACCGCTTAGTACTGTTAAAGTTACTTTGAAAGAAAATTTAATTTTTTGAGTCCTTGGTTTGAAATACTAATTACAGAAAGGGTCCCTTAGCTTATGAGTAAAAGCTTGCAATTTTCAGGGAAGGAAATTCAATGGTTTTTAATCCAGTGAGGATCACATAATGGTGCCACGGTCATCCTAAGCCAGTCTGAATGATTGGCTTGGGTTTCGGTGGCCAGTCAGGCAGCCCAGTCCCTGACGGCCGTTCTCAATGTGCAGCCAATGGCCTGACGGAAAAGGCTCCCTCAGGCGCTGTGTGTTCAACAGACAGAAAGAATCACTTGTGCTAAAGTGAAAGAAGACCTGGATTCCTTTCTTCCTATGAGCCACGAGTGCTTTCTAAAGGCCCCTTCTGGTCAGTCGTTCCCTCGATTTCTTTTCTTCTCTCTCAGTTCGGTGGAAACCCGAATCAGACCCACCTTCCAGCCTGCTCAGACCCAGAGAGTGGAAACCCAAGGTGCTCTGAGCTGTGACTGTTCCACCCGCAATGGAGGTGTTGACTCAGACCTCGATGGGGGAGGACCTGCTTCCAAGATCATTCACGTGGCTGCTGACAGACCTCAGGTCCTTGCTGGCGGAGGGCTGACACACTAGTCCCTTGCCATACAGGCCGGGGTTCCCTGCAATGTGGCGTCCCCGCAGTGTGAATGTGGCCCCACAGGAAATTTGCTCCCCCAAACTGGAAGCTCTGAGGGGAGGAGAATAAGAGCGATCCAGCCCATGGAAGACAGCCCTCTTAAGAGCTAACCTCAGAGGTGACATCTCATCACAACTGCTGGGTCATCCTGATTGGAAGCAAGTCTATAGTTGCAGCGCACACTCAGGGAGAGCTAGTCAAAAACACCAGGGCATGGAGGTCACTGGGGCCATTTAAGAAGCCAGCTGCTACACTGGCCCTCTGGTCCCCAGTGATTCCTGACTCTCCCCACATGCAAAACACACACTGGTTGTTCTCACTCATAGCAGCTTTAGATTTTTCTCAGTCACAATTGTGTGTTTGTTTTTTTTAATTCTCACAAGTTCAGCTGGGTGTTTGGCTGGAAAATTATCCATTTGGACCTTGAGCTCCTTCCATCACGGCAGCTCTGCTTTTTGGAGGTTTGAGGACTCAAATGTGTGGACCCTCTTAGGAAACTGACAGAAGGCAGAGCTTATTAGCGTGATATGTGGGAGCGACATGGGGTCATGGAGCCTAACTGGCTTGGCAGGACAGGTCAGATGGGGTGGGGGAAGAGTTACCTGAATTCCTTCCCCGAGCTGGAGCCACGAGGGGCAACTTCAAGGCCAAGGTCTCTGGGGCACTGGGTGAATGAGCTGCACTAGGACATGCAAGGTTTGTGGTTGTGTTCACTGAGAACAGGAGTCATAATGTCCATTTTCCAGGTTTAGGCAGAGAGATGCCACAATATAGATTTAAAAACAGCTCAGACTTGGGAGTCAAACCATCTGAATTTGCTTCCCAGCACGGACGTTATAGCGTGATCCTGAGCAAGAAGCTCGGCGTCACTGGGGTGTTGTGGGATTAGTCCACGGATAATGGCTGTAAAGTGCTCAGCACCATGCCTGGCACAGAATAACAGACAAATCACACTAGTTACTGTCATTTCCACAAACTCTCTTTGAAACTGTAGGTAGGGCCCCAAAGTCACTCTTTATTCATTTGCTGCAATCATTTCTTGGGGAAGCTGCCAGATGAGAGCGCTGGTTCCGAGGCTGAGAGGCTCAAACTTCTAGCCTCCTGGAGGGCCTGCCTCGCCTGGAGGACCACCAGAGAAACTCTGGTTTGCCCCGAGTGGTCTGCTGAATGCCAAAACTCTGATTGGAGTATAATAATCACGCAGCCTCGGTCATGGGAAATGAGAGAGAGAGGCAGGTACTGTGACTAATCCAAACCCCACTCCACGGAGATCTCCTTCAGGCAGCCAGCCCCCAAACGCAGGGCCCGAGCCTGAATTTTCTATAATCCAGCACCAAGCAGAACACTCGGGGCACACAAAAGGTGCAGCGAGCACTGAGAGGGGCTAAGTCCCATCTTCTCTCCTACTGGAGGCATTACCTCAGTCCCCAGATCATAGCTGCCATTTACTGGGAACCACGCACTGTGCCTAATGCTTTCAAAACCAGTCACGCTCCCTCCATTCCCCTGCTGGTCCTCCATCAAGTGGATGTGGAAAGAGATGGCAGCAAACAGTCCACTGGATAATGAAGGCCGTGCGCGTGTCCTACCCCGAGCTGCCCCAAGCACACTGGAAAATGCAAGGTGGAAGTTTCATCTGCCTCCCTCCGTCTCCAGGGAGCTGGAAGGGGGCTTATCCTTTTGCCAGTTCCAGATGTGTTCAGGAGGAAGGAGCCACCTCCCCACATACCAGATACCTTACAGAAAGAGGCTCCCAAAAAACCCACTGCAGGCTCTGAGCCCCAGGCCTACCTCCACCTTCTACCACAGGCAAGGGGGCAGCCCCATGGGCTGATGAGAACCGAATGTCTGCATCTCTTCCTGACTCCTCATTAGTAGTTGTGAATTAGCTGATATGGACTATTTACACCATGGAGATTGGTGAAGCTACAAATCAGGACTTTGACTTGATTCCTGGAGAGCTGCTTCTTAAACAGTGACCAGCATGCGGCTATTAGAGAGTGATGAGATAAAGCCCTCCCATCACGAGACAATGTTCTCATCGGTGTAGAAACATTTCATGCTGCTGTGAAAACCAGGAATGTGTCAGATGGAGTCACAACTCTGCCCCTGGGAACCTTCCTATTGCCTTGCTTTAAGTATTACAGCTGTCACCTTGGAATGTTTCATTTACCACTAGAACCCTTAATTCACCTATAAAATATGATTCACATAATGAATCCAGGTATGTCACCCAGTACTAAAATCCAAAAGCAATTAGCCTTTTTGTTTATTTCATGTGGGAGTTAGACTAAAAGCTAAATGAACACACACGAAAAAAGAGCCAGGCATTGGTCCAAATGTCTGAATGATGTACTAATTAAATTGTATAACAACACTGCTATCTTTATACATACACTTTATTACAGGTTGGGGAATCAGCCCGGGGCCTTCCAAGTCAGCCTCCAGGAGAGCACTTCTTTAGAACTAGAGGAACAGTACCGGGAAAGCTTTGTAAGGAAGGTTTAGCTACACATTCAGGAAGAACTGATAAGACTTTGGATGAGATTTGAAACAGCTTGGTGAATTTTTCGCTTCTCTCTGCTATAATATGATCCTAATCAGGGGTAAGAATTTAAAATTCTGCTGATTTATGTGTTTACTAAAAAAATATTATGCAACTTGGAATAGATGCTGGGGATAATACAAAATTAATCAGACCTGTTCCATGCCTTCTAAAAGTCCTCAGAGAGCCCCAATCTGGCAGAGAAGAGAATCCTTATAAGAGCATGTCCCTAAATGTGACACAGGACTCAGAGGGCCCACAGGTGGGTCTGGAGAGAGACTGTTAATAGTGTCTGTATGGAATGTGGGAGAGTGTCTACTGAAGGCTCCTCAAAGGGAAGTTGATTTGAGTGGGTGTCTCTCTCATTTCTTTCATCCTAGTCTGCAAGCTTCCATGAGGAAGTAATGAAAGATGTATTGTGGAAGTAGCTTGTTTCCAAATTCATGCTGGTTTTCACAAGGAGAAAACCTTGTGAAAGACTAGCAGTGATAACGGCTGATAAGCACGGAGGCTTTCCAGGGGCCAGGCTCTCTCCAAAAGGTTTAAGTGGCCTGATTCATTTAACCTTCACTGCAACACTAGGAGGAGTACAGATGAGCAGAGTAAAGCTTAGTGAATGACGGAGTTGGCATTTGAATCCAGGGGTCTGGTGCCCACCATACCCTGCCTGGGGTCACATGGCCAAGTGCAAGTATGCCATCATAGATCGCCTTACTGGCCATAATCATCTCTGTATGTTTACTTTAAGGAGGTTGTCTGGTACAGCAACAGGTATACTTCAGCCTGAGCCTTGGACTCCATCTTGAGCCCTCTGCCTGGCCACACCGCTAACCAGGAAGTGACATGGAAACAAGTTGTCTCTTCAGTCTCAGCTGCCACTACTGCCCATCTCAGGCCACAAAATCCAAGTGCCCTAAACCACTCACTCTCTCCCTAATCATCAGGCTCTGCCAAGTCTTCCAGTGTCCACAGGTTGTTTCTACTCCCCAGGATGAACTGATGGCTCTAGAACAAAGTTGCTAGCAACCTGTAATGGGTTTCTCTTGCTGGGTACCAAAAAAAAAAAAAAAGGTAAATCTGATCTACCAGTACCCATCTGCACCCATAAAACAGCAGAGAACATTCCAAGTCACCGTGGGGAGACAAGATGGCCACCATGGCTGTGAGGGGAGCCTCGGGAAGAGTGGGGGTGGCCCTCAGTGTGGACCCTGGAGAACAAGCTGGTAAACAAGGGCAAGGAGGAGAGACAGCTGGACTACGGACTATGCTTCCTTGGGTCTGACTCACAGAAGTTGTCCGACATAATCTTGTCAAATAAATGATGACAACATTCCGTCTTGTGCCAGATAGGTCCAGGTGGATATTGGCTGGTGATAGAAAGTCATTCTGTGTCAGGCAGGGAGGGATGAGTCTGGTCAGCCCAAGGCACAGAGAGGACATTCCTGGCTGCAGGGGAAGAAGATGTGTTGAATAGTGGGGACAAGATTTGCCTAGATGAGGAGCTCCCAGTGGGGCACGTCTTGGGAACTCTGGGACTCAGGTTCGATGGTTCCACCCCCAGTTGGGCACAGTGGGTTAAGGACCTGGCATTGCCACCACTGCAGCTTAGGTCACAAATGCAGCTTGAATCTGATCGCTGGCCCAGAAACTCAATATGCCTTGGGGAGGCCAAAAAAAAAAAAAGAGAGAGAGAGATTTGCACAAATGAGCCTGATTCTACCAGCAGGAAACCAGGGATAGGACTAGAGAGAGAGAGAGAAGTGGTTCTTCATCAGGGGGCTGAATGCAGACCCCCAGGGCATGGTGTATCAGACTCTGACGCGAGTCTCATCAAAATGTGGATCCCGA
Organism: Catagonus wagneri; assembly: GCA_004024745.2. NCBI lineage: Eukaryota > Metazoa > Chordata > Mammalia > Artiodactyla > Tayassuidae > Catagonus > Catagonus wagneri. The sequence continues at coordinate 5,200,344 of PVHT021183691.1, read as the reverse complement.
TGCAGCAGGGCTACGTTTGGGGCCTGAAAGTTTGCATTTCTAAAAGGCTCCTGGGTGATGCTGATGCTGCTGGATCACACTTTGAGTAGCGAGTCCCAAAGAGTCCACAGCAGGCTTCGGAGGTCTGTGAACTCCTTAAAGCCTTTTGCAGAATGTTATATTCTGTGCACAGGTGCATTTTTCTGTAGCAAAATGACAGTTTTTATTGGACCCTCAAAAGGGTCTGCTTTGGGGTTGAACTGTGTCCCCCCAAAAGGATATGTTATGATCCTAACCCCACTACCTGTGAATGTGACTTTATTTGGAAATTGGGAATTTACTGGTGTAATCAAGCGAAGATGGGGTTATTAGGATGGGCCCCAATTTGACGGGACTGATGTCTTTATAGGAGAGGAACACAGAGATAAACACGCCGGGAAAATGCCCTGTGACAGCAGAGGTAGAGACTGATCTGGCTGTGAGCCCAGCCAGGATTGCTGCGAACACTAGAAGCCAGGGAAAGACAAAGAAGAATTCTCCTCTACATGTTTTCAGAGAGAGCTTGGCTCTGGTGACATCTTGATCTTGGACTTCCAGCCTCCAGAACCATAAGATAGTACACTTGAGTTTTAAGGAACTCAGTTATTTGTGGCACTTTTACTATGACAGTCCTGGGAAACTAAAGAGAATATGAGATACAAACACACACACACATACATGCACACAGTGAAGAATTTTCACAAAGATACAAATAGCTGATTTTAAGATTTGCAGCCATCGCTGGCAGCTTGCAGCTGCTCCCCTGGCCACCTGCATTTCCTTCCTTTCTTAAACCCTAAAGATGGCTTCTTTCCTAATCAGATCTTTCTCTGGGATCACCATCCTTCTCTTCACCTTCAGTCTGTAGGAAGACACACATTCTCTCCAGACTTTCAGGCCTGAAGCCCCTGCTGTTTTTTCTTAGCATAGACCATGAAGAAGCTGAAGCTTATGGCTTTTCTTCCTCCCCCAGGTCCCACCTCTGCTACAGTTTGTCTCACCTTGGTCCACACAATCTGGTTCTCCTTTATTCTTGCCCTTCCTTGGCTGTGAGGTGAAATGCAGTCTTCCATCTTTTGAGGAGTAGATTTAAACCTTAGGAGTTCCCTCTGTGGCCCAGTGGGTTAAGAATCTGACTCTAGGAGTTCCTGTCATGGCTCAGTGGGTGACGAACCTGACTAGCATCCATGAGGACACAAGTTTGATCCCTGGCCTCGCTCAGTGGGTAAGGATCTGGCGTTGCGGTGAGCTATGTGTAGGTCACAGGTGTGGCTCAGATTTTGCATTGCTGTGGCTGTGGCATAGGCCAGTGGCTATAGCTCTGATTGGACCCCTACCCCGGGAACCTCCATATGCAGTAGGTGTGGCCCTAAAGAGACAAAAAGACCAAAAAAAAAAAATGTGACTCCAACTGCAGCAGCTCAGGTTGCTATGGAGGTGCAGGTTTGATTCCCGGCCCAGTGCGGTGGGTTAAAGGTCGCAGCTGTGGCTCAGGTTCAATGCCTGGCCCAGGAAATTGCCACAGATGAGACCAAAAACCACCACCAACAACAACAAAAAACCTTGAAATAGTCTACTCCATGCCTTACCTGGACACTCAGGCTCTCTGGATTAGGAACCAAGATTCAAATAACCTGTATCTCCATAAGAGTTGCCTCTGTCTCTGGGACGCTCTCTCTTCTCCCAGGTCCAGGCTTTTAGATCTCTGTGCCCCTCGTTTGCAATTACTGTGGCCATTGCTACCGCCACACTTACCTTCTGGGAACAGAGGAAGCAGATGGGTAACTCTCATGTACTGAGATTCAGCAATGATTTTATTTTTATTTTTTTGTTTTTTGTCATTTTATGGTCACATCCGTGGCATGTGGAGGTTCCCAGGCTAGGGGTCTAATCGGAGCTGTAGCCGCCGACCTACATCACAGCCACAGCAACGCGGGATCCTAGCTGCGTCTGCGACCTACACCACAGCTCACGGCAATGCCGAATCCTTAACCCACTGAGCGAGGCCAAGGATCGAACCCGCAACCTCATAGTTTCTAGTCGGATTCGTTTCCGCTGAGCCACGACGGGAACTCCTCAGCAATGATTTTCCTTCTTTTTTTTTTTATTTAACAAGTGGCCGCACTTGCGGCACATGGAAGCTCCCAGGCCAGGGGTCAAGCCACAGCCGCTGAAGAAGCAAGGCCAAGTAGTTATGCTGCGAACCACACAAGAAGTCCAGCAACGATTTCATATACATTTTCCCTCTTAACCCTCATATTCACACCTTACACACTCAAAAGGAGACTAGGTATCAGCATGCCACTGATCTCATCTTCCAAACTAGAACACCAAGTCACAGGGCTCACAGGGGACAGAAGTGCCATTGCAATGCAGCCCAGTCTGCCCCAAAGCCCATGCCCTCCTTGCCATTCTAAACTGCCTGACTGAGGCTGAGCTAAACGACTAAATCAGGGAAATGCAGAAAACCAGTCGGGCTCAATTCTGTTGTTCCAGAATACTGTCTTTAAGACAAATATTTCAGTGTCATGTAAACACAAGCACCATCTGTCTGCAGGCTTGCTATCTGTCTGATCCACTTACTCTCTCGGATACAAAAATAACCACCATCAGCTATTCAACAGACAAGAAAACCAAAGCCACACTTTTCCCCTGGTTGTTATGGACACAGTCAGAGCTTTAGCTTTTCAACAATAATCCCCAACTCTGAATTTGCAACACCCAAGGGCATTTCCCATCACTGCAAGGGATTTTTAAAAGATTCTTAAAAATTCCCAGACCCAAATAAGTGTCAACATACTCTAAAAAATAAAGAGACTCAGAAAAGCAGACTTTTCAGAAGCTGATAAAAGGCTGTATGGTGAAGCCCAGCAATAAGTGAGAGCTGTTATAATGAGCCCACGGTGGGTGGATTTGTTCCCCATTTCTTCACTCAGGTAGCCTGTTCCCCCAAGAAACAGATGAACACGTCAAGATTTCTGGGTGAAAGGTTAAAGAACATGGAGCTAATTTTGTGTGTGTGTGTGTGCTTTTTAGGGCCACACCCGTGGCATATGGAGATTCCCAGGCTAGGGGTCAAATCAGAGCCAGCCTGCACCACAGCCTATGCCACATCAGATCCAAGCCGCATCTGTGACCCACACCACAACTCATGGCAATGCCAGATCCTTAACCCATGGAGCAAGGCCAGGGATCGAACCCACAACCTCGTGGTTCCTAGTTGGATTCGTTTCCACAACGGGAATTCTCATGGAGCTAATTTTGTTTGGAAGAAGGAAAGCTGAAAAGCAAGGCTGCTGGTCATATTTCGGAGGGACATATAAGCAGGACTTATGCCCCCCACTTCTGTTTCCCTTACCTGTAGCAGACGCCAGTCACTAATAGCAAAACTCTGGCATGGAGCAAGAACTGAGCCTCAGAATCTTCTCAACTCAGTGCTCTAGGGAAGCCCATGAAACCAGTTGGGTCCTAGATCCCTGATACAGATGGGCTACCAATCGCCATACCGATACACACTACATCACGAGGGGCAAACGGGATGGCAGAACAAGTACGCAGACCCTCTCTCCCTTCTCCTCTTCTTAGTTTGCTCTTAATCCTCTAAGTTCTCTCTTAGTCATTTTTAGGCAAATGTCTAGAATTGTTCTCAAATTGTTCTGAATTTGTGTTCGTTTTTACCACTAGGTATCCACGTCCCCTCCCCTCCCCCACAGGGATCCGACAGTTAAAGTGGCATTTTGAAGAAGTGGCCTCAGCCTGGGAGGCTGAGGACCTCAGTTTGAATATACCACTTTGACTCTGGGTGAGTCTATTTCCTCATCTGTGAAAAAGAAGATACTTGCAGAAACCTCTTCCTATGTTTTTTATGAATAACAAATTAAATAATATAGAAGACTTCACAGTACCCAGAATGAATGAACATTCAATAAAGGTTAGCTTAATCTGGGGAAAGAGCAGACATAACCATTTCAAGACAAATTCTCCCCCATCGCTGATGAAACACACTGATTCACCATGTTACTGAAATTGAATACTCTCTCTTGAATTCCAGAGTCAGCTGGGGCCTCCTGTCCCTTGAGATTTAGATAAAATTGACCTGAGCTCCATCCTGTAAAGACATAGCCTTTGGAAGCCCAAAGCCCTTTTCATGGCCTCAGTCCAGGTGCTCAGTTTCTCAGGACCATCCCTCCCTCTTAGACTCCTATGACCTCACATAGAGATTCTGCTCAGAACCTCCTCAGCCCAGACACAAAACTTAGCTCCTTCTTTATCTGCTGAAACATAAATAAATAAATACATGTGCACGTGTGTGTGTTTGTGTGTGTGTGTGTGTGTGTGTGTGTGTTCCACAGAAAGCTTTTGGGAACAGAGGAGCCCTTGTCTCTTGTTAGTGACACTGGCTGCAGCCCCAGGAAGGTTCGGCCTCTGTTATTCATCTCCAGCCTCTGTCTGCTGAGGGCCACCATCCCACCCAGCCTAGAGCACAGCATAAAGCAACTTCCTGCCAACTGTCTCTCATCTGCCACCCATATCCGGTCCACAATGCGCTCACACACTTTCAGTCCTGAAAAGCCATGGGAGTGTGGGGTGACCCCAATGTGGCAGTTCAGCCAGCCTGAACTCTCCAGATTTCTTTTGAGATTTCTCAAGTATAGGCTGAGAAAGTTGGAGTTCCAGCCACTATCTTGATCACCAGCACCCACCTGAGCCTCCTTGAAAGTCATCGTCCCTTGAGATGAAAGGGTTGTATCCTACCCCCTGCAAAATGACCTCATCAGTATTACTGGTTCCACATGCTCTTCTTGAACTTTGCCGTTCCTCCATCAAGAAATGAAAACTTTGGAGTTCCTGTCATGGCTTAGTGGTTAACAAACCCGACTAGCATCCATGAGGACTTGGGTTAAATCCCTGGCCTTGCTCGGTGGATTACGAATCCAGTGTTGCATGAGCTGTAGTGTAGCCTGGCAGCTGTAGTGCCGATTCAGCCCCTAGCCTGGGAACTTCCATATGCCATGGGTGAGGTGTTCAAAAGACAAAAAAAAAAAAAAGGAAAAAAGAAATGAAGACTTTCCCCCTCCTTGAAATTAGGTAAGCCATTACCATGCTTCAACCAATAGAATATCAGGTACAAGTGACACTGCATGACTTCTAAGACAAGGTCATAGATGGAAATATGGCTCCTTACCAGATCTCTCTTTGCAGGATTTTCAGTCTTGGAATCTAGCCATCATGTCGTAAGGAAGCCCCATCTATAGCGAGAGACTATGTATAGGTGTTGTGGCTGAGAGACCAAGCCAAGATCTCAGTAAACAGCCAGCACCAACCACCAGACATGAGTGAGTGAGCCTTCAGATGATCCCAAGCTGTTTCTCCGAGCTGCCCCAACTAGTGCCAAGTGAAGAAGCGAATAGCCACCCATTCCAAGTCCTGCCTCAATTGCAGATTCATGAGAAAAATAAGTGTTGTCCTTGCTTTAAGCCACTTTTAGAGAGGCTTAATATGCAACATTAAATAACCAGACCAGGTATGCCTATCAAACCCTGGAGATTATATAAATGTCGATATTCCATACTTCCATACAGATTGATTAGTCACTGAGCAGTCCTGAGAGTTGAATCAGTACTTGCTCCAGGCCCAAGCATACAAGGCTCAGAACTTTGATTCATTAGCTCATTCTCTGACCCATGCTAGCTGGGATCAACCCAACACTTAAAAGTCAGATAAGAGTGGCTCCAATGTCCTCCTTAAGATTTCCATAAGATTCCACACAACTTCTCTTCTCATAGTCCTTCCTAGCTCTATGCTTCTGTTTTTGCTGACTTAGTTCTCTCAGTGGGTCATTTCTCTGACTAGCATGTGCTGATAGAGAATAGAAGTTAACCTCTTTCTCTGATGTTTACAAAAGTTCATTCACCTAAGTCTCGGTCTATGAATCAGATATTACTAAGTGTTTGAGCAAACTAAGATAATATACTGCAGAACTAGAAATGAAATTTCAGACATCCCTATTCCTTTCAGGCACCCATCCTGGCTACCTCACTCCATCCAGAGACCTGAATGTCTTCAGAGTCAGGTTTCTATCTTTCTACTCTCACCCTCAATATTTTCCCCTCATCGCTACCTTCCTCTCCAATTACTTCCAGGAATTCCATGTCCCAGCTTGGTATTTATCTTTCTGTTGTGTATGGCCAGTAGCTCTCATACTTGATCACACCTCAAATCAACTGGAGAGCTTGTAAACCACGTATTTCTAGACCTCATTCCAGAATTCCCAGTTTAGTAAGCCTGGGATAGGACCTGAAAAGTTGTATTCCAAAGCAAGTTCCTGAATGATGCTGATGCTGCTGGTCTGGGGACCACACTCTGGGAACCATTGGTATGTGTTACACTTTTTCCAGGCCTTATTTTCAAACTTGTCCCCAGATCTACCTTTTCTCATCATCTGATCAGAAGAGAGTCACCACCCAGTCAGCTGCACAAAGGATATTTGATAGCATCTAGAAATCACCTGTGCTATACAACCAAAACATCCAACAGTGGACTGGATAAAGAGGACCTGGTATATATGTACAATGGAATATTAGCCACAAAGAAAGCAAGAAATAATGATATTTGCAGTGACATGGATTGACCTAGAAATTATCATACTAAGTGAAGTCAGAGAAGGATAAATATCATCTGAGATCACTAATACATGGAATCTAATGGAAATGATACAATAGAACTTACAAAACAAAAACAGACTCAAAGATTTTGAAAACAAATTTATATTTACCAAAGGGGAAAACATAAACAGGGGGATGGATAAAGTATAGGGTTGGGATTAACATACACACACTACTATATACGGAATAGACAGGTAACAGAGACCTACTATATAGCAAGGGAAACTGACTCAGTACCGTGTGGTAAATTATACGGGAAAAGAATCCGAAAAGGAATGAATGTATGTATATGTATAACTCATCTACTTTGCTGTACACCTGAAATTAACACCGCTTTGTAAGTTAACTATACTCCAATAATTTTTTTTTTTAAAGTCACCTGTGCTCATAGAAGTCAGTTATGGTTTTAACTACAACTATTTCTCCCTCCAACTCATTCAGAAGGCGGCATAAGCTAGTGTGACTGCTTCAGAGCCGGCTCTACCTAGCACTGGTTGTAGGACCTAGGACATGTTATTCCACCTCACTTGAGCCTGCTTTGCAGACCTATGAAACTCTGGATGATAATCCTTACTTCTTAGGATCGTTTGAGCATTAACGGAAATATGCATGTATAGTACTAAACGCTTTTTGGGCATGTGAAAAATACTCTATCCACGTTAGCTATTTCTCCTTTATTCCACAAACCATCACCAAGCCCCTGCTGTGTTTCAGGCATGCTGCTGGGCACTGGGATGAGAGATGAAACCACACGAGTAGGAGAAGAGACAACAGTAAACAAATACAGGCTCTCAGGTTTATGCCGGAGATGAGCTCTTGAAGACCTTGATAATTCAACACTAATTCTTCTTAGAAATAAATGTAAAAGGGGAGATGCATTCTAGGGGCACATAAATCCAGCAACATTGTAGAATAATGTGCTCGAATGCTGCTTTTTATTTTCTCAGCATTAGCTCTAATATTTTGCAGAGGGCTCCTTCTTACATTAATAGCATATCATGGCAGCTGGTGGAGCTTCCCGGTAGTATTTCATCACCTCTAACTTCTGTTCCAAAGTTATTGATCTTTTTGGTACGTTTTTCATCACTTGTACAAACATCATCTAATGAATACTTGGAAGCCTCTGCTAAATTATAACAACTGAATGTTAAAAAATAATAGGACAATGGCCACCAAAAATCACTCCGGGAAGTTCAAGTGCCTGCAAACCAGGGAAGGGTGGCGAAACGCTGACGCGGAGACCAGCTAAAGTGGCGCCGCCCTGTGGCGGCAGCAAAAGCAGTTCATTTCTTAGTTCCCTGGGTCCTCCAGCCCGCAACGGGTACTTCCGGCGGACTGCTACTGCTTTTCATTCGCGGGGCGTTGCATTACTTTACAACGTAAAGTGAAATGAGAGTCTCTAGGTTAGACTGTTTCACATCTGAAACTCAGATTCCCATGGAATGTGTGTGCCCACAATCACGATGGTCTGACATAGGAGGTGGCAAGCGCTGGGGTCACGCTCCGGTGATCCGCTGGCCGCGTGGGTAATTCCATCCTCCCTTCCTGCAGCTGCGCTTTACCTTCCAGGTGTGTCCATATCAGGCGAGCACCCTCTCTGACAAAATAAAAGCAATGATCCCAGGGGATACATTTTGTCGTGGGCTACATCCTAGGGCCAACGTCTAGCTTCTGATGATTGAGATAGTCCATCCCATGGGAATTCCTGGAAATCAGAGAGAAATGTGTATCCTTCCCAACACTTAACTGTAATAACAGTATTGAAAGTAGTTGACCCTTTTCTGGTTTAACGTGACATTTTTTTTAAAGGAATAGAATCTGTGTATGTTTTGAATATAAATTTAGGATTATGATCCACAGTATTGTCAATTGTTTAGAAACTAAAATTAGAGGAGGTAGGAGTCTAAAAGTTACATTTTAGGAAAGTTAGCACTTGCCTTTCTACCTATGTTTTCTATTTTTCCATAGCAATAGTATAGGAAATAGAAGAGGGATGCTTTCTAACACTGTTTAATCCCAGCATATTTAAAATACAGTGAAAAAAAAAAGAAGAAAGAAAAAAGAAAGGAAAGAAAACTACTTACTAAGAGTCTTGATTGTGAAGATATACAGTACGGAGCTAACAATGATTCCTGGCATCCTGGACTTTGGGGAATATCTGATGTCCCATTAAGGATATTCAACAAGAGCGTCTGGCAGGAAAATTATTGAGCCATTCATCTGTGGCTTGTTCTCATTGTATATTTCCCTCTTCATCCCACACAAAAAGAGGCTAAGTTTTTGTGTTCTCTTGTCCCAGGGGTATTTGTGTTACAGGGGAGAAAGCTGAAGTCAACTGAAAAGGCCTTGCTTTTGGCTTCTGTTCTGAAAGCTGAAACCCTTTCATGAGGTAGAGCTTGGTTCTCCAGGAGACAAGGGCAAAGGAGCTGCTGCCCTCCGGTGGCAAGAAGGAACAGCCAGAGCGCCCACTAGCGGCGGGGGCAGAGACTGCGTGCTGCCTGAGCACATTTTCCAAAAGTCACATCTTTTTGAGTTTTTACTTTAGAGTAATATGTTAACGTAACTGTTAGGAAAATGATGAAAAGATACCGAGTGTGTGAAATATACGCAATGAAAGTGTGAACGGTCCCACATCCGAGCCAGGGAGAAAGAGGCTTTCTGGTTTGTATGAGAGGCCTCTGCTGGCCGCTGCAGTGCTGCTACGACCCTCAGCCCACTGCCTGCCCTGGTGTTAGAACCTGGCCCAACTCCGGGAAGAGCTGAAAGAGGTTGGCCTGCAAGGGGCAGTGAGGACCTGGGCACTGAGCATCTCAGTAGCAATCACAGTGCTGATGCTAGAACTTCTGCTCATATATTCTGGAATGGGCAAGACCACTTGATTTCCAACCCTGAGGGTCTGGCAGAAATGCCACCACGTTTAACAACTGTCTCTTTATGAGGCATCACATATGACTAACCCTGGCTATCTTCCTTAAGAGCGATGGGGGCCCTGAAATAGAATCTTAATATATCAAGAGTGGAAAGGCTAATGAATCCTAGACAAAAGGCCAAAAGCAAGCACAGTTTGTAACTGTCAGATGTTTTGGGTCTGGTGAGGAACTGTATTGGCAAAAGGATTTAAACTATGTATTTTTTCTTTTTTAATATTTTTTTATTGAAATATAGTTGATTTAAAATGTACCAGTTTCTGCTGTACAGCAAAGTGACCCAGTGCATATACATATATATATATATACATACGTATACACACATTCCCTTTCTTATATTATCTCTGAAAACTGTATTATTAAATGACTATTTTTTTCCCTTTTTTGGCCATGCCCCATGGCATGTGAAAGTTCCAGGTCAGAAGTCAAACCCAAGTCACAGCAGTAATCCTAAACCTGCTGTGCCATTAGGGAACTCCTTAAATGATTAATTTGAGAGCATCTGATGATTACTCGCTTCTCAGTGAGTGCTATGTTCCAAGTACTGTGCAAAATATTAATCCTAAAAGTATGGGAAAAATTTTTATTCCTGCCCTCAAGAAGCTTCCCATCTCAGCTGGCAGTCAGATGAAAATTCAACAGAACCTAGAAAATCCTTAATAGAAGTATGCATATATTTCCATGGAGGCCTTCTTAGGAGCAGAAAGGCCAAAGATGGACCAATTCACTGCGTTTGGGGGACTCGAAGTGAATTACTGGGTTTGTTCCAACAATAATGGAAGCAGTATACTTTTTCTTCTTGTTTTAGTCTCAGTCTTTTCAGAATTTTCTCAGCAAAATTGGTCTTTCTCTAGATTAAGAGTTCATGGGTCTTTGAATGGATTTTAGAGAAGTAGTGATTGGAGAAAAGATTTGTCATATGTGAGCTCCTTCTGAATAGTTTGAAAATTGTCTCTATAGTAAAAATTAATTGTTGGATTTCGTTCTGAAGAAACCGTTTCATACCATTCAAGTGAAGAGTGGCACAGATATTACTGTACTTCATAAGGGGAAGAACAGTCATCATCATCAAAATGTTTTCCTATTGATATGTATCTTTAGATGTAAGCTTCTGGTATGATTATGAGCATCAGTCCTAGGTCTGGTTTAACAAAGTGTGTTTCCTTGGGTTTCCCACCAAATGTAATGAACACCAAAAACATGGTTCCTCTTGCACAGTGAGTTTCCTGTTCAGTGGAAGCAGAAAGCTAGCAAAATCAAAGGAACAGTTGGCATCTGTCTGTGGTGGGAACGCTGGTTCAGAATGGATCGTTTTCATGAGAAGATAGGTCAGCTCAAAAGAAAAAAAAAAATAGAAATTTACACCAACTCAATAGCCTGGACTTAAAGTATTCTGCAACAATGCTTATCTCATGACCAAGCTAAAGAAACATTGCAACAGGGCAGACCTTGGGGCGATTTGCCCTAAAGAAGTCCAGCGGATCTGTAGTCTGAGAGGGGAAGAAGTGCCTTGATCAAGAGGTGTTGAAGGTCCCCTTGTGGCTCAGCAGGTGAAAACTGTGTCTCTGTGAAGATGTGGGTTCGATCCCTGACCTCATTCAGTGGGCTAAGGATCCAGCATTGCCATAGGCTGCAAATGTGGCTCAGATGCGGTGTTATAGGCCTCAGCTTCATCTCTGATTTGACCCCTGGTCTGAGAACTTCCATATGCCACAGGTGTGGCCATACACAGAAGAGTGGCAGAGTCACTAGTTTTCTTGTTTGACTAGGGTCTCAGGGGACCCTGAGCCAGATCAGTTTCCTTCAGTGTATGACTGAATGAGTGCTTGGGCGGTTCTCAGTGGAGCCAGTTTCTCATTTTCCTGCTACATACATGCAGATGTCCATTTGATGAGCTTGCTTTGAAAGCATGAGATGCTTAGGGCAACTCTGAAATAATGAAAATGTTCTCTGTCAGACCAAATGTTGGAAGAAAAATATTGATGCTGTGGGTCAAGATGGACACACTGCTGTCCCACAAAGCCTCCAGCTTTCCCATGTTGCTGAAAAAGAAACTCCACACATCAGACCAACCTCTTGTTTTCTACATCCATGTGATGTAGACAGTAATTCTAAAATAAGTCATGTCCACTTCAACTTAGAGTAAGGACCTTGAATCCTGCCTTAATAATAGGATTTGTCAAGAAATTAAATGCTGATGTTCACTGGATTTCTAAAGTGCAAGTTTTGAAGCAATTGACTAACTTCAGGCAGAAAGCTTTACCTTTCTTAGGTAACCAGAAAACCCGTTCTCGGACTGATTGACAAAGAAGAGCTCATTTATGATTTGAGTGACTTGATTGACGTCTTCGGCCATCTGAATGAACCATAACACTTGACTCAACATCCAGCAGATCCCATTATAAATGCTACTGAAAAAAATTTGAAGTCTCCTGACCAGACTACCATTGTGGAAGAGATGTCTGGAGAAAGACAGCTATGTGTTCCTTGCATTGCTGGGGAAAGGGCAGCAGGAGGCCAGAGCCAAGAGTGAAAAGGCTTTGCTGACTCTCGTGCGCGTACAAATGGGCAAAGAAACCCTTGAAGAATATTTCGGTTGCGTGATGTTAAAATTGAAATGTATGGTCCTGATTCTTTCTTTAGTGACAAAGACAGCATTTATGATTCAGGCATTGACAAAGCTGACCTCCCTGAATTGAAGACAAAGAAAATTATGTTACATGAATTCAACTCCAAGTGTTTTAGAGAATTCTGTGTTCCTTGACAAAAGCCTACCAGAATAACCTATGAAAACTCTGTTTTTTGCTAGCAAATACCATTGCAAGTTAGAGTTTGCTCTCCTTGCTACCACAAAAATGAAAAATCTAAACTGATGGTATGTGAAAGATATTTGCATTATCACATTAAAAAAACCCACACTCTATAATTTCAGTCTTGTTCTAACAAAAGTTCAGCAATCTTCTTTTGAAAGTTACTTTTGAACTAAATTTCATTTTACTTTTATTTGCATATTTTGTCTTACTAAGATTTTTTAGGAAGCAGCTATTAATTTTTGCATACAAAATGATATTAAGAGGATCATACTTTTTTCTAAAGCACTGTTTGAACATTGCAACTATGTGAAAGATAGGTTTGCCATGCAGCAGACTAGATTGCAGGCAGTAAATTATGTAATGTGTTTACATGCATCTACAGCCTTCATCAGATTCTTAAAGACTATCCACTTATTCTCATATACCCCTAAAAAGGATTACGAAACACTGACCTAGTTAAATTTGTATCTTCTGATGGGCTCTGAATCAGTAGAAAAAGCAGACCCAAATTCATGTTTGGCAGCATGCCAAAAAAAAGGGAACATTCTTAAAATTAATAGTCCATAGATTTTGACTTAAATGAAGTTCTTTTTTTTTAAGTATTTTAAATAGATTGAATTTTTAAAATAAGGTTCTTGTTTGTTTCTTTTCCCTCGTGGTCCTCAAAGTCCACGTCTGTGCCTTTGAGGGACAGGGCAATACAAGCAGTCCTAACCCTAAAATACCTGGCGTGTTTACTGAGGATCTTATTGGAGCAAAACATATTTAAAGTGGCCCTGGAAACAAACATTACCACATTGTAATCTACTGTGTTTCAATTTTCCAAAAGGATAGGATAGGATAAGGATAAAGAAAGACTGGCAGGGAATAGAGACAATAAAGTCAAACACAGAAAAGCCATCACTCAGGACAATTTTCCCAACGGCCCAAGTACACATAGATAGGAGACACATCATGTAGCAGTGTGTGTGTGTGTGTGTGTGTGTGTGTGTGTGTGTCTGTGTGTGAAATGAGCAAATAGCAGTGATTTCTTCCAGCCAAACGCATATCTTTGAAAGTGGAGAGTCAGCCCTGGTGATGCTAATGGAGTGGAACATAAATATTGGCAAGCTGGTTGTCAAATAGAGGCTTTTAAAGGTTGGAATTTTTCAAGGCAAATGTTAACTGCAGTTAAAGGGTCAAAGTAGTCTTAACCTGATCTCAGAATCTAGAATTTCACTTGAAGTTCTAAACACCCAGGACTCTTATGCTAAATTTAGCTTTCCCAGCTCTGCAATTGGCATTTTGGAATGCTTGGTCCATGACGATAAATCATCACACTTGCTGAAGACAGGGTTAGCAGGGTATGAGCAGACAGAACCAATTAATATATCAGCCTCCCAGGCAGCCTGGGAGCAGAAGGGAGGGTGCGGGCCCATAATGAACTGTTTTGCCACATTTCAAACAGTGAGTGTACTCTCCCCTGGCCAGACCTCCCACCCTCCCGCCCATCCCCACACACGCAGCAAGGCTTTGCTTCTCACTGCTTTTCCAGATCATACCTATCTCCAGAACCAGCCTAATGTCCACTTTTCTGAGGCTTCCTTGCCCAACTCCCCATAAACACGTCAATCTCTACCTTCTCTCAGTTCTCTATCCTTCACTCTCAATCTCACTCACTTGCTAACCCACTTTCCTACAATAGCAGCTAACACACACCTGAATGTTCACTATGTACCAGGCACTATGCTAAATGCTTTAACGGAATGATCTCATTTAATCCTCACAGCAGACTTATGATGTAGTTTTTATTATCATTCACAGAAGAGAAATGTTTATATGAAGAAACCAAGGCTTAGAAAGGCAAAGCAAACATTCCCAGGGCCCACAACTAATAAACAGCGAACCAATCAACCAGGTTATCTTACTCAAATTCCCTCTTAGTGGCAAAATGTACAGTGCCGATGTCTGATGTGCATATACCGCCCACCCAGCTAGATTTTAAGCTCTTTGGAGCACCCGTATAACCTTTCGTTCATGTGACCCTCAGAGCTGGCATTATGCTCGACCCACAACCAATCAATACTTATTGAGGGAGAAAATGAATTAATAAATGAATAAAAATCAATGTACCAGCTATAAAACCCAAGAAATGTTCATTGATTTGGACCTCCAAATAGCATGCAGAATCAGGAAAAAACTGTTCCTGTTACTGCATTTGGCAGCAGAAAGCAGATAAATTGCTGACTCGCTACCCTTGTACTCAGCACAGAATTAGAGGTGGGGAATAAGTGTCTGTAAACAACTGTGATGGCCACAGTTTTGTCCCTGGATGCCCCCAAAGTTCCCAAGTCTATCCCAATCCTCAGAATCCGCAAAGTTCACTACATGAGAGAGGAACAACACAGGAGTTTACCAGGCAAGGCCAGTTCTTCCCTAGCCCCAGCACTGCCTACTGCACACACACACACACACACACACCACACACAGAAAGGTGATTCCAGCTAGTTCACTTCAATAAATGCATTTTGAGTATTTAGCCCAGAGTTTCACAAACTTGGTTACACATCACAGTCGTTTATGAGTTTTTGTTTTGTTTTGTTTTTGCTTTTTAGGGCCACACCCAAGGCATATGGAAGTTCCCAGGCTAGGGGTCGAATCGGAGCTACAGCTGCCGGCCTACACCACAGCCACAGCAATGACAGATCCAAACCACATCTGCGACCTACACCACAGCTCATGGCAACCCCAGATCCTTAACCCATTGAACGAGGCCAGGGATTAAACCTGCAACCTCATGGTTCCTAGTCGGATTCGTTTCTGCTGCGCCACAACAGGAACTCCCATCTATGAGATTTTAAAAATTGCCAACATCTGGGCCCCACCCCGAGCAGACTGATTCAGAGCCCAGGCACTGGGATGCTGTCACAATGACCCATGAAAATTGAAAGTGCGCTGGGGGCAAAGAACCACTAAAATGCATGCCAGACACTGTGTGTAGAGCTGCAGGAATATGGGTATGAAAAGGGAAGCTTGCAAAATAATCCAAGAGTGACAAAAGCAACTGCAATAAAAACATCATGAAAAAGTAACTGTAATGAAGTGCTCAGACAGCAAAAACCACAGAACATGGTGGGAGGTCAGAGAGGGGTACCTACTCTCACTGGAAAATGCTGGAAATGTTGGGAGGCAGGAGTGGAGGATGTGTGTTTTACAGAATGAGGTGCTGGATCTGATAGCAGTCAGGTTGAAACTTCATGCTTTCCTGGAGGAGAAGCTTAGACCTCCTTCACCCCTGATGACTTCCCAAATGCCCCCAATCCCTGGTGGCAGCTGTTACTGCCCCCTCAGAAGCCCCCAAATCCCTCTGAACCCCTTTGAATCCCATAAACACAATGGCAATTATTAAATATTGATCCTTGGGAATTAACATCAGATTTAAAAATTTTTAGACCTTTTAATCAGCAGTCAGTGGATACTGAGAGATCTGGCCCTAAATTTGTTCATCTTTAAAATAAGTATAATCAGGAGTTCCTGTCATGGCACAGTGGAAACGAATCCGACTAGGAACCATGAAGTTGTGGGTTCGACCCCTGGCATCACTCATTGGGTTAAGGATCCGGCATTGCCGTGAGCTGTGGTATAGGCTGTAGATGCAGCTCAGATCTGGCATTGCTGTGGCTCTGGCGTAGGTCAGCAGCTGTAGCTCCTATTAGACCCCTAGCCTGGGAACCTCCATATGCCACAGGTTCGGCCATAAAAAGACAATAAATAAATAAATAAATAAATAAATAAATAAATAGGTATGATCATCTACACTTTGCCAGTGATTGTGAAGATTCATGTATTTACCTAATAAGCATTTATTGAGCCCCTACTGTATACCAGCCAAGCATGGTAGAGAGATATGAAGAGGAACAATCCACACCCAGACCCTGTCCTTGTGGGCTTTGTAGTCTAGTTAGGGAGAGGGACGTGAGGGAAATAATCACACTATTCATTTAATTAATTTCAGAGATGAGTCCAGTGAAGGAAACACATAAATCTAAATGCCACAAGAGCAACTAATAGGGAAAACTGGCCTAGTCTAAGGGGGGCAGGGAAGTCATCCATGATAAGTAACTCTTAGGTTGATACCTGAAAGATGTCAAAGAGTAAGCTAGATGAAGAAAGAAGCAGGAGGAGTTCCCATTGTGGCTCAGTGGGTTAAGGACCTGACATTATCTCCACGACGATGTGGTTTTGATCCCTGGCCTTGCTCAGTGGGTCAAAGATCTGGCATTGCCACAAGCTGTGGTGCAGTCGCAAGTGTGGCTCAGATCCGGTGCCACTGTGACATTGGCATAGGCCTTCAACTGCACCTCAAATTCAGCCCCTAGGCCAGGAAATCCCATATGCTACAGGTGTGGCCATAAAAAGACGGACGGACAGACGGACGGACGGAAGGAAGGAAGGAAGGAAAGAAGGAAAGAAGGAAGGAAGGGAGGGAGGAAGGGAGGAAGGACAGAAAGAAGAAAGAAGCAATAAAATCCAGCAGGGGGAATCCTGGGCAAAGACCCTGTGCCAGGAGTGAACTCCTTGCAGAGATGAACCAAAAGCAGGCCAGTGTGAGCAGAGCACACAGAACAAGAGGGAGAGTAGACAACACAAACTGCAAAAGGAGTCAAGGTCCTGCTGACTACACCCTCATCCCAGGGGCAGCAGGAAGCTCCTGGGAGGCTCTGAACCCATGATGTGATCAGGCATGAATTTTCAAGAAACCCCTCTGGCTGCTCAGTGGGGAATAGATCAGAGGGATAAGAATGGATCTGGATGGACCAGCTAGTGTGTTATTCCAAGTCCAGACCAGAGGTGACCAAGTTTGGTTTTGAACATACAGAATTCAACATGCCAAGTATGAAAGAGAATTGAAGAGTCCCCAGTGTGGCTCACTGGCTTAAGAACCCAACTAGCGTCCATGAGGACGTAGGTTCAGTTCGTGGCCTTGCTCAGTGTGCTAAAGATACGGCGTTGCCGTGAGCTGTGGTGTAGGCTGCAGACGCGGCTCGGATCCCACATTGCTATGCCTGTGGCAAAGGCCAGTGGCTATGGCTCTGATTTGACATCTAGCCTAGGAACCTCCATATGCTGTGGGTGTAGCCCTTAAAAACAAACAAACAGAAAGCCAAAAAAAAAGATAAAATTGAATTTGAAGTAGCCTATGGTATATAACTGCTTACTATTTAATTGATGTTACACAGGTATTCCATTTCATAGAGACATGGCTACTATTTGGAAAGAGAAGACTAAATAGATCTCTTTAGACACCATAACCTGGATCAACGGGTCAATTCCACCTTCCTTCAGACCATCGTTTTGAGAAATGCCATTATTCAGTTCAAGAAGGTTGATCCAAAAGCCCCCAGAGGCCAATTCTGAGTGTTCTTGCTACGCAAGACCCCTGGGAAGAAGCCAAGGAACCACCCCATATTTCTCACCTTTGGACAGCTGCAGCAGTGCTGCAATCTGGTCCAAAAAGAAAGACTTTGCCTTCATGTAGCTGGATGTATAGTGCCACACCTACTAAGGAATAACAAATTCCAAACTACGGAGTATAACTGCTCATGGCTGAAGGAGATGAGGAAGTTAGAGACCGCCATTTTGGATTTTGGTTGGAAAGCTAATTAATAAAGGTTCCTGAGATCATAATCTAGGCAAGCTGCATGCAATTGATCAGAGAGCTATGCCCAAGAAGGGGTAACCAGGAATACATTCCCCTCACAAGCTGGCCTGTCTTTTTATAATGAATTTTACCTTCTTGGGGAGGTGATTCCATAAGTTTGGGGATGGAGGCACCCATATACCACAGGGGGTTCATTGCACAGGAGCTGTCAGCAGAGTAAGATAGAGAGCCCAGAGGCTCCTGATACAGTCACCATGGCAACCAACCCAAATCTGGTCCATTTCATTCACAAACAAAAAACCCAGTTCAGTGAACACTGTAGGGAGGTAGGAACGGATTAGATTAACCAGGCTATCTTCTGGCCCCAAGCTATCTGCAGGATAAGACCTTGCATTAGGCAAAGGTCTTCACTGTGACAAAGCAGAGGATTTGTTAAGCTCTTCGGATCTCACTGGGCCCATTTAACTTCTAGTGCGGGATTAAAAAATTACTCTTCTCCAGGCAGGAGGCCTGAAGTTTCACGAACGCAGTTGGAAGTGGTGATGGCCAAGCCACAATAAACAGTTATCCAGAGCCATTCTCTTCCTCATCGCCGGGGAGGTCAGGAGACTGTACAATCAGCCCCTTCTCATCTCTGGCCTACCAAGTAAAAAATGACCATGTTTTACAAATGGAAATACATCTCAAAATTGCCTTGAATGTTAACATGTCATTTACATGTGTGGTTTTTCCGTTTTTTCCCTGGTCATGAAAACAAACAAGGTCTCTAAAAACTGAATGAAGGGAAAGAGCAAGAGTCTTTTCAAGGAAACATTATTCACTAATTCATTCATTCATTCACTCGTTTAATTTGTGTTTATTGAAAAGCTACTTGGTGCCATATGGTGACAGAGATGACTAAGCAAGGACTCTGCTTACAGTTCAATGAGGGAGAAGAACTTGATTAAAAATAAAGATGTAAATGTGTTAGAACCGAGTAAGGTAAAGTGCAATGACTCAAACAAAATGGAGGATACATCTTGCTCGTGAAATTGTCTAGGACAGATGGTCTCCACTACACTGAAAGGAGAGTCCCCCATTCCCGATTCATGGCCACTATGACACTCTAGCTTCCATCACGGGAGGATTCATGGACCAGACCCAGAAGTGGCCCACATCACTTCCACTCACATCCATTGGAGGGAATTTAACCAGACGTCCAGACCCACCTATAAGGAATCCAGGAAATGCAGTGCCCTGGGCACCCATGTGCTATGCTATGGTCCTGTTGCCAAGGAAGAGGCAGAGAGCAGAATTTGGAGAGGAAGAAAATTAGCCATCTCTGACAATAACGAAGACATGTACCAAGTTTTCTAGAAAATTGGAAGATACCTATCATACTCAAAAACTCTCAAATATTTATGAAAGAAATATTGAACTTTACTTGTAATTCAACAAATGCTAATTAGAAAACAATGAAGTGTCATGTTTCCCTAATAAACTGCCAAAAATAAAGAAAGAATGATAACAATGATTGTTGCTGGCAAGGTTCCAAAAGAAAGAAGCACTTATAACTGCAGAAAGCACCGATCAGTACAATGTTTTTGGAGGGCAGTTTTGGAAGTATGTATGCAGCATTTTTTTTTTTAGGACCATACTCACAGCCCTAAAAAGAAATAGAATTTCCCAGCCTAGGTGTTGAATTGGAGCTACAGATGCCAGCCTGGACCACGGCTAGAGGAACTCAGGATCTGAACCGCGTGTGCAACCTACACCACAGCACACAGCAACCCCGGATCCCTGACCCTACATCCTCATGGATACTAGTCGGATTTGTTTCCACTGTGCCACAACGGGAACTCCCAAATATTTTAAAAGTTACAATAAGGGAAGTTGGGTGTGTAATACTGTAACATTCATTTATCTATATTTTAACCTGGTTTCTGAGACTCCCACTTCCACTCAGTAGGGGAAAATTATGCTTGTCTATTCAAGGTACCAATGATCTCTAATTTAAAACTCAACTCTTGGAGTTCCCTGGTGACTCAGCAGTTTAAGGATTCAGCATTGCCACTGCTGTGGCAGGCTTCGATCCTTCTGCATGCCATGGGCATGGCCAAAAAAATAATAAAAATAATAATAATGAAACTCAACTCAAAGTTCCCACTGTGACTCAGCAGTAATGAACCCAACTAGTATCCATGAGGACATGGGTTTGATCCCCGACCTTGCTCAGAGCTGTGGTGTAAGTCGCAGATGCTGCTCGGAGCCTGAGTTGCTATGGCTGTGGTGTGGGCTGGCAACTAGTTCCAATTCAACCCCTAGCCTGGGAAATTCCATATGCTGTAGGTGCAGCCCTAAAAAGACAAAAATTAAATAAATTAATTAACTTTTTAAAAAACTTCAGCTCTTAGGGGAGAAATTTATCAAATTCCAGATTCCCTCTATAGGTGGCCTCCATAAACTGAAACTAGATGCTCCTCTGAAGCCTCCAGAAGGAGTAAAGACCTACCAATACCTTGATTGTAGACTTCTGACCTCCAGAACTCTAAGAGAATAAATGTGTGTTTTTAAACCACTATATCTGTGGTAATTTTGCTGCAGAAGCATTAGGAAACTGACCCTTTCCTTTGTTCCACTGTGCCTTCTCACCCACGCAAGTCATGCAGCCTCCTGGGCTTCATTCGACTCTATAAAAAAGAAAAGACTCGTCATTCACAGATGCCTAAGGACAAACAGCAGGGCCTAGGGAAATCCTGAGATTTCTCGAAGCTCTTGGGGGCTGTGTTTCTATATCAGAAATAGATGTAATTGTTTTGGACACATACAAGGCCTGGTCATAGCCTGGAGAGCCCAACTGTGTCCTCTAGGCTGCAATGTTCATATAAGCAGATATTAATGAGAAGTAATTGGGGGGAAAGGTGGTGCTTTAGAAAGTCTGATCTGTGACTAAATAAAAGAGGAGAAGCAAAAGACATGGCGAACAGGGAGGAAAACGCTGGCTGGGGGAGGAGGAATATGGAATAAGTGGTTTGGACAGGAGGCCAGAGCACTGTCAGCATGTCTCCAAACAGTAGCTGTGTAGTGATTTATTCAAAAGGCTAGATTTTGGTCTCTTAAGACCTACCAGTTGGGTGCCTTGATCACAGGCTTACTGAGATGGAGACCTGGACTACCGATTTTCCATTCTTCTCTTTAATTACACACATTAACAGCTAAATGTAGCACAGATTGATGACATAACCATTGATTAAGATATTTAAGAAATCAATTCCAGTGTCTTCCGATGCAGTTCTGGATCATCGTTGGCACTGACTATGGCAGATTTTGACCCTTGGCACTTGGACAAAGAGGACTGAAGTTCAGAGCAGGCAGAGATCCAGATATGCCCAACAGAGACTGAGAAACAAGCAGGACCCAGAGATCAGAATATGCAGCAAGTCAGAACCATGGGCGGTAAGACAGAAGCAATGTAAAGCACAGGCCAGCAAGATCATAAGGAGAATTTCTAACCTAACCTGGCGATTCTTACACACTTCCTATCAGGGATGACCCAGCCTAGGGCATGGGCGGCACAGGTTAAACCAGGTAAGTGGCTGGGGGGGTGGTGGTGAGGCCACAGCTGCAAAGGAAATATTATCACAATCCCTTTTTTTTTTTTTTGGCTTTTTGCCTTTTTTTATGTAGAGCCGTACCCGTGGCATATGGAGGTTCCCAGGCTAGGGGTCTAACAGGAGCTGTAGCCGCCGGCCTTCGCCACAGCCACAGCAACACGGGATCCGAACCTCATCTGAAACCTACAGCACAGCTCACGGCAACGCCGGATCCTTAACCCACTGAGCAAGGCCAGGGATTGAACCCGCAACCTCATGGTTCTTAGTCGGATTCGTTAACCACTGAGCCACGAAGCGAACTCCTCACAATCCCTTTCTTATTCAACTTATATTTTATCAGGGAATCAAGTCCCATCAAGGCCTGGGAAACATGCCTGAGGATTCAGAACAGCATGACATCGAGAGCCCCTCTGAGCCTGGTCCTACAGTGGCTGGTGGCTTCTCTGCATTCCAGGCTTCTTTCTCAGCCATGAGGTTGAACCATCAGAAACACGGAGAAGTGTCTCCTCTCTAGTTCCCTCTCATTCTCCTTCTCTATCTTTCATTTGGCAGATCATGCCACTTAAGTGTGAAAATGCCATGACTCACACTATTCTTCAGTGAAAGTTGCTCTCTTCTCGACTCCTGAAGACATCTGCCCTCCAGTGAAGTGTTTCCAACAGTAGCCACCGGCTACATATTATTTGAAACTTACATCCTTTGTTGCCCATGCAACCTGCACATTTTAAGCTGTTTCTGACACTGTTCTTGAAATCTGTATCTCTTGCCATGGAAAATTTTGTCCCGACATTTAAACATGGATTTTGCCTTATAAAGTTGACCTCCTCGTGGGGACACATCCTTGGAGTTTTGCAAGAAAGGGTGAAGGACTGTCCCAGGAACTAGGAGGTATGGATCTGGGGGTGGGCACTGATGGGGCTCCACCTCTCCCTGAAGGCTGATAGAGAGTTTTAGCAGAAGTTTGGGTGAGGCTTGAGAAGGGAGCCCTGGAGGAAATATGTGGGGAAGGCAGCAGCTGTTCTTTTTAGACTTAACCCGGTGAAGCCACCATTTATAAGGCATCCAGGATCTGGAAAAACGCAAACATGAGACCCTCGGGTGTTGGTGGGGACACATGGATGTTAACCAAGCCGAGTGTTCTCTGCAGCAGGACTCTTTAAAGGAGCAAAGGAAGCCGTGGGCCCAGACAAGGTAGGCTGGGGGTCCAACAAGCTATAAAAGAGAGCGGGCAGCCTTGAAGGAAAATATCCAGAATTCTCCAGGGAAACCCAAAAAGGCCCATTCCTGCCTCTAAATAATAGCAATAATTTACATTTATATCAGTAAATGTGTAAATGTTTTATAATACAAAGATTACAAGTGAGAAAACCAGAATGAAGACTCATGCAATTGTCCTTTGAAAAGGACAATATTAATATTGTTCTTTCGTATAAAATATATAATATTAATTATACATAAAATAATAATATTTTTCTATTTATAGAGTAATTTTACAGTTTTAAAGTTTAATTTTTACAACAACTCCGAGAGACACTGGAACGGGTATTAATATCCCTCTCTTGGGAGATGGGGAAACTCAGTCCCAGAGCAAGTGAGTAGCCCAAGGTCACTGAGAGGAGGCCAGAACCCAGGCCCCGGGCCTCTTTGCCCACCACTTTCCAACCCTCCATTGACTGCTCTTTCAGCTTGATCTTGAGGTTTTTCTCTTGTGAACAAGCGGTCCCTGACAAAGAGGATGTGGCCAACTGGTGTAAGGAAGGAACTGGCTTGGGGCAATACCGTGGCAGATGAGACAGGGATGTCCCTGCGGTGATCCTAACATGAGAAGCCACTGCATCTCTGCCCAGAAGGCAGCAGCACAAGGGAGGCGGGCACATGAGAGGCGCCCAGTGGCCACGGCCAGGGGCCCCTTGAAGGTGTCCAATCCCCAGCTCAGGCTTGAGGCTTCGCCACACAGGCACTTTTCCTGCTGTTATCTCTGCCTTCTCACAAGCCCTTCCAGATGAAGCAACGATGAAATCTCACACATTGTTCCTCAGCACTGAAATGTGTTTCTGTTCTCAAACCGAAGGTTTGTAGTGGGTTTTGCTCACGGGAATGATTATTTTAGTGCTGACTTTTTAAAAGGCAGTTGATAACAAGTTTACCCAGCCCAAAGAGCGCTGGCAATTATCTGCAAATTCGGGCTCCGTGAAGAGCCAAAGCAGATCATTTAAGACCCCCTGAATCCATTCTGGGGCCGAGATTATCCAAACTGACAAGCTAAAAATGAGATAATTTATGCTAAAGTGGTGCTTATGAAATCAAGATGCTCCTCTAGACGTCTGCTGCTGGGAGCTGCCATAATCTTTTTCCCTTATTTTTCTCCTTCCTGGGCTTCTTCCCTCCCCTCTTTGCTTTCCCAGTTGAGATGGTAGGGAGAGGGGCGAGTGTTTGGGGTGTTTTAGCCTGAAAACTTGCTGGGATGGTTTTTAAGCTTTTCATGCAAAGCCTTGAACGACTTGTAGAAAATATAAAGGTCTCCAGTGTCAGGTATTTGTTTTTAATCACAGCTCTGGGCAGGGCCTGGGATATGGAGAAATTCCACAGATGGCGAGGAAGACAGGTTCTGAGGTTGCTCACCAAGCTCTTTCGCTCACCTGCAAATATTCCCCCAGATGGTCTTGGCCTCAGACCTGAGCACTGAGGTTGCACAAGTGGGAGAAGATGTGGCCTCGACTGGGGATCTGACCTGCTCCAAGGCTCCCCTCCTGGATGCTCTCGGGGCTCAGAGCATTGGGAGAGTCTCTGAAACTGAGGTCCACTTAATTCTGGCCACTGGGGTCCTTGCCCACCAACCTGGTGAGAAACAAACCGAGTGAAGATCAAGGAGAAGATGAGCTGACTCAGCTCTGGTCAAACACGGTGGACCAAGTACACGGCCCCATCTCTTCCCATCCTCACTCTCACTAAGTGAAAGTCAAGGAATAAAAATACCAATCAGCAAAGACCAGAAGAACAAGAAAGTAAGGAGAGAGTGAAGGATCTGTTTCAACAGATTTGGGAAGCCAGGAAGCAGACGGCTGATGGGTGACTGCCCTAGAGGAACAGAGGAGGTAAAATCTTTGTGACTGCAGAGGAGCTACACAGATGGAAAGCAAACCGTTTTGTCCTCCCGTCAGATGAAGAGACCTAGGCCTCAGAAGCACTGAGTACTCTGGAAACCTGGGTAAAATGTGCTGCTGAAAACCAGGAAGTTATAGAAAATCTACATTCACCTATCTATGATCTTCCAAGCCCCCTCAGGCATCCCAGGAAACCAAGCATCATTCAGATTCCCTCACTCTGTAGGAGACGGGGGGTTTATTCTCTGGAGAAGATCAAGCAGAGGCTTCAGCTCAGAGGTCAAGGATTTGGAATGACACTGAAAACAGGGGATTAGATGGAGGCCCTTATACTGAAGAGTGGGGCCCCAGACCCTTCCGCTACGTCCCTCTCAGTAGCAGACAGCCAGGAATATATGTGTCCTGGCAAAAAATAGGAAAATTATTCTCTAGAGGAAATGAACAAAACTCTCTAAAGGGGATCTAAGTAATGATGTCTGGGGGCTTCCCTGCAACATGGCTGGTTCACCTCTGATTACGTCACTGTAAGGACAACCAATGAAGAAGACTTGCACCCACCCACACGGGGCTTCTAATCGGTCTTAGTTCTCGCCTACAATCCAAAACAAAGACCCTAAAACAAGAATGGGAAAAAAGAATTAAGGCAAAGAAAGGGACAGAAAAACTTGAGGAAGTTCCCACCACAGTGCAGAGAGTTAAGGATCTGGTGTTTCCACACCTATGGTATAGGTGGCAGCCAGAGTTTTGATTCTAACCCTGGCCTGGGAACTTCCATATGCCACAGGTGTGGCCATGAAAAACAAACAAACAAACAAACAAACCTTGAGAATCAAAACAATACAGAACTGGCCCAAAAGAACACTTGAAAAGCAGAGATATTAAAGTTACAAAGGGATAAAGAATCAGCAAGGTGTTTTGACTTTTTTGGGGTGGGTGGGGGAAGAAAAAAGGAAAAAATGACAACAAAAAAGTGTAAAAATCAGCAAGAGGAATAAATACAAAAACTCCCCCAGAAAACAGACAAAAAACATAAAATACAAGAGAACTACTGAGAAAACCAGAGAATTAACCCAGGATATCCAGAAAGAACAAAATAAAAAGACTAGAAGATATTCCCGAAGAAAGTTAGAAGAACTGATGGACTTGAGTCTCCAGAATTAAACAACTACTGAGTACCCAGCACAATGAGGGATTAAAAAGTACACCTCATCATAATATTTTAGAATACTGAGTTAAATAGAACACCCTAAAAACAAAACAAAACATAATATATTCAAAGAAATAATGATACAAAAGGCTTCCCAATAATAAAACTGGATACTAGAGAAGAGAGGGCAGTGCTTTAAAAAGTCTGAGGGGAAAAAAGATTTCAACCTAAAGTCTATAAATAACTACCAGTGATTCATATGGTAAAATAAAAACATCAGACACTGAGCTCAAATGTTTTTCATTTACACTCTCTCTCTCAGGAAGCTACTAGAGAACATGTTTTGGTTAGTTGCAGGTGTAAACCAAAAAGTAAAACTGAAAAAAAAAAAAAAAATGGAGATTCAGAGAAGAGTCAGCCCAGAAGTAAGAGGAAAGGAAATCCCAGAACGATCTCCCTTCGCTTGTGAGCAGTGAGTCCTGGCAGAGCTCAAAAGAGGTCTGAGGAACAAAGGGCAATGGTGCCCTGCTTTATTTAGTTGCATATTTATCATAATATAATCACTGACTGCTAGAACTATTCTGGAAGAGTGAGGGAGCAAGAAGATTGAGTCTTCAGCTACCACCACAGGAGTGAGCAGATCTACGCAAACTGGATCAAGGAAGAAAGAGACAATGATCATAGCATTTAGGTACATGGAAGGAAATATTAGAAATGTCTTCAAGAGCGGGCAGGGACTGGGGGCTATGCAGAAGATTTTTGGTTTTTAGTACTTGGTAATGTGTAAGTATACTACATGGATAAAAATAAAATTTAAATTAATTTTTTAAAGTAAATTCAAATATTAGTCCATTTTCCCTATGCATAAGCATAATTGAAAGTCTCCATTTAATTCAGTTATTATCCATGAACATTACAAAGTAGGTGGAATCTCTCCTTTTCCACAATTTACCGATCTGTTGCTCCATACATGTCCTTGTCAGTTTCTAGGAAGAAATTTTTTTCTTTTTCCTCAGTGGCAGGAGGAAAAGGAATAGCAGTTGAAAATAGGTGAAGCCTAATTAAGGCAAAAGTGAGAATCCTGGCCCTTGCCCCCACTGTCATACCTGATTGTATAAAACAAAATCAATAGGAAGCCAGTCTCCAACCCTATTTCAAGAGGTGACTTGCCTGCTCACTAAACAATGAGTGGTTGTCTGTCTGTATGAGACAGAACTGGGGAACGGGAGCATCAGGAAAAGGAAACCATGGAATCAAACTCCCCCCTCTTATCCTTTCCCTTGTTAGAAACGCCAAGAGGAAAATGGTCCTGCAAGGCTCCTCCTGTCCTTGCTCTGGTGCTGCCCAGTGTTGCTGAACATTCAGATTCATAGAAGAAATTCACTAGACTGAAATTTCTTCAGGCTCCAGAGGACCAGAGAGATATGCCATCACCCAAGAAGGCTAGAGAAAAGAACACAAAAGGATCTCTACAGGAGTTCCTATCGTGGCTCAGTAGTTAACGAATCCGACTAGGAATCATGAAGTTTCCAATTCGATCCCTGGCCTTGCTCAGTGGGGTAAGGATCCGGCGTTGCCATGAGCTGTGGTGTAGGTTACAGACGCGGCTCAGATCCCGTGTTGCTGTGGCTGTGGTGAAGGCCGGCGGCTACAGCTCCAATTAGACCCCTAGCCTGGGAACCTCCATATGCAGCTGGTGCGGCCCTAGATAAGGCAAAAAGAAAAAAAAAAGGATCTCTACAGTGAATTTTGATGATAAACCCATATAAGGGGTAAAATGACCACAAATTATGCTGAGGGAAGCACAGACAGATAAATATTCTGGAGAACTAGCGAGCAATGTACCTACTAATCCCCAATAGCCCTGAGTAGACATGAACCATTTAGAGGGGAAAAAAAAACACCTTCAGAACAAGCATTGAAGTTGGGCTGTAAGGATAGTAAGGAGGCCAGCCAAGCGCTCTGCTCAGCCCTAATAGCGACAGAGACAGTGCAGAAGCTCCAGCTCTCTCAGCAATATTCCATGTTTATGATGCATTAAATTTTGTTCCCTTTTTCTCCTTTCCTCAATAATGGAACTCTTGACTTCAAGGCTCTATCTTTTGCTTTCGTGAGGCTGGTGGAAATAAGTTCACATGACTAAAGAAACAAACCTAAAGGAATTAAAAACTAAAGGAAATAAAAATAAATTATAAAGAACACCCATTAAAGGCCCTTCAAAAGGATAAAACGATTTCAATTTTACTCTGTCTCACTCACTTCTCCCCACTTCCTCCCTAAGTATACCTACATATCTATATATTTATACAGATATTTTTTATTATTTAGTTAATATGAATTACAGGCCTCATGCTTCCTCCCTTCTAAATCCAAAATGAGGAAGCTCTCTCTTTTCTCTCGCTCCCTTTTTTCCTCCACTCCCCCTCACCAACGCGATTTACATTCTCAATGTAATGTATTAAAAAGTTGACAGGGACGAAAGGATTCACACGATGTCTGCTAAGAAACCCAATTTCCATGATGAATTGCCCGAAGCCCCTGAATCACAAACCATTTTTTCCGCTGCTCAGAAGTTGGTTTTTTTTTTTTTTTAAATCTTCTTAAAGCCTCTTTCCTAATCTTCGGCTAGAAGAGATGGGTGAAAGGATTTTTTTTTCCCTAAACTAAGGAAAGTATTAGCATCTTGGTTGTTGTGCATCAAATTTGAAAATGCAAGGTTAGTAATATTTCAAATCGGCCATGGTCCAAACCTCTTGATAAGTGAGTGGGCTCTTTGGGTATTCTCTCTCTCTCACGTCCTTCCCCACCCAACCCCCCAGTCTTATAGCCAGAAATAAGGAGGAGCCTCAGGAGAAAAGGAAAATTTAGAGTGATTCGTTAAACACCTACCTCTTTTTTGAAAGGTTATAGAACTCCAAATAAAAGATATCTGCTTTCCTGGAATTGGATGGATCAGCCATATTTAGGTAAAAATTTCAACAGCAAAACCCTAACCCAATTCACAGAACAGACCTGTCAGCTCTGGAGCAGAAGCTGTGATCAGAGCTGCATGTACCTGGCACTGAGTATGTTCTCTTAAGACACTGCATTTGCCCAGAAGAGTTCACCCTGGGCTGCCCATTATCAGAGCAGTGAAGAGAGGCACAGAGTCCATCTGAGCTTTTGCTAAGGTTTTTGCACTTTGGGGAAAAAAAAAAAAAACCTCACTCTTTCCATTCTGGAAATTTGGGCCTCTCCAATTTATAATTTCAACTTGACATTTTTTCCATGTCCCGTGGCCCTCCCACTCAGGGCAGGGCTAGGCTTTCCCTGATGCCCAAGGACTTTGTTTGTCCTAGGACCCACTACCCCCAAAAACTTACCAAAAAAGACAGAGCAGTAATAAAACTTTAATATAATTAAAGAACTTTTTCCTTAAAGAACATATTCAACACTATGCCCGGGCGGGGGGAGGGTCTCTGATATTGCCTATAAGTTGCCAAAACATTTTTTAATGTGTTAAGAGAATGACGAGACCATATTCTAGAGTTTAAGTCTAAAGTCACAAAGCCCAAACTTGGGAATTATATAAAGCCATGAATTTCTCTCTCAAGAAAAATGTATAGTGCCTAGGGAACTATATCCAGTCTCTTGGGATAGACCAGGATGGAAGATAATATAAGAAAGAGAATGTATATGTATGTGTGACTGAGTCACTTTGCTCTACAGCAGAAATTGGCACAATATTGTAAATCAACTACAATTTTAAAAAAGAAAAATTTATAGTGCAGATATTTAGAAAAGCTTTGCAATTTAAAAGAGGTGATAAACTTGGACCTACAATGGTAAGAACACACATTTTGTAGGTGAAGAAACTGAAAAAAAAAAAAAACTTGGCTTCAGCTGCACAACTAATGAGTGACAGAACTAGGACTTGGTCAGATTCGGTTACTAGTCCATATAATTTCAAATATGTAACTGTCTGACATTATATAGCTACTGGTGACCAAATAATGGCTTTAAAACCACAAAGTTTCCTCCAAAGATTATTTCTCTTGAGCACTGTGCTCACCTAAAGAAAGAGAAAGAACACAGCAGGACACAGTTAGAAAGGAACAGGCGATCTCATTATCTTTCCAGACCAGCTTAGCAAGAGGACTTAATGGGTCACCTTACTGAAAAGTCTTCAAGTTGGCTCAGTTCAGGGCTAACAGGATCATCAGGGCTCTGTGTCTCCCCAGGGCTCAAGGAGAGAGGAGAGTGAGCTTGGTTTGAATGTGCCTACAGTGTCACTTAAAGGAAAATCACTGAGCTGATTACTCATACTTGCCTCCTCAATCACTATAGAGTCACTATTCTCATACTATTTATATCCCATAGCCAAAGAAATAGTTGCACGGAAATTAAAAATAAATGAATTGACCATACAGTGGAGAAAGATAGTCTTTTCGACAAATGGTTTGGTACAAGTGGACACCCCCATGTTAAAAAAAAAAAAGGATATAGACACAGACCTCATACCCTTCATAAAAATTAACTCTAAATGGATCATAGAACTAAGTTTAAAATGCAAAACGATAAGACTCCTAGAAGATAACTTAAGAAGAAGTCTAGATGACCTTGGGTATTGCAATGACTTTAGATATAACACCAAAGGCATGACCTGAAAAAAATAATTGATAAGCTGGACTCCATTAAAAACACCTGTTCAGCTGTGATATTGTGACATAAGAAATATGTATTTGGTGTTCATAAGAAATACATACGTGGTGTTCATCCCTGGTTCCTGGTATAAGAGCCTCTAAAACTCTTGGAATTTCCTAAGTGAAAAGAGTAAGAGGAGGATTTTTGGAATTTCATAATAAGCCCTCTTTCAACCATACTTGAGTTTATGCTAATAAGGTGATTCTTGTTGGGTCCATGAATAGCTTTAGGATGGGGCTGATTGCCAGAGAAATCAACCATGTGATTAGAGGGTTGAAACTTTCAGCCCCACCTTCTGCCCTCTGGAGAGGAAAGAAGGGCAGAATATTAAGTTAATCATCGATGCCCAGCAATTTAATCAACTGTGCATATAAAATGGAACCTCCATAAAAACCCTAAGCAACAGGATTTGGAGAGCTTCCTCGTTGATGAACACTTTGAGGTGCTGGAAGGGTAGCACATAGAGAGTGCACATGGAAGTTCCAGGGACCAGCCTGCCCATCCCTGGCCCTGTGCATCTTTTCCATTGGGCTGTTCCTGAGTTGAATTCTCAATGATAAATGGATAATGGTAAAGCACTTTTCTGGGTTCTGTGAGTTGTTCTAGAAAATTATCAAACTTGAGCAGCAGGATATGGGATATTTATAGCTACCTGATTGGAATTACAGGTGACCTGCGCTCGTGATTGGCATTTGAAGGTGGGGGCAATCTTCTGAGACTGAGCCCTTAACCTGTAGAGTTTACATTAACTCTAGATAGTTAGTATCAGAACTAAGTTAAACTGTAGGACACTCAGTGGATGTCTGCAAAGAATTGTTTGTTGAGGAAGACCCAGGCATTTGGTGTCAAAAGTGCTGTAAGTAAAAACCTGATCTGTGAAAGACACCATCAAGAGAATGGGAAGAAACAGAAGAAACAGCCCATATATACACACACATATATAGCGTCTAATATAGGAATGTATATATATGTCTGCATATATAGATATATATAGATATATCCAAAATATACAAAGAGGCCTTAAAATTCAATAATAAGAAAATAATTTTTTAAAAGAACCAAAGACCTGAACAGACCCTTTGCCAAAGACAGACCATGGCAAATAAGCAAAATGGAAGGATATTCCAACATCATATGTCACTGGGGTAAAGCAATTCTAAACGACAATGAGATGCCCCTACACACCTACTAGAATTGTCAAAATATAGACCACTGACAATACCAAATGATGGTGAGGATGCAGAGCAACAGGAACTTTCATTCATTAGCGATGGAAATGTAAAATGGTACAGCCACTTTGAAAGACTAAACATGTTCTAATCACAAGACTCGGCAGTTGCACCATATATACCCCAAATGAGATGAAATGAAATGAGGTGAAAAGTTATGTCTATGCAAAAACCTGCACATGGATGCTTATAGAAATTTTATTCATAATTACCAAAACTTGGCAGCACCCAAAATGTCCTTCAGCAAGTGAATAGATAAATAAAATGTGGCACATCCAAATAATGAAATATTCAGTGTTAAAAAGAAATGAGCTATCTAGCCACGAAAAGACATGCAGATGTATATCACTAAGATGTACATTAATGAGATGTATATTACTAAGTTAAAAAGCCATACCCACTCTATGATACATACATACTATATGATTCCAACTATATGACATTCCAGAGAAGGCAAAATTCTGGAGACAGTAAAATAATCCATCATTGCCAGGGAAGAGGAAGGAGGAATGAATAAGCAGAGCATGTAGGATTTTTAGAACAGTCAAATTATTCTCTATGATACTATAAATGATACATGTTAAAATCAACCGAGTGTACATCAAGAATATGCCCTAATGGAGTTCCCATCCTGGCTCAGTGGTTAACGAATCCGACTAGGAACCATGAGGTTGCGGGTTTAATCCCTGACATCGCTCCGTGGGTTAAGGATCCAGCATTGCCTTGAGCTGTGGTGTAGGTTGCAGATGCGGCTCGGATCCTGCTTTGATGTGGCTGTGGCGTAGGCCAGTGGCTACATCTCCAATCAGACCCCTTGCCTGGGAACCCCATATGCCACGGGTGTGGGCCTGAAAAGACAAAAAAAAAGGAATATGCCCTAATGTAAACTATGGACTTTGGCTGATAATTATGTATCGGTGTAGATCCATCAACTGTAACAAGTACACTACTGGTTCGGGGTGTTAGCAACAATCAGTGGGAGAAGTTGTGCAGATGTAGGGGCAGGGAGTATATGAGAACTTTCTATGCTTGCTGTTCAATATCTCCATGAACTTAAAACTACTCTAAAAAATAAACTCCATTTAAAAGGGGAAAATTAATTTAAAAAACGAATTGTACAAGGCAGGTGGTATTTTCTAATGTCAAAGCCTCCAGAATTGTGTATTGTGTTATGACCACACAGCAAATATCCAAGAAAAATGATAAAATTCAGAGGTCACATAATCACGTAGTGTCAGGCATAAGAAGAAAGTAGAGTACATTTGACATGGATTCATCTTGAGTGAAGTAAAATGGAAGAAACAGCAGACTATTCTGAAATTAGCCTTCCTGCATAATTTTATTTATTTTTTTTTTCATATTAACAATGAATTTTATTTCAGTTATAGGTGTACAAAGATCATAAGTCAATATGATAGATTTTGTGTCCCAAACCCCGAAGTGAAACCAGTCAGACAATTAGACAGCAACACCCAATGCTACCGCTTACATGTGGAAACTAAAGAGGCACAATGAACTTCTTTGAAGAACAGACAATGACTCACAGATTTTGGAAAACCTTGGTTTTTCAAATAAGACAATCTGGGGGGTGGGGGGATGCACTGCATAATTTTAAAGTAGCTAAAATTTAAAGGGGAAAAAGTTACGAGATAGAAGTAAATAGAAAAGAAAAAAAGAAAGATCTCACCTCATTGTCGGCTCACTGTTCATGGAATAATAAAAAAGGAAGATTCCACCGAGACAAATTACCAAACAAAAAACTTAACGTAGAATGGAAGTTCCATGAGAGGAGGGATTATCTTTCATTCACTGTTTTATCCCTAGTGCCTAGAATAGTAAGTAGGCAATTACTTACAATTATTAAATGAATGCTTGTTAAATAAATGATTTCATAAATCAAAAAGCTAGAGCTGAGCAGATAATTATGGGATAGGACCAAGATGGTACAAAGAAAATCAAGTGCAGCAGGTTAAGACGCAGCATTGTCACTGCAGTGGCCTGGGTCACTTCCATATGCCTCAGGTGTGGCCAAAAAAAAAAAAAAAAAAAA